>CM040189.1:87280171-87360171 GCA_022606455.1 Callitettix versicolor
AAAAGATTTTATACTTTTTTATGGAGGGTGGCCCCAACCTTCGCCACCCTCGCGTGGTATCCATTCCAAAAAAATTCCTATTCCTCTGCTGATACCTCCGTTTTTTCTTTTACCGTCTTTCTTATTGCACCATACGCCTTACGGGTTGTTACACCTCGTCAGAGGGACATTCACCACTTACGAGCGCGGTCACGCTTCGCCAGAGGGGACATTCACACAAACACACTCTCGTGTTTACGAGAGAATTAACTCTTCGCCAGTGACCTTGCATTCAGCAATAAGAAAGAGGGTAAAATATTTTGAAAAAAGTGTTCTGTCTGTCTGTGCCTCTCTACTCTAAATGTTGTTTTTGCTACGGTGACCGTACGGTAGTGTATCGAAATCACCGCAGCGTTTTTTTCGCACCCGTCACCCGAAATATTTTTGATTCGTTCACCGTGATCACTTGATGATCTTTGGTGCGACGAATCCTTTGTCCGTGACCGTAAGAGTTTCCGGTTGTTTATCGTCGTCGACGTCGTCGACATTGAGAACCATTCTCTTTAAAGACTCGAAATTTACTATGCCAGACGTGCTGAGATTCAATGTGAGTCCTTTGACCTTGCATACGGTGACCAGTTCGTTGTATTTGGTAGACAAAACTTTGTAACCGTAGACTTTCGGTCCACCGGATACAAATTCTGTAATATACGAACCAGGACCGTACTCCAGGAGTTCGTCCGTCATCTGCCCTAAGTAGTCACCTGTCTCTACCTTGTGTGTGCACCTTCCAGGTAGAGTACAGAATCAGTGTCGTAGTAAACGGTCTGTCTGTCAAGGGCATCCAGGTGTTCGTACAGTTTAAGTCGAGCCTGAGCAGTCGTGAAAGCGGCGAGTACGACGTTGACCGTCGGAAGTACCTCGCAGACGTCTTCGACGTACTCCCAGTTCACAACGATGGTTTCGTCGTTCACCTCCTGGATATTGTTAACGCGAACGGACGGACTGACCAACATTTTTGAACAACTCGGTGGGTTGTCTGACGATCGCGGTCTTTGTCTGGTTTTCCCGCTGGCCGAATTTTCCCCAAAAGGAATTCAACATCAATTTGGCCAGCGAGCGTCGGCCCTCGTTCTTTTCGATTTTACCCGCTTCCAGTGTCACCCGTTCGGCCGTGAAATAGTCGTCTATGTACTTTTGTCTGTCCTCGTCAGTCTTACACCAGTCGGGGTAGCCGGATGCTTCTTGTTTTATTTTTAAGAATTTATTAATGAAATCGGTAAATAGACCACCGCCCTGGTCGAAAGACGCCATTTTGTACTGCCACATTTCGAACATTTCAAAATGACGTAACGCTTGTCCACGGCCTTACGGATTTCGTCCATAGTCCAAGTCCCTGTCAGCGCTCGTCGGTCGACGTCGTGGTCGCAGTCGGAGACGTTCAGCGTTTCCGCGCACGTGCGGCACAACACGAACATCAGTTTGTCATGCATCTTTACCGGCAGCACGGGGTGGTAGAGTTCGCGAGGCGGAAGGACGGTACACTTCAGCAGCCCGTCCGCCTCCATGCCCGCCCTCCTGCAGTCAGCATCGCCTACGTGAATTTTGGGGTGGCCTAAGGGGTATCGACCGTACTTGCACACCACGGGTAAAGGGAGCACACGTCCACGTAGTGGATTTTTCTCCCTCTTTGCAAGCGTGATAGGTGCGCACGTTACCCGTACGACCGCCGAAGAATGCGTCTCTAGGATTCAAGGGTGCCGTGGGTTGGAAGGCGAGATGAGGCGGTGCCTTGAACTCGCACTCCCACATCTCCACTACCGAAGAGACCAGACGTGACAGTTTATCGATTTTTGCCTTGGTTCTCTGCAAACGAGCGTCGAGCGTGTCGGACGGATCATCCTCCAAGGGCGCTTCGCGCCCGTGAGGGAAGCACCGTTGGCAGCCGTGCCAGTAGCAGCCGTGGAACTCGTATACGGTGTCCGTGCGGGCGCAATAACCGTCCACTTTCATGCCGGCAATCTGTTTCTCCCTGCCGCGACCGGCGTGTTCCAAACGGTAGTCGGCGTCGGCGGTCCGCTCCCGCTCCTTTTCCTCTACCGAGGCCAACCATTGCAGAGCGGCGAGCGACTGTTTGTCGGCCAAACGGTAGCCGTTTTTCGGAACTATGCCGATGGTGTCGGCCTTCAGAAAGTTACGTCTGAACGCCACGTTGCACGCGCTGGCGATGGTCACGGCTTCCAGGAAAGGGTCCACTTTGCATTCCTGCAGAAACGAGGCGCGAAACTTTATGCACGCTTGTGCCAGTATATCCACGTCCGAATAACAGTATTCGAAAATCTCTTTTTGAAAATCGAACACGTATTCGTTGCGCACCTGTTCGTCGTACCATTTGGAAAACTCCTTGTGGTTCTTGTCGAACATGGAGTCGGGGCAGTAGTACTCGCGGCCTGGCATGGGACCTACGTAATTTTGATTGGCCAGAGTGTTGAACAGATGGGGGAAATAGCCTTTTTGCTTTCCGGCGGCAGATCGAACGCTTTGGGAGTTTCGATAGAGCCATAGGCATGTAGTTGAGAGAGTCGATGAATTTCACGTTATCCAATTCCATGAGAATGACCTTGGAGCCGCGCGTGATGAGTTTCGGCGTGAATTTCGTCTCTTCGAGCACGTACTTGAAAATAAATTGGTGGTCGAACGCTTGACCGTTGTGCGCGATGACGCACACTTTTTTGTACGTCTTGCGCACGTCCATGACGTAGGACATGAACCTGCGGACCGGATCTTTTGGAAAACGCGCGTTCTGGTACCGCAGTGGGGGCAGTCTTGCGTCAAGCGTATCATACACTCCCAGCAATACTGTTTGGACACGCACAAGGTGACTCGGTGTACGCGAGCCGTGTCCAGAACTTCGTCTTGGCGCGTCTCGAAGTCGAAAATACGAACAGGAAGTCTCTGATCATAGGCTTACGAGTGTCGACCGTCATGTAGCACTGGTGGTCCGACTGCTTATAGTCTTTGCACACCTTGCAATAAATTTCACCGCAAACGTGCTCGGTTTTCCGTTTTTTAGTTATAATCAGTTTGTTACATTTCGGGCATTCCTGTACAGACTGACAGACATAGCCTTTGTGGGCGATAAAACAATTTTTATTTTTAAAATATCTGTTGCATTCGCTGCAATGGATCGCGCTGTCGTCCTTTACGCACGGCGGCGTCTGCTTACAAGCGTTGCACCGCGCCTGGCATCTGTGCTCGTCTCGATGGGTGTAAGGGGTGTGGCAAGTTACACAATAATAACCGCAAGCGAAAGCGGCCGTTAAGCTAGTGATCGTATTGTAGTGACCGTTGTGAAACATCAAGTTTATAGCGTACCGCGCGTTCGGGGCGTCGCCCTCAAAGTACACGCTACGACCGCGGCTGTCGTAATTGTAGACGGTGATTTTATAATCGGTCAGGAATGTTTGGAACCGCTGTAATTCTACCACCCCTGCCCCCGCATCCCCTATGTCCACACCTGCGTCGATCATCAGTTGGCGGGCCGCGATGGTCTGTCTTTTTCGCCTATTTTGTATGATGGCCTTGTAATCTCGGTCTTTGTCCGCATGCGCTTTACCCACTACCAGTGAGCACGGCAAGCACAGTGAATCGTTGTTCTTAATCACCACGATCCCCCTTCTAGCTTTACACTCTTCGGCAAAGTTATTGAAGAGCCCCGGTCTAACACGATTACGCCCGCGACCCAGTGGAACGTTCACTTTGGTGCAATCCACTTTGAAAACGTCACTGGTAGTGAACGTTTCGGCATTGCTTTGAATTATGCCGCCGAAAATATTCCAGAGGACGTCAGCGGTCACTTCCGTTGCCGGTCTAAAAGCTACGTAACCGGGTTCGCGATTTTTAAAATTCAAGCTGGTCAGAGTGAAACCCAAACGATCTTCCTCGGTAGCGTCTTTTGTCATAACGTCCACGAGTTCCGTCAGACCTTGTTTGACCCATTGAATCTCGTCAGCGTCTGAAGGCGGCCGATTGAATTTAAACGTCACTTTGGTCCCGTGCAGACGAAATTTTTTCACATACGTCGACACTTTGGACACTATAAAAGCGGCCATTATTAGAAAAAAATCGGTACTGTTTATTATACAAAAAAAAGAAAAATATTATTTAATAGACTTTAATTTTTTTTTCGAAAAAAAAACGGTAGTGTTTACCTATTATATAAAAAGAAAATTATTATTTAGTAAACGTTATTCTTTCGAAAAAGATCTTGTTTACCTAGTACATAAAACTTTATTATTTTATGACAGAAATAGTGTTTATTATTTAGACAATTATTTTAAAGTACAGAGATAGTGTTTATTATTATTAAAAAGTTATTCTTTAGTAAGTAATGTTATTAGCTATTATATAAAAATTATTCTTTTACAAAACTTATATTTATTTCCGTTAATTAATACAAACACACAAGCAATGAGAGAGAGAGATAACAACAGACAGAATAGAATACAACTTACGAGCTGCGATCATTCCAGTGTCTAGCGCAAAAGGCAAATGGGTTTGACGCCCTTGTTACGCCCGTATTTATAACACAATTGTTTATTTCATCATGCCACGGTAGCGTTGGTTGACCTTCACTTTATAAACTGCACGTGTCAAATGTAAAACCTACTAGGCTGGTGCATTTGCATCACTCCAGCGTTGAAGCAATATCACAAATCACCATATGTTAACCGCACATTCAGGCTTCGTATTACGGGCAAGGTCATTCACTTTGGCGTTAAGGCTGGATACATTGTGTATAAGCGCTGCGTGTTCTGGTTTCCCTATATATACTCGAATTAAAATCTACCCCTGTCATTGTACGTTTTTCAGTTCGCCTAGCTGTGTCGTGTGTGCGCGCTTGTGTTTAGTTTACGTTATTTTTTTTTTAAAAACAAACCTGTAAGTATGACATCGTCATCCTCAAAGAGTAGTTCTTCCTGTTCTAATCTGATCGAACGTTTTAATAACGTTAATCCGATAGTCACGGTGCCTATTAGTTCGTTAAATATTGGTACTCCGTTTCCTATACTAGGTGTGAAACGGGTACCGACAAAATTTGGAACGTCTCTTTTGATTGAATTTAAAAACGAAAACGGCGACTTGAATAGCGCGTTTCTTCCTAAACGATACGCTGATAAGTTTTCCTTATCAGAGCTAGATCAATTAATCGGTAAAATGATGACTGTGATCGCTCATGTTGGGCAAACTGTAACTTTACGTATCCGGTAATTTTTTTTGAATTGTGGTAAATATTAGGTTAGTGATATGTTTTTTTTAAAAATATTTTTTTCCGATTTGAGGCGATATTAGAACTTATAGATATATGTATATAATTCGGATAACAATAATAAATAAAGCAGGTTTGAGGCACACTTTTTAGTAATTTTTATTTTTGTTTATTTGTTTTCTTACAATGACGCACGTTTTCCAATATCCGCCTATTTTCCGAAAAATATTATCATATTTGGACAAAAAGGATCAGATGGAATTTGCTATCGCTGTAAATCAGATAGACAATATTTTTTTAGTAGCTATAACAAGAGGCGATGACGATTTCGCGTGTGTCATTTTACGTACCTACGGGCACTACATATCCGAACGTTTTTTTGATTTGTTTTCTTTATTACACTGGGCCTATATATCGCGATGTAGGTACTTCCCCATTGAAAAAATTATCCGATATAAGGAATACGTAAATTGGTATGAACTATGTTCAAATCGAGCGCTAAGCGAGTGTTTCAGATAGACAATACAGCACTTTTGTCAATTGGACTGGTGTAGCTAAATTTCAAAATTTGTCGAACAATTTCATACGTGATTTTAAACACGAAATAGATTGGTCTGAAATGTGCAAGCACCAACTATTTTCTGAAAATACTTTACGAGAGTTTCATTCGTTCTTACATTGGACGAATGTCAGTATTTTTCAGCGTCTATCTGAATGTTTTATAAGAGATTTTGCTGATAGAGTAGACTGGTTTGAAATTTCTAAGCGACAGACTTTATCGGAATCTTTTATTCGCGAGTTTCGAGATCGCGTATTCTGGCAGCGTATATCCTTATTTCAGACATTATCGGAAGCTTTTATAAGAGAGTTTCAATATTTTCTCGACTTGGAAGAAATTTTTCTACATCAAGTACTGTCGGCTGATTTTATGTTAGAATTTTTGGGGCGCCTTACTTTACCTACTTTCAATCGAATAAATGCGGAAACGTTACACCGTCGGCTACGTCATGACTACCGTCCTCTTTTCCTACACATGGAACAGGAAGGAATAGACTTTGTGCAATGGTTTATTTTTTTCTTTTTTTTTAAAAAAAAACGTTTTTTTTCTTTTATTAAAGTATACACGGCACAGTACAGGTTACCATTAAAAGTATTTTCTACAAACTAATTCGATGGAGAACCACAGTAGACCACCTGTAAGTATGATATATATATACACATATTTATATCTCTTTTCTAATATTTTGAAAGAACATTTTTCAAAAAAAAATTTTTTTTTATTAGTCTTCTCCTGCTGATCGACAAACTGATCAATCTCCTCCTGCTGCTGCTTCTGCTGATAGACAGGCTGATCAACCGTCTCCCAACCCTTCTGTGAGTTCCTCGGCATCCACCTTTGTATTTTTGGATGTACCAGGGTCGGTTAGTGAGAGCGGCTTTAGACACTTTCGGCGCGGACGACTGACCTCACCAGGATTTATGTCTCGTTATATTTCCTTCAATCAGCGATATAGGTTGAGGGTTTCTGTAAGTATTTTTTTTGGGAAAATGGGAACACAATAATACCTTTATTTTCAAATTAATATATATAAATTAATTATGTATTTTTTTGTTTTTAGTGTCGTCGATGTTTCAGAGAATACACAGAGGATGATCTCCCTCCTACACCAGTCACATTGAATGTGATTCGTGACACTGTGGAGAATTTACGCACAGCATTCGTCGATTTAGAAATGTTTTCTAGGTGCTCTCCATACAGTACCGATCGCCTATTTGCCGTACAGAACTACAGACTAGCTGCGTTTGAACTCAGCCGTTCCTTCTCTGTAGGATTTGACAGACTGAACCGTCATGGACGGCGTCCTGTGGACATACAAACTGCTTTCATTTTACCGAGAACTGAGGGTTGTAATCCACGTCGTTTGCCGTCTCATTGCCCTGTTTGCCTAGACCAGCCTCAAGACACCGCTTTACTCCCATGTGGACATGTTTTGTGTGGTGAATGCTCGAATCATTTACAACGTTGCCCAGTTTGTCGTACATTTATTGTGGACGTTCAGAAATTGTATTTTTAACTATTTGAGCACATGAAAAGAAAACATTTGTGATGCATTGTTATGTTTCCTAACTGTATAACATTACGTTGTGCGCGAAATCTGTATTTTTTATCTGTTCATTTTTTTTTTTTTATTTGTACCTTGTAACTGATTTGTAAGTCTTTTTCCATTAACTCAATATTTACCATAATTCAACTATATGTCATGTATTTTAGTGTCTTTTTGTTTGTTTTGCATGCAAACGGTATTTACAATAAAACAAATACAATTTTATGTTTACATCTTTGTTTCTTTTTCCTTATTTTCCACGTAAGACGAGAGAGAGAGAGAGAGAGAGAGAGGTCATAGATAGACTTACTTTATATGTTCATATAACGCACTATCCGCAGACCCTGGGGCACGTAACACGACGGCGGCGGTGGCTAGAGAGAGAGGTCATAGATTGACGTTCTTTATATGTTTATATAACGCGCCATCCACAGGCCCGGGGCACGGATGGCGACGGCCATAGAATGAAGTACTTTATATGTTTATATAACGCGCCATCCACAGGCCCTGGGCGCGTAACACGATGGCGGCTGCCATAGAATGAAGTACTTTATATGTTTATATAACACACTATCCACAGGCCCGGGGCACGGATGGCGGCGGCCATAGAATGAAGTACTTTATATGTTTATATAACGCGCCATCCACAGGCCCTGGGCGCGTAACACGATGGCGGCTGCCATAGAATGAAGTACTTTATATGTTTATATAACACACTATCCACAGGCCCGGGGCACGGATGGCGGCGGCCATAGAATGAAGTACTTTATATGTTTATATAACGTACTATCCACCGTCTCAGGGCGGGCTAGACACGTACCAAGATGACGATTCGATCGGGCAAACCCGAGCGGAATCGGTGTTCGTTTCGTATATCTCGAATCGCTCTAATTTCCCAAGACGCTCCCGTGGTACAGTGGTTACAGCGTGCGCCTCACACGCGCAACGTCCCCGGTTCGAGCCTTGCCAGAAACGCGCAACTTTTTTTCGATTAATTAATATCCATCGGCGGGTCGGGTACGTAACACGATGGCGGCGCGCGCCGACGTTCGCTTCCCGACAGCGTCACAGCTGCGTGCGTCCGACACCGCTGCGCGCACACATCAGTGGCCGCCATGTTAGCGGCCGCCATGTTTTGGGATATACTGTCGGGAATCCTACTTATGGTGTACATTTTTGAATATTGGATTTCAAACAGCATTAAAATTTGACTGATTTAGCATTTAAAACTTTTAAAATAAAATTTTAGACACGAAAATGAACTCCTTTCGCAGGTTTGTAGTTTGAATTCTGTTACTCTAGTCAGGTTGTGATTTTGAAATGCAATAATTATTCATTATTATAAGCCTATTATTATCATGAAATGGAAGAAGTATTTGGATTAAAAGAATATCATAAAGATTACAGATTTTGTCTATAATGTTATATTGAATTTTGTTCATAAATTACTCGAAAGTATCAATAATAGTACGTAAGTATGTTTGTGTATTTTAGCGGAATAATAGTACCAAGAAGCTTTAACACACAGTAATGCAGTGACAGTAAGCTATGTTGAAAATTAATTTCGTTAAACTCTTTAAGTCCCATTTGAACACTATATTGTCCTCAGCTGACGTTTCAATCTGCCCTGTGTGCATTTATAAGAAACTTTTACTTGTGCCTGTGTTAAAACTTTTTTGTACAGACGTACATGTAATTTTCCACGTAAAATAATTTTTAAACTTGATTTTAGATTAAACATATTAAACTTAATTTTAGAACGCTTTGACATACACTTAGATTGAAATAAAATGTTGGCTTGTAGTTATACTCCTTGTATGTGGTCCACAGAGTATACAAATACACTGGGTTTATAAAAGTAGATATTGATGACCTAATCTTTTTCGCCTATTTAATGAAATAGACTGCATAAATTGTACATGCATAACATAACAAAACATGTACTTTTACAAAGCCAGAAAACTGTTTTTTATTGTTATTATTATTTGGTACGGGCAATTTTACTATGAATCCGCTCCAGTAGCTCGTTTTCCAATGGCATTTTGCTAGAAAGGGGGTAATTTCGGAGAGTCGTCTCTCATTGGCTGAAACACTACATTTTGCAGTGAGTATCCATGCAGTGATATTACCGTTGACCCTGTAGCGAGTTCCCCCTCTACTAATTTTCTATTTTTTAATTATTTTTTGGTCGAATTTTTCTAATAAAAATTTTTTAATTTCTGAGTGAAATGAGAGTAATAAAAATGTTTAAAAATTATGCTTAATTTAATTATTTAAATATGTTTAATCTAAAATTATGTTTAAAAATTATTTTACATGAAAAATTAACGACTTCCTTGTGCTAAACGTCCTTGTGAAGTTAAGAAAGACATGTTTCTGGGTGAAAATTTGCATGTGAAAAACCGAGACGTGTTCTCCCGCAAACAGCTTCCTCATTACTCAGAGGTATGCTATAGTATGCTCACAGGTATGCTCCACGGACCACCTGTGGTTCGTGAACAATTTTTGGTGATATCAGAAAAAACAGATGATTATTTATTGTAAGTTGCACCACAACTAACAAAAATTTTCATTATCATTCATATTAAAAAATGACAACTAACAAAACGTATGTTTGTATTTATTAAGTTCTTTGTAATTTCTATTTTTTTTCTATACATTACAACCTGTTTTTTTCTAAACCCACATAATTGGTGGTCCGCCAAATAAAAATTTTAATTTAGTGGTCCTTGAAGCTCTAAAGTTGGCCGACCGCTGCTCTAGTTTGTCATTAGGCCAATCTGTAACATAATACACTAACTGTATTTTTAGTTTTAATTACAATATAAGTATTTCACATAGTGGATATTATAACTTATTAAAAATAATTTACTTCCAGTGAAGTGTTTTTTGAAACTAGTTATCAAGGTTCTTTGTGAAAAAGATCCATAATTTTGATGCAATATTTATTAAGCACAGGGATGTCTGGCGGTAAATACAGTAAAAAGTCTATCAGGACTCGCCAGTGCCTGTTGAATTAGTAAAATCATTTTACACTGTCCTACATTGAGTATAGAATAAGGTTTGATCTTAACAACATACATTTAAATAAAATGCTATAATTACTAACAATTTGGAAAGTTAAAATGTAGTTTAAAAATACTGTTGGTTCTTCTTGTTGTTTTTGCATGAACCCTAGCTTAACCTGATTATTTTTAATAAAATATTTGTAGAGAATATTTATAATTTAGTTTGATCCTAAAAATTACGTTATTTGAGCAATTTTTTTAAAGTCCCGTACTTAGTGCTACTTATGGCCCATTTACACGAAGCCAGTTGGCCATAAATGGGTTGGCATACACGAAGTGGTTGCCAGCGACTAGCACCGTGTAAACGCTCCACGCTAGTCACTGTAGAGGCCAACTGGCGCGCCAGTCGCTGGCAGCTCCAGCAGAACAAATATTTTGTTATACTGGCGCTTCAGCTTCCCCCTCAACCACTCTACCGCACTGGCGCCAGCCGACTGGCACAGTGTAAAATGACAACTGCCGTTTGCTAGTGCCTGCAAACATTCAACCAGATGGATTACGTTTATCAGGTTCTGTTTAAGTAGTTAAAGGCAAATTAAAATGGCTATTCGATGGTTTGAGGAAAAAACATTGACATTTGTACAGTTGTGCCGTGACCGCGAAAACTTGTGGAACATGTAAAGATTACCGCAATCGGGAGGCTGGGAATGCCTCGACGCAAGTCGTTGTTCATTACATGAATGTGCCAAATTTTACAGTGAAAGACGTGTCAAAAAAAATTAAAGCTTTAAGATCTACATATTATTTAGAGTTGGCGAAAGTTGAGAAATGTAAAGCAAGTGGTGCGGGAACAGATTTTATGATAAGCCATCAGTGCCATGGTTCAGTAATATGGACCACATAATAAAGTCAGCTAATGTGAAGGCCGTATGCCAGTGACCTTCAAGTCGTTTCTTAACTGGCACGCCAACCACTGGCAACATGTAAATGGGTCTTTAGACTTAACATAACGCTTTTAGAATCTAAGACCATGAGAGAGTAGACTGATCGGTGCTTAACTACCACGAACACCGAGCCTTATACAGTGGTCTCCGGTTATAACGATCATTTTCGCAGACAAAGAAGACCTGCTTTAAGGTGATAACCGCGGTATAGCGGATGAAGAAAATAATTGCTATACTAAAATTTGTTAAACCTACGCTTATGCAATTAATACAATTCTGTATTCATTGGCTTATTACAGTATATTGGTAATACTGTTAAAATACCATACATCTACTCTGGTCATGTAGTAATGCAGAATAAACAGTATAAGAACTGTTGGTGAGGCAACATGCAACATGCAATATGCAATGTGGCACGTTTATGTCCTACGTCGGATAACAGTGAATTATTAGATTGGCGTTGTTATATTACAAGAATGGGACAGAGAGAGGAATCGTCTGTTATAGTAATGTTGCTTTTGAAGCAATATTTTTCAAATAACCACTCACCGCACTTTGTCCACAAACAATTACTTTACATAAAAAGAAATATACTTTGAAGTTTATGTACTTATTTACATCCGCTTCAGTTAACATACGTTCAGGAGTGGGGACATGACGGACCCGCGTTACATATCCAGGCGCGGTATTACCGGCTATCGCTGTGGTTCCATTCATTGACATATCAAAATACTCAGCCCAAACTACAAACCCAGAATTTCTAAATTTTATGTAGTTATATTATTCAAGTAAAACCGACTATAAAAACATTAAAACTGTAATTGGTAAAAAAACGTTTAAATTTACATCCAAAAATATTAACTTTTATTGCAAACTGACAGATTTAATTGAACTCTTTATCATTTCTGCATGATTGTTGAACATGAAAATGTTACTTAGATTTGTACTATTTTTTTCTAAGATTCTAAATGGCAATTCAATTTATTTTCTTCTTTGCTAACTAAGGACCACTCATTTTTGATTAAATTCTCTTCCTTAATCCTCTTCCATACAAGTTTCTTTTATTACAACTTCCGGTCAAAAATATATTAAAAGTCTGTAAACATTTCAGCTATTATTGAGAAATTAAATAGATTTTCTGGGTTTTTTGTCAGTAACAAGATTTTTGGGGTAATAATTTAATTGAAAGTAAGAAAGTTTGTGCAGTGTTTTTGTTGTGTAAAGGAGTTAGTCCAAGCTATAAAATCAGTTCTGAAAACTAACTTTACTACTTAGGCTACAGCCTCTGAGGAGGACCAGTCTGGTAGTACAGATATTAAATCTGAGCAGTCAAAATCCTATAGACTAGCTGGCCTACCTGGCAAGATGTCCGGGATGTCCTGCATACTGTACAATCGCCGGTCAGGAAGGTCACTGCCACTAAACTACAGACTGGTGGAAACTTTTAGAATAGACTGGTAAAAAGGAAAAGTATTTTAATTAGCACCGAACTGGTTGTCGAATTTAACCAGGTGTAGAGAGAGAAAAAAACGTACTATCGCGTCGAACAGTGTGAACTTCATTTATGCAGACACTGTGGTCGTTGGCGTAACGAATTTGAAACAGAATTTCAACTGTATGCGGACATTCGTGATCGCTAGCGTAGTTAGTTTGAAACAGAATTTCAACTGTACGCGAACACTTGTGGTCGCTAGCGTAGCTAGTTTGAAACAGAATTTTAACTGTACGCGGACTCTTGTGATCACTAGCGTAGCTAGTTTGAAACAGAATTTTAACTGTACGCGGACTCTTGTGATCACTAGCGTAGCTAGTTTGAAACAGAATTTCAATTGTACGCGAACACTTGTGATCACTAGCGTAGCTAGTTTGAAACAGAATTTTAACTGTACGCGGACTCTTGTGATCACTAGCATAGCTAGTTTGAAACAGAATTTCAACTGTACGCGGAATCTTGTAATTACTAGCGTAGTTAGTTTGAAACAGAATTTCAACTGTAGGCGAACACTTGTGGTCGCTAGCGTAGTTAGTTTGGAACAGAATTTTAACTGTACGCGGACTCTTGTGATCACTAGCGTAGCTAGTTTGAAACCGAATTTCAACTGTACGCGAACACTTGTGGTCGCTAGCGTAGCTAGTTTGAAACAGAATTTTAACTGTACGCGGACTCTTGTGATCACTAGCGTAGCTAGTTTGAAACAGAATTTTAACTGTACGCGGACTCTTGTGATCACTAGCGTAGCTAGTTTGAAACAGAATTTCAACTGTACGCGAACACTTGTGGTCGCTAGCGTAGCTAGTTTGAAACAGAATTTTAACTGTACGCGGACTCTTGTGATCACTAGCGTAGTTAGTTTGAAACAGAATTTCAACTGTACGCGAACACTTGTGGTCGCTAGCGTAGCTAGTTTGAAACAGAATTTTAACTGTACGCGGACTCTTGTGATCACTAGCGTAGCTAGTTTGAAACAGAATTTTAACTGTACGCGGACTCTTGTGATCACTAGCGTAGTTAGTTTGAAACAGAATTTCAACTGTACGCGAACACTTGTGGTCGCTAGCGTAGCTAGTCTGAAACAGAATTTTAACTGTACGCGGACTCTTGTGATCACTAGCGTAACTAGTTTGAAACAGAATTTCAACTGTACGCAGACACTTGTGGTCGCTAGCGTAGCTAGTCTGAAACAGCATTTCAACTGTACGTGGGCACTTGTGATCGCTAGCGTAGCTAGTCTGAAACAGCATTTCAACTGTACGTGGGCACTTGTGATCACTAGCGTAACTAGTTTGAAACAGAATTTCAACTGTACGCAGACACTTGTGGTCGCTAGCGTAGCTAGTCTGAAACAGCATTTCAACTGTACGTGGGAACTTGTGATCGCTAGCGTAGCTAGTCTGAAACAGCATTTCAACTGTACGTGGGCACTTGTGATCACTAGCGTAACTAGTTTGAAACAGAATTTCAACTGTACGCAGACACTTGTGGTCGCTAGCGTAGCTAGTCTGAAACAGCATTTCAACTGTACGTGGGCACTTGTGATCGCTAGCGTAGCTAGTCTGAAACAGCATTTCAACTGTACGTGGGCACTTGTGATCACTAGCGTAACTAGTTTGAAACAGAATTTCAACTGTACGCAGACACTTGTGGTCGCTAGCGTAGCTAGTCTGAAACAGCATTTCAACTGTACGTGGGCACTTGTGATCACTAGCGTAACTAGTTTGAAACAGAATTTCAACTGTACGCAGACACTTGTGGTCGCTAGCGTAGCTAGTCTGAAACAGCATTTCAACTGTACGTGGGCACTTGTGATCGCTAGCGTAGCGAGTTTGAAACGGAATTTCAACTGAACGCGGACACTTGTGATCGCTAGCGTAGGGAGTTTGAAATGGAATTTCAACTGTACGTGGACACCTGTGATCGCTAGCGTAGCGAGTTTGAAACAGAATTTCAACTGTACGTGGACACCTGTGATCGCTAGCGTAGCGAGTTTGAAACAGAATTTCAACTGTACGCGGACACCTGTGATCGCTAGCGTAGCGAGTTTGAAACAGAATTTCAACTGTACGCGGACACTGTGGTCGCTACATTGCAAATTTGAAAAGGAATTTCAACTGTATGCGGACACTTGTGATCGCTAGCATAGCGATTTTGAAACAGAACTTCAACTGTAGTTGGACACTGTGGTCGCTAGCATAGCGAGTTTGAAACTTAATTTCAACTGTATGCGGACACTTGTGATCGCTAGCATAGCAAGTTTGAAACTTAATTTCAACTGTATGCGGACACTTGTGATCGCTAGCGTAGCGAGTTTGAAACTTAATTTCAACTGTATGAGGACACTGTGGTCGCTAGCGTAGCTAGTTTGAAACAGAATTCTACTGTACGCGGACACTGTGGTCGCTAGCATTGCAAATTTGAAACGGAATTTCAACTGTATGCGGACACTTGTGATCGCTAGCGTAGCGAGTTTGAAACTTAATTTCAACTGTATGAGGACACTGTGGTCGCTAGCGTAGCTAGTTTGAAACAGAATTCTACTGTACGCGGACACTGTAGTCGCTAGCGTAGCTAGTTTGAAACAGAATTTCAACTGTATGAGGATATTTGTGATCGCTAACATAACTGGTTTGAAACAGAATTTCAACTGTATGCGAACACTGTGGTCGCTAGCGTAGCTAGTTTGAAACAGAATTTCAACTGTATGCGGATATTTGTGATCGCTAGCATAACTAGTTTGAAACAGAATTTCAACTGTACGCTGACACTGTGGACGCTAGCATAGCAAGTTTGAAACAGAATTTCAACTGTATGCGGACACTGTGGTCGCTAACGTAGCTAGTTTGAAACATAATTTCAACTGTATGCGGATATTTGTGATCGCTAACATAACTGGTTTGAAACAGAATTTCAACTGTACGCGGACACTGTGGATGCTAGCATAGCAAGTTTGAAACAGAATATCAACTTTATGCGGACACTGTGGTCGCTAGCGTAGCTAGTTTGAAACAGAATTTCAACTGTATGTGGATATTTGTGATCGCTAACATAACTGGTTTGAAACAGAATTTCAACTGTACGCGGACACTAGTGATCGCTAGCGTAGCGAGTTTGAAACTGAACCAGGCGGTCAGTGCAGGCCTTAGAACCGACCGGGCTGCATTTACATGTTTAATCTTGAATTCTGATAATTGGTTTTGTGATTTTAATCTTGGATGTTTGCTTATAAAAGATTGAAGTTACTTTACTGTAACAGTTTTTGAAACATTTATTAAAACGTGTGAGTTGATGCTTGCGAGGTCTCAGCGGAAACAAGCTTCATAGTTGTATTGATTCCTTAGTCTAATTTGATTGCTTAATAGTCGCTACAGTTTATCTTTCGTACTTAAATAACTTACTTTATTATCCAAGCTGTTATAATAACATTAAACTTTAATTACCGACTCGACTTTAAATTTGGATTAAATTAATTAACTGAACGTTTTTATTAAATACGAGTGGTTTATTTGAATTTATTTGAATGCAAGAAATGTTAACTTACTCTATTGTTAATTTACAAACGTAGGCTACCAATTGGGTTAAATTACAATTCTGACAGCTGAAATGAAAACATTTTATTCGTTTAGGCAAACTGCGTGAAATTAAATTTAAGATTTCACCAGTAGTAGTAAAATTGTAATAATAATAATATCTTCTTATATATTCTAGTTTTGCTTTTAGATAAATGTTATTAGTGAATTTTTAATGGGAAATGAGCTATTCAAGCTGTTATCATGGACAGATACAAAAAAGAAGGCCGACCCTAATCTTTACAAATGTTCTAAAAAATAAAAACTTTTATTTATTTATAAAACTATACCTCTATAAACATATCTCTAATCTGTGTACCTAAATTTTAAATATAATCGCGTCACGCAGTTTTTCTCGATGACATGACAAAAGCTAATTTCCAAAAGTTAAATTCTTTAACTCTTCTTGCAATTATAATTTCTCCATCATAATCAGCATTAAAATTTACATACACAAGCACTTAAGACTTTCAAATTACATTTAAAATACATAAATGATCCCAGACCGCCGTAAAAAAAATCACTAATTTTCAACAAATTTTGAAAATTTTTAATTATTTATGCAAATTTTAATTCTGATTGCTATGGTAAAATCGGATTTTCAAAAACAATTTAAGACAAAAAAGTAATGATTTTTTAAGATTGCAAATAGCCGCCATTTTGAAAATGTTGAACGGATTTTTCTAGTTAACGAACTCTTGTCCAATCTATTAACATAATCGATTTTCGTGTCGTTTGAATTTGAGCGTGCTAAAACACACACACACACAAACACAAACACACACAAATCTATCTATCTATCTATCTATCTATCTATCTATCTATCTATCTATCTATCTATATATATATATATATATATATATATATATATATATATATATATTATTTTAGCCGCCCCGGTGGCCTAGTTGATAGCGTACTGGGCTTCCACCCCGAGGACCCAGGTTCGATTCCCGGCCTGGGCTTGGCATTTTCATACGCTATAAATCATCCCATCGCCTGCATTAGCCCAAGTGTGCACAATAGGCGGACGTTAAACACAAAAAAAAAATATATATATATATATATATATATATATATATATATATAATAATATATAGCCTATATGTAATTTTAACGACCCCTCAAAAAGTGATCTAGAGGTCAGGATCAGTACCCATTTCAAGGTCTCAGGTTTGGGCTTTACCATGATGATCGCTCCAATATCGTATTTTTCAATGGAAATTCACTAATAAATAAATTTAAAAGGTTCATAGCAGCATGGTTTATTAATGAGTTTCCATTTGAAAAATGAGCTATATCATGGTAAGATCCAAATCTAGGACCTTGAAACGAGCACCGATCGAAACGCTGCAATATATATATATATATATATATATATATATATATATATATATATATATATATATATATATATATATATATATATCGCAGCGACATCGCCACAGTAATATAAATATGAGTATAAAGATGGCATTGCATCGGACTAAGCCGTGATGCAAACTGGGTTGACACACGTATAATTCTGCTTGAGAAAAACCCAGCTAAGCCTTTAATACGTATTTAAATACACTTGACTGCATCAGCAATAACGTTGCGTTACAGTAAGTACAATTGTTTGGCTATGGATGACCATACGCAGTACATACGATTGTTTCAGTGTTGAAAGACTTTAAACGTCATTTCCGGTTATCGTACACTTTAAAATTTACTGGAATACGTTAATTTTTCTCCAATCCTTTAAATTTCTTCCGTAACTTAGGGCTTAAGTGCGTTCTGCCAGAAATTGGAATTCAGGTCATTTCGATTGTTCCCAAAGGAAAACCGCTGGATCTAATATTCAGGAATTGCAAACACACTATTTATTTATCGGGACAAATTTAATAACAGCTCCCTCAGGAGTCTCTCGGAAGCTGAACTAAATTTCTAAAAATCACGATTCTGTTCGACTTTTGAGGAAATTTAGAATGTAGGCCTAGGTTGCCTAATCGGAACAATTTTTTGAACAATAGTTCTTTAAATCCTTTTTTGTGAAAGCTTTTAATATTAAAATTTTTTCTCTAAAGTAACCAAACTAAACGTTATACACCCCAAAAAAGTTTAGTAATTGTTTATTTTTAGAATATTTTCCTGTTAACAGTATAAAAAGGTACCATAAAGTACGAAACTGAGATAAAGTTAATTTGAATTAAAAATTTGTAAACTGAATTTAATGCGCATCAACGTTATCACCACAAACTGGATTCATAATCTCGAGAATTTATTTTACATTTTAAATTAAAAAAAAACTTAATAAAATGAATGAATGACTGCAATAATAGCATTATCGATTGGTTGTTGTTGTTTCAATACGGTTTTATGATCTTATTTTCATTACGGACAAAGTGAAACGTAATTAAAATCGATTGCTGTAATTATATTTTTCCGCTATTGCGCAGTAGTTGTGTGTCGGTTCTCATTATTTGAATACCTGCCGAAATATGATTAACCCTCGCCGCAAACTGAATTAGCATCGCCAAAGAGCGGCGATTTTTAAAAAACACAATCACGTGACCAAAGGAAAATAATTTTATTTGCAGCTTAATCAAAATCAAACAACAAACTATGTTAGTGCTGCATGTTCCAGGCCTAATAATACTTTATTCGATTTGAATTTTGCCTACGCTCTTTACATTAGATTATTGAATTTTGCTTTTAGCTTTTTTTGTGGTGACGTTTTCTACACGGAAGCGTAGAGAAACGTTTAAAATGCAATTGTGGAAGGAATAAGTGGACGTACATGTAAAACGTAACAGGGGGACCGAAAGTGCTTCAATGAACAAGGACTTGAGAAAAGGATTGGTCTGAAGATGGTATAATCGGAAATCAGACAATACTGACCAAACAAAAAATACCTAAATAACAGGGAAATGTTATTTGGAAATAATCCCATACTATTAAAACTTTTATTTTCTGATCACCCTTCATAAAAAAATTATGTAATCTTTATCTGATTTCGTAGTATACATTAGAATATTACAAATTATATTAATACTGTTTAAACTTCTTGCCATTAAATTCATTTTCAAAACTCCTAATGTAATTCACATGTGACTACTTTGCCCTCTCCTTCTTAACTATATTACATGCGTTTCAATATATACATTTGCTATTTAAATACAATACTTTAACTTATGCACCCATGTCACTGATGTAGAATATTTTCTAGTGCTAGTTTATTTACTTTCACATAAGAATAAAAAAACTTGTGAAACTCGGGGAGTTACCGACCGAAGCGAAATCTTTGTTAATATCTTTGCTGAATATATAATTAGTTTGAAGATACGTGTATATATCTTGTTTTGTTTAAAGAAATAAATACGTGAATCTAGCTTAGATATTATTTACTGTAGTTATAGTAAAAGATCAGTTGTTTTATATTAATTAACGATTACCTGATTTCATTGAACAGCTCAGGGTACAATAAGTTTCAGGTTATGTTGTTAAAAAACTAGCAATATTAACAACAATTATTTTAAAAGTTTATATTAATTTCGAATATTAATATACAACAATAACAACAACATAACAAGTGAACTGACTGACTAACTGATTCATAATCAATCAATGCAAAGCCAAAACTACTTTAGCTAGCGACTTGAAATTTTGAGGGTACATTTACGTACTATATAGGCTTGCACTAAGATAGGATTTTGAAAAAATTTGAATTTAACGCCACTAAACTATTTACCTAGTCGAACTTTAATAATCAACGTAAAACCGAGACTGTTATAACTAGAGACTTTCAGGGTGTCTTCTTGCAACAATGTTGGGGTGCACTAAGAAAGGATTTTGCAAAAATTTGAATTTAACGCCATTAAACTACTTATCCAGTCCGACTTTAATAATTAACGTATAGCCGAGACAATAATAGCTAAAGATTTGAAATTTTCAGGGTTACCACCACATGTAGGGGTGCACAGAAAAACTATTTTCCAGTTAATTTCAACCCCTAAAGTGGTAAAAATTGGGTTCAACAATTTTTCTTGGAAAAAATGTGTTTTTCGTCTGACTTACTTAAAACGTAACAAAGTTACTCTGAAATATAAGTAATAAAATATATTTTTCAACATTTTCCAAAACTCATCCCTTAAAGAGTTTGAAAAGGATAGAAATGTAAAGAAGGGGTATACAGTTTTTGCATTGAAAAAATATTTTTTTGTATCATATATTCTAGAAATATGCTATGAAAAACAAATAATGAAACACATATTTCAACATTTTTTGAATTCATCCCCTAAAAGAATAAAAAGGTAAAAAAGAGGTATCATTGAAGTAAAAAGAGTGTTTACATTGGAGAAAAATATTTTTTATCAGATTTTCTTAAAATTAAACAAAATATTCTAAAATTCAAATTATGATACACGTAGTACAGCATTTTCCCCCGAATTCATCCCCTAAAAGGACAAAAATATAAAAGAAGTATAAATGTTTGTATTGGAGAAAAATATTTTGTATCAGATTTTCTTAAATTCGAATGGAACACGTTTGAAGACAATAAAACAACATATTCATGTTAGAATATTTTTTTCATAATCACTGTAAAATAATCACGAGTTTAGACGATCACGCTTTTTTGAATATATTTTTTTATATTTCTAAATTATTACATTACTGAAACAGTTTAAGTTTCGAGGGCGAAGCAGCGACTGGTAATGCTAGTGTATTATAAACGGTTACAACGTGCACGTGTTCTTCAACTAAGAAAAAATACCGAAACCAAAGCAAAACAATGTCTTTTATATAATACATGTGTACTGTTATCGAAAAAAAGAAATAAAATTAAACAGAAATAGAGCTTCAAAATTCGTTTGCTCGTTCGTTCCATATTTCCGTTACATTCTTCCGTTCGGCAATTTTTTTCTATTCACTCAATTCGCCAAGGCTAACATTAAAAGCTTCGGTTAAGAAAAAAAATAATAAAAAGCTTTAAAAGCTGTAGAATGTAAATTTAATAGGTATAAAACAGTAATTTAAAGTAAATTTGTAGTCTAGTTTTGTATTAAGTACCTACTTATATAAAATAAATATAAAACCAATACAAAAACCACTTTTTTTTCTTTGAAAACGGATATTCAACAAAATCTTGATATTGATTTTTCAAGATTATAATAATTGTTTTGTATTTCATATAGTGATGCAGTAAGAATTATTAAATTTAAGAAAACAGCTTCGAAGTTAATTGAAAATCGAAATTGCAAACAACATTACAAGATATTACAGTGCTAATTATGTGTTACTTTGTGGACACTTTCATATTACACAGTGTACACGAGTTAACGTAGCGTATTACTTGTCAACAAGTCCTATGACGAGTAACCACTTAACCAGGAGGGCGTCCAATTAGACACCACTTAATTAGAATAGCACTGAGTCAAGTGTGCTTGCTGCTACCTGCAGTATATTATATACTATACGTCATTAGCACTTTGTTTACAAATTGCAGCATTTGCGGGCGCCTCTTTGTGATTTGTGCCAATATATCTTTGAGGAAACGAAAAGTAACGTACTGTGTTTACGATATTGCACATGCGCCTCTGCAAGAACATGAAAAGTTTGTAAAAGGAGTAAATTAACGTATTGTAAAACAAATTTCAGAACGTTTTGATATTTTCGTGAAGCAAAATAATAAGGAATCTGAGGTACGTAAAGCGGATGACACGCGTTAAGTGCGCCTACGTGCAATCTGACAATGAAGGGAGGGGGAGAAGGTGTAAAAATCCGGTCCCTAAAATAGCTCTTAGCGCTTATGCGAATTTAAACTGACAATAAATGTCCTATTACGCGCGTCTGCTTCCACATATACTTCATCAAAGTATTTAATCTTTCTGAAATTTGTCCGAAAAATAATTTAGTTAAAAGAGGCGTATGTTAGATTTTAGTTTGATCGTTATACAAACATAAGATTTTGGTGAAACCATGAAACAACGCTTCTTGAAAAAAACAATTCAAAAGAACTGATGTAAATCAGTTTTCAATTTCTGTAATAATTTAATCTATATACGAGGTGTGTACAGAAATTAACGAATTTTAATTTTTTGAACAAAATATTTATTTATTCTTCTACTTAACAAAATATTTATTTATTCTTCTATTTATTATTGATGTTGTCGCCTTCAAAAATAGTTCCCATTGGAGATAATGCACTTGTGCCAGCTCTTCTTCCAATCCTCGAAACATTTCTCAAACTCGATCTTTGAGATACCCTTTAGTTCTTTCAGCGATACGCTTTTAATATCATCTACGGCTGTAAAACTACGGCCCTTTAAGATTTCCTTTATTTTTGGAAATAGGAAAGTCACACGGAACCGTTTCTGGCGAATATGGAGGCTGGGGCATCGATACAGTACTGTTTTTGGCAAAAAATTCACAAACAAGCAATGAAGTGTGAGCTGGTGCATTATCGTGGTGCAAAAGCCATGAATTGTTTTTCCACAGATTGCTTTTTTTCGGATTGCTTCACGCAAACGGCGTTGAACTTGTAGGTAGTACTTTTTATTGACCGTTTCACCTGGTGGCAGGAATTCATGATGCACTATGCCATTAATATCGAAGAACACAGTGAGCATAACCTTCACGTTCGACCGCACTTGTCGAGCCTTTTTCGGTCTTGGCGAGCCAGAATGCCTCCACTGGGATGATTGAGCCTTAGTTTCGACGTCATATCCGTAAACCCATGTTTCGTCGTTATAATACGTTTCAATAATTCTTCATCTTCGTTGGCTTCATTTAGTGACTCCTGAGCAAATTCCATTCGCCGCTGTTTTTGTTCAAAATTCAACAATTTTGGAACGAATTTTGCTGTCACGCGTTTCATACACATAACATTGGAAACAATGTCATGATATGATCCAATCGATATACCAACATCATCAGCGACCTCTCTAATTGTGATTCGGCGATTGTTCATAACCATTTCTTTCACTTTTTCCACGTTTTCATCGGTTGTTGATGTGCTGGGGCTTTCAGGGCGTTCGTCATCTTCAACGTCTTCACGGACTTTTTAGAAACGCTTATACCACTTGTAAACTCTTGCTTTACTCATAGCAGACTCACCATAGGCCATTGTTAACATTTTACACACTTTGTTACACTTTATTCCATTTTTTACGCAAAATTTGATACAAATTCTTTGATCCATTTCTTTTAACAAACGAAAATCGCCGAGCTCATAAAAACACGTCTAACCTTAGTGACTGTCACAAAGTCAACAATTAAAACAGCTGAAAGTTTTATCATACTTCAAGGGCATGTATACCAACATAATAAAAACATGTTTGACAATCGGACTCTCCAAGCCCGCGAAATTTTAAAATTCTCGTTACTTTCTGAACACACCTCGTATATACCGGCGTGTCCAAAGAGGCTTAATTACCAGTAAGTCTGTTAGCGTTAACTCTGATCCTTCGTTCTCATCAATTTAACTGGCATAAAGTATGCCTTAAGGGAAAAAAACAGTTAAAACTTTATTATTTAGATTTGCGGAATGTTATTCATTTGTTTTGTTTTTAAAATATAAAAGATTCTATGATATAGGTTAAGTTAGAGGCCATAGATAAATCAGTGAAACTGTGATTTATGTAAAGAGAAATGAAACATAGAAGTCAGTTATATGGCTACAATTGAAAATAAGTAAGTATTGTTAAAAAATAATATTTTAATTTAGTTCGAAATAGGCTACAAGAGACATAATAAAATCTAAACTAATTTTTATTGTATTAAAAATCATAAAAGTAACATTGGAATAAATAAAATTTGAGCCTAACATGTTTAGAATGGAATTTCAGTTGAAAAATATTAATGAGATAAACTTAAGGTAAACTCAAGTAGGCTGAGCTGTAAGAGAATGTAATATGAGTCATATATTTTTAATTGTGAATTTAATTGTGAAGTCCTTTTCTAGAGTACTTTTCCTAAATTATTATTTATGTGTGATTATAACCTAGATGTTCTGGGCTTTGAACCAATAATTCGAGATTTAAGAGTGTATTAATAGAATCCATTGTGTTGCAAACACTGTAGAAAGACTTTCCTGAAATAAAAATAAAAAAGAAATTGTTTAACGTACAACAATTGTCATGGTATATGTTAAAAATTTTACGAAATATATATGCTTTACATAAAATTTACAGTATATATTTTGGAAAACAAATTAATTAATTGTGGTAATTTCTTGAACCAGTTTTTTTACCTACCTGAAATATTTAAAAATTGCGGCTATTCAAATTTAAAAAATCAATTGTTACTTTATTTAATTGATTAAAGATTTATCCTTGAACATTTTTTAAATCCGATTTCATCATTGTAATCAGCGTTATCGAATTATACGGCGCTCGGGTTCTGTTTTGTTGTTGTTGTAAAGTAGGTCTACAAAAATGTACACATAGTTAAATAATGCTTTATAGAATGTTAGTATTTTTTTATTCAGTTCTTCAGCACAGCGAGGCAGCCGAGTATATCGATTATTATGTTTTAAATTATTTGATATTGAAGCAGTTATTTTAACAGACTATGCGCACAAACAGTTTTTGATTAATGGTAGCTGTTTTACAAAAACTGTGTGTATTGGACAAAGAACAAGGATCCCATTATACAGTACTAAGGGTTTGCCCCGGGGTTCAGGCCGGACAATGCCGAGGTCTCGTTAAAGGGGAAAAATTATATATTTTAATGGTTAAATATATGAAAGGTTTATCTTGTTCTACGTATTACAGTCCATTTATTTATTACTTTCAGATAAAAAATATAGTAACGAAATAATAAATGTTTAGTAAATGAAATATTCAATTTAATGATTTTTTTAATTCATGTTTTTAATGAACGTTTTTAAAAGTAATTAGTATCACAAAATGAGATTAAAAAACAATTATAATGACCAGCAATAATTGCCGAACAGGTTGGAATAAAATATTTCAATTAGTTATAAAAACGTTATCAGTTTAATTTCGTTTTAATGGTCAAATTAATTATTCATATTTACTAAAATAATTGATTTTACAGAAATTGGATTAAGTGTAGATGCGGTTTAATAACGATATGTTGGTAAAATCTAAAAATGTTTTAACGATAATTTTGTTATCAAATCTGCTTTATTTTGATATCACATTAAATATTTCAGTATACGAGCTATCGGCAACAATGTAAAAAAATGGCGATATGACAAAACATTTTAGGTTTAATTTTTCAAAAGAGAATAACAAAAAGGGTTAAACTTTGGTAACATTATTTGTCAGCCTGCCTAAACTGTTACTTTGAATTTCTTTGCACATATTTTATACGGAATAAAATTGTAGGGCTTGTCTGTAGGAGCCAAAATAATTTTCTGATATAAAAAAGAAATTGTATCAAAGTTTTTGTAATCAAAACTATTTCTTAAAATTTCTTCTGATATTTACTTCTTCTGATATTCTCTGGGTGAGTTTTAATTTTTGAAATATGCATAATAATTTGAATAAGTTTCCATTTAAAGTCCATTATTTTCAATAAGATTGAGTTTAGATAATTTAGAGAAAAATATTGTTTCTTTAATTATAAAAAAAGTCAGCTGATTTATTTCTAGAGTTAATTATTTGGATATTAAACGATTTGATATTTCCATATTTTATTTTTATCAAATATGTCTAATAAAAAGCAGTTTCTTTTTGTGTTTCACTATGCTTATAAGTGCTGACGGAATTTAAAAGAGAGCAAATTTGGAAAATAATCATATTTGTGTGTGAAAATAACACTTTACTTTACTTTACTTTAGCCTATGAATACGTATTTTTGTGTGTGCAACTGGACATCAGATGCTCGCCATTTCTGCGTGATCGGCAAATAACAGGTCTAGAACTGGATTAGTAACGTTTAAACAAAAACCATAATAAGAAAATACAAAATTTTACACTCATTACTAGTGACCGTGAACTATGTTTCTGTGTAGTTGAGGAAGTCACCTTGAAGATACGGCTCACCTGGGTCAAAATAAATTCTTTAATGATG
Source organism: Callitettix versicolor (assembly GCA_022606455.1). Taxonomy (NCBI): domain Eukaryota; kingdom Metazoa; phylum Arthropoda; class Insecta; order Hemiptera; family Cercopidae; genus Callitettix; species Callitettix versicolor. Next base: position 87,306,561 of record CM040189.1, read on the forward strand.
AGTAAGTAATACATCATTTTAAAGATATATTTTTCAGAAAATAGTGCCACAAACAGGACTTCAAAAGATTGCTTCAGTCTAAATTAATTACAATTCAGTGTTTTAAAAATGCGTAAGTCATAGTCAATTTAAAGTAGCAGGTCAAATTTAAATAATAATTATTGTTCTTCCGGCCGTCTGGGTAAGCACACTACACGGAAAGGGCTTATGCAATGCTGTAGGAATCAGGCTGAGGACTGTTTTTCACATTGATTCTAGCTGCTACATTGTCTGCATGCATCTGTGTTCAATTTTCAAGTGACGTGACCCTACGTTGTATCCACTTTCGCTCTTCTTTGATTTCTGTCGAAGTTCTTGTGGTTTCATTCCACATCGTAAGATCTCGCAGTATTAAGTTTTCCGGTGTGATTGTACCTTTACATATTGCCTTTACATTGTGCTATTATCTTTTATTCCATCTCTGACACTCGAAAAACGTATGATTGGCATCTTCTCGCTCACCGCATCCTTAAAAAGTAACATTGTAATAATGTGCGGATCTCTCACCATACGAAATATAAAGAGAGTAAATACTTATGGTGTTAGTAAAGATTTCGATAACTCTTTACGTATATAGATACTGCACTCTGAATCTTAAAAGAGGGTTTTTTAACAGAATGGTGGGTCCGTTTCTCTTCTCTCTCTCTCTCTCTCTCTCTCTCTCTCTCTCTCTCTCTCTCTCTCTCTCTCTGTGTGTGTGTGTGTGTGTGTGTGTGTGTGTGTGTGTGTGTGTGTGTGTGTGTGTGTTATTTTTTTCCAAATAATCGAATGTTAGAAAGTTTTTCACGTGCAATATTTTTTGCACAATTATCTTGTTTTATAAACAAAACAAAAAATCATGCCTTAATGCAAATATTTTAAATTCAATAACTAATAAAATTGAATCCATTTAAATGTTTATTTGCCAAATACAATAAATTACGAAATACGCACGGCGCTATGATTGTGTGTGCGCTGAAAATTTAGTGACAAATTATATTTTCAGAACGAAATCACCAAGCATTCAGGTTGGTCCACTCAACCAACTAATGGATTGGAGCAACCTTTTAGTTTTATTGGACGCGACTGTCAATGGACAACTTTCAATTTGTTTTTCGGTTTTTTAGATTTGAAAACCTACAAAACTCTAGTGACATACGCTCCGTTTGATTCGTCGCTTTAAATGCTTTGTTTCTGTGTAATCAATATTGAGTGATACCTTGCGGCCAGTTCCATATTACCTTATCAATCACAGACTTCACTGATGTTAAGTTGCACCACTAAGCTATACTGAAAAATGGTAAAAATTGTACTTTTTGAATTACTGTATTTAGAATTATAACAAAAACTAGTAGTTGAAAGAGCAGTAGACCTAGTTGTATATTCTTAATTGCCTGGACACAGCTCTGATGCGTTCGTAAAGTTTTCCGCCAATTTAACCGGTACTCGTAATATTTAAGGAAATACATAATGTAGGGGAGAGCGGGGCAATACCGTGCACTTAGGCGTTATTATTTTTTATTTTTAATTTGGTAACGTCAAAAACGATGAAAACCATCTCGTTTTGTAAACAAACTAATTTTCTACAAATTCTTAACTTCATATTTGAAATACCAAACCAATTTCGAGTTTTAAACCCATTTTACGAAAACTTTACATTGCACGGTATTGCCCCATGGGCTGGGGTAATACCGTGCACTATAAGGGGCTATACCGTGCAACATTGTTAACGGTAAAGTTTGTGTGAAAATAAAACAAATATTCAAAATTTAGTAACAAATATTATTTTAACATTGAAATAAGTAATATGTAATTTTAATTAAAATATGTTAGGACATTTCCTATCATTTATGTATAAAAAATAATGCTCGAGGTTTTTTTACACAGTTGATATCAAATGTCGGAACAATTTTTGGTAAATGTCAGAACAAATAATTCAAATATTCTAAATTAATGAACAATTTTAAAAACAGAAAAAAGTAATATGTAGTTAATTAGCTTATAAAATTTAAAAAATATTCATGATATCTTGATGGAAATTAATAAACACTAAATTATCATTTATTTCAGTTCAGAGTGGCTTTTATGTGATTAAGTCTACTTTGATTGACAAAAGTCACAAATGAAATTTTCAGCTGTGTCGCGCCCTCTACACACTGAATGCACCCAACTACTGCAAAACACACATCTAAACCACAATTCTTTGTTTTTTCCAAACTCACCACAAAATAAGCAGACGGAATCTTGGTATTGCCCCGCTCTCCCCTATTTCCTTATATTATTTATTTGTTTAAAAGTATGAATATAATTAAGTTAAATATTTTTTTTAAAATAATAATCACAATTAAACTATATACCCGACCCATCTAATAAAAACTGTTAAAAATATCTTGCAAATTGTGTATAAATAAGTTCATGAATAACAGATTAAATTAATAATAAACAATAATATACTACGTGCCCAGTCTGGCCATTTAGTTCAGGTTTTCACGTCTGTTTATCGTCCCACGACGGTAATATACGTTTTCCTTCGTTGTTAGCGCTTGTTCATTTAAAGTCGTAACTGATTAATAGTTCTTTAGGCTTCAAATACTTCGAAAATAACGATGGGCGCAATTTTCACTTATTGATGTACTTCTATTGTAATCAATCTGTTACACTTTCGCTCACACGAATTAAAATATTCGATTCTCAGGCTAGGATGAGCTGTACATTTTATGACTCCTTTTCTAACGTAAGATGTAAATGTTAAAATGAAATTTGGATCTATGCTGCATAATCTAATTTTTTGTTTTGTTTTATACAACATTGTTTACTTAATCGTTTTTACTTAATTGTTTAAATATACTTTTTACTTAAACCGTATTCTATGTAATCGTTGAAATATACTTTTGTAATAAAACCATATTCTACGTAATCGCCGAAATATACTTTTGTACTAAAACCATATTCTATGTAATCGCTGAAATATACTTTTGTATTAAAACAATATCGTATGCAATCGTTTAAACATACAACAGCTTATTACGGAATATAAGTTCTCGTTGCTTTACGAGAAGTATAGGCCTAGAGAAAGACATTTGACGGACTCAATAACTTAAATAATTTTAAATAATACCTTTTTAAAATTTGAGAATCTTTTTGTACGCAATGCATCTATAGTTTTATTTATTTTTTTGTATACTATATTGCAGTTTGTAATAAATTTTATACAGTATAACAGAATTGATATTTAAGGAAGCTTACTGAAATGGACATTTTAAAGTTGAAATTAATGATAACAGAGAACTGTTTGATATCATATTATTTAATCCAGTTTGGGATTTGTTTTGTAAGCACACTTAAGCTTCCTAAACAATTGTTCGACTCCAGTAATGCTATTTTATGACCAGCTTATTTCGGATATAAAGTAGTTTAGTTTCAATATCTAATTCGCAATACGAAGTAATATTTGTGAAGTTACAGAGTAAGTTACTGTTTGAACAATAAACTCGCGTGTTTAGCGAGCTAACAAGGAAGTCAATATCTGTAGTTATAATATTTCAAATTGGCAGTCTAAAACTGTATGCTATTGTCCGTCATACCGCTGCAAGTAACTTCATAGGTTGCAGAGATATTAATATAAATATGAGAAAATATAATGTTGTATTTAAATTAAAAGGAAAGCATATAAAAGCTGACAAATTTCTGACTATATCAGAAATTAAAATTTTTAGACGGCACAGCAAAAAAAATCTATTCAACATTTTCAAAATGGTACACGTTCCGAATCTAAAAAATATATAACTTTTTTATTTTATAAGATAGGCTATTTGTTTAAATTTGATTTCAACGTTGCAATCAGCGTTAAAATCTGTATTTTCAATTTTCAAAATCGACTGAAATCACGAAATTAAACTGACGGCGGCGAGTTATGCTACATATTTCTAATAATTGAAAAGTCTTTGATAACGTCTCTTCAAGACAACGTAAAATTTATAATACTATCTAAATATTTATTTGCTCAGAAGTTTTGATTTCACTGTTATGAAAATTAACATTTGTTTATAAGTTAAATTGTTTGAAGGTTTACATCATAGAAAATGCCATCTTCACATTTCTTCAGCTTGTCGTTTGGTTTGAAAGCTGCGTGAAGTACAATTGAGTGACTGACATAGTCACAGAAACACAAGCGAAAACACTACTATAGTTCCTGCGGTAAATTGGGCACTGGTATAGTTACAGGAGGCTGCATAACATGTGCAAGAAAGTATTGCACTAACTTGCACTCATTCTAGTAATTACAGTTGCCTGGATTTTTGCCTTTTATTTATACGATTACTATTACATACGAACACGAACGTTTGGCAATAAAAATCAACAAATGCCTTCGTTGTCTTGATTTTTTTCTGCAAAAAAGGACATATCCAGGATCGCCACTAACAGATGCCATCCTGTTTATGTTATAAAAACAAGTAATAATTTTTAATGGGCCTAAAGTTAATTGTATCGATAATCTACTTTTATTTGTCATTATCACTGCTGACGTCATCGAAACCTTCTTCATTGTCGTCGTCGTAATCTACATAACGGTCTGAATAACTAACGTAGCATAATCATCGTTGTGATAATAAACGTTTGTAACCATCAACATCATCATCATTGCCTGACTTATTAACGTCCGTAATCATGAAAGTCGCCGTCGTCGGAACCGTCAACATTAGGCCTATCTTAATTGTCGTAGATGATCATTTTGATCATCGTCCGTAATCATCAACATCATCTTGACTGTCGTAGATAATCATCGTGATCATCGTCCGTAATATTTCAATGAAACCTTGGCCTAAGGCAATGCTGAAATCGTTGACCTCTCAACAATTTTTAAAGCAGGGTAGTTTGTTAGGTATAGAACACATACTTCAGATTGGTGTGTGTGTGTGTGTGTGTGTGTGTGTGTGTGTGTGTGTGTGTGTTATTTTAAGGCGAAAAGCACATTGAGGCTATTTCGCCTCCCTAAATATAAGTGTCAGTGTAAAGTGTTAAAGTGGTAAGTGTAGTGTTGTAAGTGTAAGTGTGTGTTAAGACTCGGGTACCGCGAGGGACGTATAAATCCTCTCAATAGGTGCAGCTATACTGCACCCCCTTTGCCTGGGATTGAAATATTATTAAGACTATATAATAATACTGTTTTATTTAATTTAAACTTTTTATCAATATTTTGTTGGGTTTTGTCTCGTCTAAGGACATGTTTTTTCCCTTTTTTTAACTACAAAGTAAGTCTAATTACACAATTTAAATATCACTAATATTATTACTACCGATTAACACTGAAGCAGTAACAGTTTTTAACTAATATAAAATCACTGGCAATAAGTTGAACAGTCGCTTTAAATTGACTATGCGATGTACAAAAATAGTAAAGTAAATACAGGGTACCTAATTTAAATTTAATTTGAACATAACCTTCTCAGAACCCACATAATCATAAGTAAGCCTAATTACAGAAAGAAACTGTCACTAACATTATAGACTATACAATATACATTGTTGTAACGAGATACAATGAAACTTTCAAGTTTCGAGGTATAATAGACTTGGCTGTACGTTGATTATTAAAGTTGGACTGGGTAAGTAGTTTAATGATGCTAAAATCAAATGTTTGCTAAATCTTTTTTTATGCGTCTCTACGTTGTTATAGCCTAAGTAGGTACCCTGAAAATTTCAAGTGTCTGCCTTCATAGTCTCGGCTGTACGTTGATTATTAAAGTTGGACTGCTGGCGTGATTATTAAAGTAGTTTAATGGCGTTGAAATCAAAATTTTGAAAAATCCTTTCTTGGTGAGCACTTAAATCATGTAAAGAATATATCGTAAATATTTCAAGTCTCTATCGCTGGTAGGTTTTGCTCTACGTTGATTTTTTGTCAGACAGTCAGGGCAAAGACGCTATATATATATATATATATATATATATATATATATATATATATATATATATATATATATATATATATATATATATATATATGTGTGTGTGTGTGTGTGTGTGTGTGTATGTATGTATATATATATATATATATATATATATATATATATATATATATATATATATATATATATATATATATAGAGAGAGAGAGAGAGAGAGAGAGAGAGAGAGAAGAAAATAATATTAAGCTTTTTATAATTAAAACAACAACTTTCTTTACAAAATAGTAAGAAATGGTAACTACAGAAATACCGGATAAGGAATGCTATTCACTAATAAAGCCTATCACTAAACAAACGCTCATTAGAAGTGTATTTCTTCTTCAGGATGGCAGTGGAAGGAGAGACGCGCAATTACTAGTCAAATCAACTCCCGTAAAAACTGTGCAGAATCCCTGAGATTATTTACTTTGAACGCCCCGAGGGTAGGATTCGCATCACAAATTAGTTCAATAAGAAATAGTCCACGCATCCTCACTACCGCCGATATACACATTTATGTGACGTCATTAACGAGTCGGCTCCTGCGGTTATTATTTTTTCCTCTTCATCATGAAATATATGCAAGACGCGGCTGCCTAACAAGTTATCGATTCGCGCAACTTTGTTCGCTGGAGGCGGCGAGTTTTTCCGATAAAAATCGCTAAATAAATTATTGTATTGTTTGTAGCCGATAATATTTGTTTTCGTAAAACATGCGCGGTGTGGTTAAGCGGTAGTTTTAAGAGTTCCGGTTTTTTTGTGGTTCACGAAACGGAATTTTAACGGGGTTTATTTAATTAAACGTTTTTCAAATCTTTCATGACAAGTCGACATAAATTGTACCCAACTATTTAGATAGAATTCATATAAGATCAAGACCGTTATTTATTTAGTTTGATACAATACGATTCCATTAGACTCATAGAGTTCCAAGTTTAAATCAAAAATATAAATTTGTTTTAAGTAATATTGGGAAAACACTTTTGTACTATATTTGTTGCGTACACTATGCTGATCTCTCACCATATGAAATATAAAGAGAGTAGCATATTTATGGTATTAGTGGAAACACCGAGCTTGCGATTTTGATAAATCTTTACGTTTGTAGATACTCCGAATCTAAAGAGGATTTTTAAATAGAATGACTGGTCCTTTTCTCTCTCTCTCTCTCTCTGTGTGTGTGTGTGTGTGTGTGTGTGTGTGTGTGTGTGTGTGTGTAATTTTTAATCGATTAATGTGTTTTTGAAAATCACTGGACATTAAACTAATTGGAGTATTTTAATGAATTTTTTCATGTAGGTGTAAGTTTGCTTATATCACGAATATTTTTCATTTATATAAACATAACGTTACAACCACTTTTTGATGAAAAAAAGTTTACTACAACTTAAAAAAGAAACAGAAAATCGTCATAACGGCTCAATGTTTTCTGTCTTCTCTCCAGCGGAGACCGCTGAAATGAGCAGCTAATTGCACGGATACAGTTCAGCCATCCCACCGTAACTCTGCTCATACTACTCTCATTCATCTACTCAAGACACGCATATACACACATTCACTACTCTACATAACCTGACTAACTCAAAAGTGTAAAGCGACTCGTGCTGATGGAGTGTAACACCGGCCTAATGGAGTATCAAATGGAGCCCTGGGACACCTGGTAACCTCCCAGTGTACCTTAGCCTTACCTATGCATGCGGGACATCGTGTGGGCGGACATAATTTTCCTAGAAACTCATGTTCCCATGAGTAAGAATGTAAATAGAATGAGTGGGAACTCATTGCACAACAAAACGTTGGCCTAATGGCTATACACTTTCCATGATAAGGGTGAAGAGTGAAGGGGAGAAATTGAAAATCAATTAGCAGAGCAAGCTTCATAATGAATTAGGAAGTCACCAATTAGAATTGGGGGAGTTACCTATCTTGGAATCCTCTCCATATCCTGGACTTTATGAAAGTACTGGTACTGGACAAGGCGCTGTAACTGAACACCTCAAGAATAGAGAAAGGGAGCACTATTGGGAGATCTACATCGTCGCAGTGTAGTAGTAACCCTAGAAAGTTATTCATTCTTTCGTTTCATTTCAAGAAATAAAAAATTCTTGTTCCGTCATTCATCGTTGATTTTTTTGTATTTCATTTTTTAACGTCCGTACTTTATGCCAGTTTAGGATAATAAGGATGAGGGATCAGCGTTAACGATAAGCGTAAAGCAATGGCAGTAACTGTATCTCGAACCCACAACCTTGCGATTTGCAGTTAAGATACGTGCAGCTGACTGTCCTATGCCTTAACCACATCGACCACTGAGACCTAAGCGTCAATTTCTGTATACTTAGGATTAAACTAATGGATTTTTTAAATAGGCCTAAGTAAAATTAAATATCTTACCAATGAAAAAAAACTATATCTAGTCAAATCTAACATGGTTTTTGGGTATTATTTGTGCAGTTTAGTGATTACAATTTAAGTTATATTTGAATTAAACTGAATTGATTATCTTTTGACGAAAACCAAACTATTATTCACACAAACCATTACATCCATACTATGTGATTTTATAATATTGTTTATAATTTCAAGAAAATATATTATCGTTGGTCAAGTTGAACCATTTTAGGTTCACCTAAACTCTTAGTTTCATAACGAGTTTTTCTGCGGCAAATCGTCCCAGAATATATCCATCCGCCGCGTTGAAACGGACGCAGCGTGCAAAGTCCTTTCACTGGTTTCGGTTTATCAAAAGATAAATAGTAATTTTGTCTGAAAAGATTTAGTTTTTACGAAATACGTTCAACGTTCAGTGTAACTAGTACCTTTGAAGGTTTCGCAATATCGAGCTGTTTTTTCTGGTTTCAATTTACAAAATAATGCAAGTCGCCGTCCGAACGGCCAGTCGCGCATTTTGATCTTGTTTTTATGTTTCAAAAACAATTTGATATCGGGTTTATTTAATAGAACTCAATACTAAAACGCTTTGATGTAGATAAAAGAGATTCTAAACACAATCAATTTGAGATAATCGAATTAGCGGCAGAGTAACTCGGTTATTTTCTCCCGGTTTTGTTTTTTTGTTTATCACGAGGCTGCGCCCTATTTTGTGCGCTCCACAATCAATGCGTATGGCATTTCTTTTGTTTTTGGTACACTTTTTCTGAAACAAAAATTTTGTGTTTTATATTTCCATTTCCAGTTGCATTTACAGCTGCAGACAGCAACTACGATATTACGGCTAACTAAATATGCTTGAAATTCACGTCTCAAGACTTGCTTAACAATGTTGTAGGTTTTTTTAAAATTAAAAGCCAAATACTTGTTATTCGTTATAAACCATTCTATGACAAATTTTATATTTCTTCTTCTATACAATGTCTTTGCTGATGCATTTTCGCCTTTTCTTATTATTGTTATTCTATTTCAAAGAATACATATCGTTCTATGCACATGTTGTTTACTTCTTCTTCTACTTTAAGATTTACGCGTAAATGTTAATCTATAGTACTACACTCTAGAGTATATTTATCTATGGCTAGTATTAAGCAATCACATTTCTTTTTCAAAGATCTTTGATCGAATATTTGATAAAAAGTAATGCCAAAGTATTTTATGTCGTTTATTTTATCAAAGAAATATCATCATAGAAATGTTTTATTAAGAAATGTTCTATTATTCCATCAAAAGGGTTGTAAAAACTTTCATGAAAGATCTTGTACATAGAAATGTCACACTTCAGTGTTGTGATACACTTGGTCAACTAATTCTTCTTTAAAGGAGTATGTATACTTATTATACCTATGGTATTATTAATTATTCTACATAAAAGATATAAATGGTTTTATATGGTTCATATCTTATTCTACTTTAGGTTATAGATTTTTATACATGCTAAATATTTTCTACTTTTACATTAAAATACAAATAAACCTAAGGTATTTAGTATATTCCTTTACTTGAAAATGCAGATGTTTATTTGTAGTGCATATTACATTCTTTAAATTCAAAATATGTATGACTATATATAGAACAATATTGTCTTTATATTCTCATTCTACTTCAGTACATACATGTGTATCCAATGTGTACAAATTATGTTATTCTATTTCATTCAATAAAATAATCCTAAAGGAAGAAGGCTTGATTCATCTTCACTCCACCAAATTGTTTTTTTCCCTTGTTTTGCCTCCCCCCGTTACGTCCTTCTGTGTACACCTTAAATTAGTGTAAGAATGAGAAATAAAAGGAATTTATGGTTTGCGATTTTATCGGAAAAACTGGACATTTTTTGAAGCTTTAGTGATCCATACGTTTCTTTACTTATTGACTGCTCGTCAGCAAAAGTTGATCGAAATCTTTACAGCCGATTTTTAGAAAAATAATTTTTAATAATTTTTAAGCAAAAAGGGACTTCAAAAACCAGTCATACGGTAAAAGATAAATAAATATGACAATTAGTTCAGTCTGTACTGATGTGCAAGCGCGTGCGCGCGCGCGCACACACACACACACACACATCCAAGTAAAAATAATTTCGTTGGGCTCAGGAAATCTGAAAATAAAAAAATGATCAAAATAGATTTTTTCACTAGCTGCATACTTTCTATATACTTCACATACTAAAAAAATAAAACAATAGTAATACAAATTACTTTTCATTTTAATTAATAATAAATAATTATTCATTAAAATACGATTTAAATACATTTTAATTTAAAGATTTTTTTATGACACTATATTGAACCGTTGTTTGCTTTATCTAAGAGTAACTAGAATCCGGTTTGTACGTTCAAGCAAAAAGCCATGATAGCGATAAGGCAGAAGGTATTTGCAAACTGAACGTCACGCAAGTCTCGCTTTGCCTTTTATTAACGTTAAAACGCTTTCAGATAAGCCGACTTTCACGGAATAAAGGATTTGTAAACTTTCGAATTTCATGTTACAGTTTCTCACTAAACATATTTAGTGTTTTTTTGACTGTAATTTATTAAAATAAGTAACGAGAAGATGTTAAGCTATTATGTTGAGAGGATGGACACAATGTTTACCTAAACAGTTGATTTTACTTCACAGCTGTTGCTTCCTTCAATAATACATTTTCAACTGAGGTTGTCGTACTGAGGTTATGTTTCAACTGAGGTTCTGGCGTCATTGTTTAAGCTGAATATAAGTTATTATTAACCAGGGGGCCGGTGCAAAATTTCGCACTATGAAAGTTTTAAGTAAACACAACTTTTTTATAAGTATCTCATTTTCTTTAATGGGTACAGACATGTTAGTTGATTTAGTTACCCTTGAAAAGGCTACATACAATTGTCCGTGAGTATAGACGGTATTCGATAAATATAATCCTGCTTTTTGAAGTGTTTGTTCTTGCGACTTGTTTATAGTGATAGCAAACGCAATTTTAATAGTCTTTTACTCAAATTAAAAAGGCATGCAAACTTGATAACCTCAAACTGTATTTTGGTATTTTTATTGTATTTCGTATTTTATGATGTCCATATTAACAATAGATAATTGCACGATGAAAGGAGAAATCACAAATATATTTGTATAAAAGTAGTGTCCAAAACATGTGTTCGGTATTCGAAATGTTTGTCCCGGCTTGTACGACGGGCAGGGAAAAGGGACTGTCAGTAGGGCCACATAACCTATAGATTTAATGACTTTTAAGTAAATATTGAAAAATGTTTTAAATACGTTATGCAAAAAAAAGGCATTTTTAATGGGACTGTCTATTCGTGATTAATAAATCATCCCATCGTCTGCATTAGCCCAAGTGTGCACAATAGTCGGACGTTGAACACAAAAGAAAAAAACAAACAAACAATAACTTAGTGTCGTAAAATATACAAAATATTATCTGATTTGTGATGCCGCGCGTGCGCATCCAAGATGCCATTTTGCCCATGACAGTTAAAAGTGTCTTTTATGTTAAAAATTTTCCACAAACAGTAAGTTTTAGAGCAGAATCGTTTTGCAGTGTCAAAAGCTGATTAAAAAATCTTTCTAAAGATACCTCATTTATGTCTGTACGAATAGTATGTGCTGAGAAAAAGGGATGTTGACTCGAAACAATATTAATGATTATATTTTAATTGTTACTATTGAAATATTTGGAAATACAAACAAAGAAATGGTTACTGTAATATTTTGTTTAACTAACTACGTTGTATATGTTCGTTATATTGTATAACAGTATATTACTTACAGTTAAGAGACTGACTACCACAGGCTGCCATAAAAATTAAATTATACTCTTTAGTATGATATAAATCTATGGGGGGGGGTATACCTTTTCACTTTCTTACTACATGAGGGCTACAAAATTATAACGATAGTGTAAAAAAATCTTCAAATTATTTTGAGTTCAAAAGAAATGTTTTACTTGAATGTTTGTTAGTTTGTGAGTGTATATAACTATTTAACCAATTCTTATGACATTTGTCGTGAAAATTTGGTTTCCCCATTTCTTTGAATTATTTTTTAATAATTAACAAAATTTTAAATAATATTAAAAATTGTATTTGATCAAAATCTGCTCTGAAGGTTTTATCAAATTATGCTCAATTTTATTCCTTAAATACCCAATTAAAATGAATGAATCACTGTGATATATAAAAAAAATCGGCTTGGTAGCTATCGAAAATACCCAAAAACGATGTTTCATTTCTCAAAACTAGGTAATCAAACGTGTCTCAAATTTTGGATTCCTTTAAAATACCATATAATTAATTCAAGTCAATGTAGCAAATTTATTTTAAACTAGTTTATGATTCATTGGTAAATACAAACCAAAACACAATTACCTTGGCCTTTAACAATTACAATTATAACCTTAAGTTCAAGAAGTCAAGTATCAATCTTCATATGTAAACAAAATTTCAGCAAAATCTGATGGACGAATTTTGAGAAATTATACTGATTACTTAAGGTACGTTTTACTGAAAGATGTTTTTTTTATTTAGCGGTCATGTGATCCGTTTAACTATATATATGGGTAACATTTGAAAAACTGATGTTTTTCATATATAGTTTTTAAATATGTTTTTTACCTAAGAGTGATTTGAACAAATATTTTTGAAAAATTAAAAAAATGGTTTTATCCAGAACACCATGTTCAATTTCATCTAAATCAGTCTATAGCGATGTTCGCAAGCAGACAGACGGATAGACGGACTAGTAAAAACCATATATACTTTAGAATCAGAGGTATGAAGAGGCTTACAAAATTCTCAGCTTTAATTTTTCACTGTCATAAAAAGTTTTTATACTTTTTGCCGTGAGAAAACGTATTTAATTGACCCAAAATGTAACAATAAAAGTTAAACAAAGCTGAATACGCTATTACAGTAATTACCACTGACTGTAATAATTATATATTAATTGTTTAATCGTTTAGTGAGCAACAATAATCTTGTTTAATTTTTTTGCCAGATTGATGAGCGTTTTGCTCCCAAAGTTGTAAATGTTTTTGAAATGGTAAACATTAGCTATTAGGCCTATTTGAAAAAAAACTATTTAACGTCAATTGTGATATGAAAATCAATTAAAAATATTTTTAGATAGAATTTATCTTGTTTTTAGACTTTGAAAAGATGTATACATTTTGATATGTACGAGCACACTCGTATTATCAAAGCACACTTTTGTACCTTACAGTTTCGAATGAAATATGATTGTTTGTGAAAAAGCACAACGTATCGTCACCACACGTCTGACAACAAGTAGGTTAAGTTTAGGTTTGACTAAGGTGTTTGACGTACAAAGACTTACAATTTTTAAAATACAATTAAATTTGGATGTGAAAAGAAGCAGAAAATGACCCTATGTTCCTATTTTCAGAAACACATTTTAATAATGAAATGTTTTGTTGTGTTGGTTTGAGTGTGAATTGGTAAGTATTTAATTAATCTCATAAATTATTTTAAACGGAATTTAGCTAGTCCTTCTCACCATGCTTTTTGCATATTTGTACGTTAATTATACAAAAAAGAATGTATATTCTACTTTATAAATTGTGTTACTTTTTAAAATTGTTATATAGAATTTTATCTTTTATTACTATTGGTTTTTTACGTTCTTTGTAGATCCCGGAAGGAACATATATGTCCTGCTTTTTGTTAACATCAAATTACTTATACATTGGGTGTACTATACTTTTCTGAAAAGCTTTGTTTTAACTTGATAGCGTGAACTGTGTTAGTGAGCTGACATGTCTTTTGAACGAGTAGTAGCGTGGCTTCTACTCTACAATGTATGACAGCTATAATTTATTTTCCTGTTTACATATTTTTTTTATAGCATAAGTAATAGTCTTATAAAATTATATTTCAAATAACACAATTATGTTTAACTATTGTTTGATACACCTAATTGAAAAAAAACATTTCTTTAGACTTATATATTTAAAAAAGCTATTAATAAACAGGAAACATGTTTCATTATGAGACATATGAACTTATATCCGTCACCTCGCAGAGTGCAGTGCTGCCAACTGAACACATTAAAATAATAAAAGTGGCGTTTAATTAGAAATACTAGCTTACAAATACAAGTGACTGGATGTCGCATGTAACCCACTAATTAGGAGCGTGCTTCGTGTTGTTGCTGCTCTTTTAAAAGCGCAATTCAGCAACTCTGCTTGTCTAATTAGGGTGCATCAAGCACTCGGTACAGTGTGTATACAGATTTAATGTCTAACTTATGAACATTATAAACCTTGAATGGATTTTGTTTATATTTTGTAGTATTTTGTGTTTTCGATATTTTTTAGAGAAATGTATTAATTGCAAATTTCGTCAATAAAAAACTACATGTTTTGCTTGCCAAAAGCTCATTGAGGTCTCTTATGTTAACAAATTACACATTACAGACAGATAGTAGACAAATTAGGCGGTAGACATTAGAGAGTAGGCAATAGTAGAGTCGGTTACACCCACCTCTAATCTCTTGACCAGCCTGAGCATGGTGCCACGATATTTGTACCAGAAGATACGTTCTTTACTTCTACTTCCAATAAATTTTTTCCCTTAAATATTATGAGTTATTCCTGAGAAAATTCATTTTCTATGTACCTCCAACCGGAGACAACAACTGTCTCTGTAGACGCCAGAGTGTAACTGTGTATTTGGTCTAAATATCTGCTACACCCTCCAGATGCCCAAGAGACATCGCCGCACCCTCCAAGCACCACTGAGATCTGCTACGCAGTTCAATAAATCCAAATTGTAAACATTATTGGTGCTACCATTGCAACGCGCCTTTCTTTCGCTTGAGCGGAAATAACATTATTCGGTAATCTCTTCCCCCCCACCCTTTTTTATTGTCACAGAGGGACTACAGTTATTAGTCAATTTTACTTTAAGGTATTTATGTACTCGCCCTAATAAGTTTTAATTTGCCAAGCCAGATAATATTTAAAATTTTTTTGAACGTATTAGACCTAACAGGTTTATTAAACGTTTTGTGGTTCCAATCACTTCACCAACAACCACTTACTTACTTCAAGAACTTTATAACCCTTTTAACAAATCATCAGATATTAATTTTTTTTTAATATTACTCCCAAAAGATAAATATAATATAAAAATGGATTTTTTATAAATATTTTTTATAAATAAATTATTTGAGTTATTTTTCTAAAATTAATCAAATTTCATACAAAAATTATACTTTAACTGCCTACCAATAACACGCTAATTGCAAACGTATTACCTTTTGTACTTTTGTACAGTTGAAATGGATTAGATCAAAATCTTGCAAGACTATCGCAGATCTAAGGACGTACAAAGTCTAAAAAGGATTTCGTATGCTGTAATAACCTGACCAGAGACGAAGAAAGGCACCACAAAATATATCAACTGTATGATTACCTACAGAATAGAAGTTGTCACAAATTAATTAAAGTCAACTACAAATTGATCTTATCCGTAATAAGAGGAAATCACATGGAGAAGAAAGCTTTCCAACCATACACTACCAAATACACGCAGGACAGTTATTCGCAGAACACAGTTGTACGCAGAACACGGTGAAACGCAGAACACGGATACACGCAGAGCAAGCTTACGAGGAGAACACGGATATACACAAACCAAAGATACACGCAGAACACGGATACACGCAAACCAAAGATACACTCAGAACACGGATACACGCAAACCAAAGATACACGCAGAACACGGATACACGCAAACCAAAGATACCGCAGAACACGGATACACGCAAACCAAAGATACACGCAGAACACGGATATACGCAAACCAAAGATACACGCAGAACACGGATATACGCAAACCAAAGATACACGCAGAACACGGATACACGCAAACTAAAGATACACGCAGAACACGGATACACACAGAACACGGATACACGCAAACCAAAGATACACGCAGAACATGGATACACACAGAACACGGATACACGCAGAACACGCTTACACGCAGAACACGGGTACACGCAGAACACTGATACACGCAGAACACGGATACACGCAGAACATGGTTACACGCAAAACACTGATACACGCAGAACACGATTACACGCAGAACACGGGTACACGCAGAACACGGGTACAAGCAGAACACAGATACACGCAGAATACGAATATAAGCAGGACGCTTTTATACGCAGAACATAGTTATACTCAGAACACGGATAAACGCAGACAAAAGATACACGCAGAACATGGTTACACGCAGAACACGAAAACAAGCAGAACGCTTTTATACGCAGAACACAGTTATACGCAGAACACAGATACACGCAGAACAAGCTTACATGCAGAACAATGATAAACGCAGAACACGGATACACGTAGAACATGGTTACACGCAGAACAGGAATACAAGCAGAAAGCTTTTATACGCAGAACACAGTTATACGCAGAACACAGTTATACGCAGAACACAGATACACGCAGAACAAGCTTACATGCAGAACAAGGATACACGCAAAACACGGGTACACGCAGAACACGGATACAAGCAGAACATGGTTACACGCAGAACACGAAAACAAGCAGAACGCTTTTATACGCAGAACACAGTTATACGCAGAACACAGATACACGCAGAACAAGCTTACATGCAGAACAAAGATACACGCAAAACACGGGTACACGCAGAACACGGATACACGCAGAACATGGTTACACGCAGAACAGGAATACAAGCAGAAAGCTTTTATACGCAGAACACAGTTATACGCAGAACACGGTGACACTCAGGGCACAGTTACACGCAGAACACGGTTACACCAGAACACGGATACACACAGAACAAGGATTCACACGGAATACTGATTCATGCCACGGATACACACTATTTTTTGTATTTAAGAGGGGAAAATTTTCCTGAACCTCATTCCTTTTAAATTTTTGATTTTATTTCTTAATATGAGTAGGCAACAAAGTAATTAGATTATAATATACTCTCCCCCTCGTGTGTGTGTGTGTGTGTGTGTGTGTGTGTGTGTGTGTGTGTGTGTGTGTGTGTGTGTGTGTGTGTGTGTGTGTGTGTGGTTCAAACTTGAATTTTGGTTTTAGCTTGAACAAATTCGTCTTCAAAAATAATCCATTTAACGGTTTCGTTATCATAATCAGCGTTAAAATCTCCATCAATTAATTTTTGATATTTTTCAAAGCATGAAAAATGAACCTGACGGCTATCAGGGTTCATTTTTATATTTTAGATATAATTTAAAAATAATTCATAATAAAAAAATAAGTTCATAATTGATGCGTATCTTAAACCGATCATTATGGTCAAATCAGATTTTTAAAACCAGTGTACAAAACAAAGCATCAGTAATGCATGATGTAATATTATTGATTTTTGGAATATCGCTTCCATCATGTCAGCGAGACTGATGTGTGCTGAGATTATTTAGACTTGAAAACATCCGGAAAGACTACTTTGTCGGTCTTTAAATTAATAAACTATAAAATATCAGATGAAGTTATAAAAGGCTCGAGTGAAGCCCTACTAGTGTTCACTTTGTCTTTGGTCTTGTAATTAATAATTAAGAGCACTTTGAGTTAGTCTCTTGTAAGTAATTGTATTGTTTGTACTTCATTTGAAGCATGACTTGGCTCCGCCATATTGAAACTTTTCCTTCTGCCGTGTATTCTAAATCTACTTTAAAATTATACGAAATAGCTGTTGAAGTTTACTGTTGTTTTAAGTAAAGGTTGAATGGATACTAACGAGGTAAATGATATCTGACAATTTTATTTATTTTTTAAATAAATTTTTCTGAACGTTATCTTGAATTTTTTGTGAAAAAATTTCTTGACGTCTCAAAAGTACGGACGTAGTGTTTTTACATCGTATATTTTGCGTTTTTAGTTAGGAGGGGAAGAAAATTTGTTCTGTATTGAAATTTTTATTTGAAAGTATTGAATTTTAGTAAACAAACTCCACATTATTTATACTCGCTATAATTTTATTATAGGCTTATTTACATTTTTTTAAAGGATGGTTCGGTGACTGATATGGCTAAGGCACTGATCAGCTTGCGGGGTTTCTGAACTGCGCACCTCAAGCTACTTAGTTCGGGTTGCAGTTAGTTGCTTCTTTTGCAATAACCTTTAATACTGAACACTCTTTCTCTTTATTCAAACTAGCGTAAAGTATGAACGTCAAGAAAAAACTAACCTTAAATGTTTCTTTATGGAAAAAAGGAAAAACAGCGTATATTATTTGTGTAGCTGAGTGATTAATTTTTTTAACAGAACTATCACTTTATGTTAATAAGGGAACTTTCGTCAGGCGTATCTTAAATTTCGCTATATAATCAGTGATTTTAAAAAATCGCTTTCCATCAGTTTTTAACCAGGCGTTTTTAGACGTACTTTTAGAGAAAAAAAATTGAACCGAATCATAATATCGTTAACAACCACTAGAGCTAAAACGTTACTTTATTAATTTTACATTGGCACTTTTTGATTTACTGATATAATTAAATTCTTATTCTTAGACATGCAATAATATACTTGTATATCTGCTGACTTTGTTTACATTAAAGAGCTATATCCCAACGAATTTCAACTCCATTAATTTTATGATTATTTAAATATTTGTTTTCGAGTGTATAATTAAACTCACCCCAAATATTATATGAGACAAATTTGTTGTTTGGCTTTAGAATAACAATTTTAGTGCAAAAATAGATCGTGAAATCTTTTGAGCTACAATTTCAAGTGCAATACATTTCAACTTCTTAGCTCTTATAGTTTTGTATTAAATAGCGAGCACCGAATGAGGCGGACTTCTGAATCTGCTCTGGTTGCCAAGTAGTATAAAACTGGCAAAGCGAGGGAAAGTCGAAAATTGCTTGCTTTACAACACTAAATGGCAGCTCTGAGCTCCCAGTGTTGTCTGTAGTGCAGCCACTTTAGTAAACGGCCTGTATGAGAATCCCCTCCAGCTCCTTGCAACAGTCCAGTGACACAGAGTCTGGCAATTTGAGTCTACAAGCAGTTACTACAATCAAGATACTACTCAGCGATAGTGAATGAAAAGGAGGAAGCTATGGTGAGAGAGTGGGGACTCGACCTCTCACTTGCACATTTTTATCTCTGTCCTACTGGTGTTCTTTGCAGGCTGACCGATAGTTCAAGCGTCAACCACTCACTGTCTCGCCATAAATCAATGTTCTGTCAATTTTTATTCATCAGTTCCAACTGTTATAAACATTTAAATATATTTTTAAAAAACGGGTAAGCAGAACAGCAACATTTTAATGTCTTTAAGTATTATATTTTTTTTAAATAACCATAATTTGTATTTAGTTACTACTTTTAAACTAATTTAATTGAACATAATATGTTATCATTGTATAGTAACAATAACAGGCTACTTAAATTAAAAATTACTAGGAAAACAATACAGAACAATTAGGTATCAGTACAGAACAAGCAAGCAGATAAACGTTACAGCGAAGAAATCGATACGTCATGTTTACTGTAACAGCCACTCGAGCGATGTATAAAGCCAAACATTAATTTCTACGAATAAAGTGTTTAAATACAAAACTTAGAAAATACGGTTTACTCTAACTTTCCCACTAACGAAACTTTACTACTTGAAAAACAAACAAAACTTCGCTTCACGGAAAAATCATTACACATTAATTTGTTTTAAATAAAAATGTTTTTTAAAAATTTTCAGCTTACAAAATTATACGCAGCCATTTTTTAAGATGTATTCAATCAACACAATACAACATAAGGCTAAATTGTGCTTTTTCTTTGGTTATAACAGTGTTTGAAAGCGAAACTAAATTGTTGCAACTAAAACATGCACTGCAAAATCAGCAACCAGCCTGATTTAATGCTAGCTACTGTAGTAGGAACTCAAGTCTGAATACAGTTTTAAGATAACCTAACCTTGTCAATTTTTAGTTAAAATTAGATGGAAAACGTTAATCCTGAACCGCATAAAAACAAAAACGGATATTGAAAGGATGCATACATCAGTCGTGTGTCCAAACATTAATTATTTTGTCCTTAAAAGTCCCAAAACTGATAGGCCTTTTACATTAAAGTGTGATACAACATAAATTTATTAGGTTTAAAAGCCCAAGGTATTTGCCATCCGTCATTAAATTTGGTTTGATGGTGTGGTTCGATCTATTTTCATTTTGTTGATCTACCTCGACATTTTTTTATTAGATGTGGTGAGAATTTCAATTTTAGCTTCCATTATGGTAAGACCTTGCCCGGGAGCTTGAAATGAGCGCTTTATATGCGTTCATATTTTTTTAATTACTTCTGTAACGTAAATTTCTTTTACCTATAATTTACTACAAATTCTTGTGTAATAAATTTCAACTGTGTGCAACATTTGAGACAAATCTGATAAACTGTTTTTGATAAATTTGGTATATTTTTACCATAACTCACAAACCGAATTTGTTGGCAGATAGAGAACTATAGCCTATGTTTTCGTTTTTTTGTTGCGTGAAGATATACGACTAACATTTGATCAAAATCACTAGAGTGATTCGGAATAATCATTTTTTTTAATGTTAAATATTTGTTGACCAGAAAAAGGGATTAAAAATCAATAGGTCTTGAGATATTTGAAAATTACACCTTTGTAAATTTCATCGAATTCGGTCAGTCTATTTAGTCTCCAAGAATGTTCACTTTTACACAGACAAACAATCATACATTTGACTCAATAATGTATTCATTAAAGTCTCAAATTAGATTTTTCACCATCACAATACTTTCTTTATAATTCGTATAGTGAACAAGTAAACAATTAATTTCGTTAGTATTGTCACTATAACAAAAACAAAACATTGATAATTAATTGTATAACGTATGTGTTATATTAAATGTTCCCGTCTTTGTCGCACTCATGCCGTCTAACGAGAGATTTGTTTACTTTTTAAACAAAAACCTGCGGTCAATTAAAACAGGACGTCCCAAGGTAAACACTGAGTCCAGTTAGCGCTGCTTAAAACGGAATACATTTTGATTGGCGGAACAGGAGATCACGTGGTTTTTGCTGGAGGCGGCCTTTCCAGCCGATGTTATTTGTACAATCGCTAATTAACGTTGCGCTCGGGCTCTGCTGTATGAAAAGAAAATAATAATGAAGCTGCCAGATGTTTGCAAATTAACCTCTACCGTTACTTCACTTGCTTGACGACGATGGGGGGGGTCGTTTTAATGGCGCGGGTTGTCCGCTGACCAGCAGTGAGTAAAATTTTGTTGTTTTTTTTTGCAACAAAATACAAGTTCAGCTTCTGTAGTTTATCATTATAGAGCTCTGAGTCTAGTCGGTGTAGTATGGATGGAGGGGTAATATTGAAGTTAGCTCCCCCTACTTTTAGTTGCGTCACACACTTCCCCTCTTGCGCAGGTCAGCATTCATACCATACGAGCTGTAGGTTAATATTTTTTTCATAACACCTAGTAGTAAACACTAGACTATAATTTGATTTTGATAGATAATTTGTTTTCCATGTCTGAGTCCAAAATTACATGTATAAAAGAATATATCAATTTGAATTATATTTGATTTGTGCGTAGGTCTGTTATATTCCACTAGCATTACCCGATGCGGCTTTGCTTGAAGTAACTAAAACTGATTTAATAATGAAATAATTTATTAACATAAAAAATATATTAAATTCAACACAATACTTTAAATAGTGTATTTAAAATAGCCAGCGACCCGCTTTCGTCACTGATAATAAATTGGGCCATGTTTATAGTTTAGTATATCAAATTGGTCATATGTTGCATGATTATCTAATTAACCAAGCGTGATTATTTTACGGCGGATATGAAAACAATATCATATCCAGGATACGATATGATTATTGACTTTAAACATGTTGCATTCAGTGTCCAAATATTCATAATATATGGTACGGGTAACGCATAAAAATATATAAATATTTTTCCCAATACAAATTTTATAACTTTATTTGTATCCCCTTTAGGGGACGAATTCGGAAAAATTCTGGAATAAATGTTTATTTTTTGTATGTTTTAAAGTATTTATGTTTAGTTTCAAAAAAGTCTGGATTATTTGTTTCTTAAATGCAAATTTTAAACCCCTTCCTTACCCCTTTAAGGTAATGCTTAAATACGTGTTTCATAATTTGTGTTTTAAAATGTTTTTGTTAAATTTTAAGAAAATTCAATATAAAAATATGTGTTTCCAATGCAAGCATTTATACCTCTTTTTTACATTTTTATTCTTTTACGGTATGAATTCGAAAAATTGTTGAAATATGTGTTTCAATTTGTGTTTTAGAATATTTATATTTAGTTTTAAGAAAATCTGATAAACATTTTTTTCCTCCACTGCAAAAATGTATACTTCTTTTCGCTTTTGTTCTTTTATGGGATGAATTCTGAAAAATGTTGAAATAATTATTTAATTATTTGTATTTCAGAGTATGCACCTACAACATAAGACAAAAAAATTTTAATGCAAAATTTTATAACCTCATTTTTTAAATTTTCTAATCACTTTAAAGGATGAATTTTGGAAAATTGTAAAAAAAATTATTATATTTGTTTTAGAGTAATTATATTAAAATTGAAGAAGATCCAAACAAAAATAAATATATTTTTCTAAAAGAAACTATTATAAACCATTTTTATCATTTGAGGGATTGAAAATTGGAAAATTGTTTCTTAGTACTCTCTTATAAGGAAAAAGGACATAGTAGTACTAAGGTACCGTGAAAAAATGTCAGGTCTCTAATTGCTATAGTTTTGGTTGTGCGTTGATTATGACGTAGTCAGTCAGTCATAACATAGCTTTTTATATGTAGAGAGATTAAGAAGTCATTTTGTGACAAATTTTAACGTACTTTCGTGATTCAAAATCGCATAAAAATAAACATTTATAAACGAATAATCAATTTAATCAAAACTGGTTAAATTTAACTACGTTGTAACTAAAAATTTATAGATAACTTCAAATCATCTGGTTCATGAAAGTAAAAGAAATAATCGAGCCGTCTCGAAGACATGATGGAGGCGAATTTCCAAAACGTCCTAATTTTATAATAATTTTTTAATTTAATTTTTACGTTTTTTGAAAATCTGATTTTTTTGATCGTATTAAACGTTAAAACGCACAAATTAACATTTAAAATTTGTAATGAATACTTCAGTTTTCTGTTGATATGCCTTGAATCAGTTTTTGCCTTGAACTGCAGTCACCAAACTGATTCGTTTGTCCCAAACTAAATTATGTAATGCTTTTACTTTTATTCGAATCTTACGAATGTCTGTCTATGCACTGTACTGTACGAGATTCACTCAGCAGAAATAGAAATGGATTTTAATAGAAAGAGACCGACAAACACGCTCATTCATATTGATGGAACAACGACGAGTTCCACTCACAAATTGGATTAGTTTTCTCGATAAAGACTGTCTACTTTGGATAATTATTTAATTAACTAAGAAGCATTTGCTGCTTTCTCGTTAAAAATACAATAATTACTAAACATATCACTTCAAATGCATTTCACTATGGCAGACATTTCGCTACAATTCAGAGCCGTACTGATGTTAGTTTTTTCCGTGCTTTGGATATATTGCAAAGTATGTTTGTTATTTAATTTAATTTTTATTTAAGATTTATTCTGCTATCAGTGTTAAAACAATGAGTGAGCTGATTTGAAGTTTCTCAAATAATTGCTTTAATCGTTTTACAAATTAGCAGTGTTTTAAACAGTTCAATAATTTTAGTTTTATGTGGCTTAATTACATTATTGATATTAAAAAAAATATATTTTTTAAAATTTATTTTTGATTGTAGCAATCGAATATATAATTGAGCTATAGCGATTGTATTATTATTAGCGAATTTGTATTGGAAAATGAGCCAAGCAGCCATCAAGGTAAGATCCAGAAACAAGAGATTGAAATGAACGTCGATTGAAAATTACTTTTTGAGAGGTCTTACTAAGAACTCACACACACACACACACACACACACACACACACACACACACACACACACACACACACACACACACACACACACACACACACACACACACACACACACACACACACACACACACACACACACACACACACACACACACACACACACACACACACACACACACACACACACACACACACACACACACACACACACACACACACACACACACACACACACACACACACACACACACACACACACACACACACACACACACACACACACACACACACACACACACACACACACACACACACACACACACACACACACACACACACACACACACACACACACACACACACACACACACACACACACACACACACACACACACACACACACACACACACACACACACACACACACACACACACACACACACACACACACACACACACACACACACACACACACACACACACACACACACACACACACACACACACACACACACACACACACACACACACACACACACACACACACACACACACACACACACACACACACACACACATGCACACAGTGTACACACATAAAAACACATAGGAAGGGAGGGAGAGACCGATAGAGAGAGAGAGAGAGAGAGAGAGAGAGAGAGAGAAGTGGATCTATCAGGGGCTAACGGAGCTATAGCCCCCTTTGAGACCAATTTACTACAGATAAAATAATTTTTTTGCTGATTGCTTCACATACTTTACACTTTATAATTTTTTTTTCTGTTCATGTCTGGTCCATACCATTCCGCTTGATGAATTAGACGAAGGAGCGCTGTAGCTCTGCCAGTTCTGTGTCTGGATCCTCTGTTTCGTTTAACCTTAAGAGGCCGTCAAAGTGGGCTCATTAGGTAGGTGTCGTCGCTGCCCGGTTTATTACAAGGTATACAACATTAACTGCATTGCCACGTTACAATAGTGATACATGAAAAAGTAAAACAGTAGGGGCAGTACAGGTATTTAGGTAAATATTCATATCAGTTTAATTCATAAGTTTAACGGAACAATAAAATGGTCAAACACGTGATTTTAAAGCACAAACAAAGGTTTACAAGAAGGAATGTTTTCTTGTCCTTGTAAATTAGTATTGACTATTGAAATGTAAACTAAGTGCTTTAAAACTATACTTGCTTGTATTATTTTGATGCTTACAATGACTTACATATCTAATGTAAACTATTGACCAAAATGGATCAGCTGACTTTGAATCAACTGCTGTGAAGCGGACGAGAGACTTTAATGCCAGTCACTCAGAACACAAAGTGTGGACATGTCATGGCGTACCATTTAAAGTAAACTTTTGAACGGTATTTGATGTCCAATCAAAAATTACTTTAATCATATTCTACTTACTTTTACCCAAACTGTAAAAGATCGAGAAGCGTTTTTTAACCTTCTAAAGTGGTTGATGAATTTTTCAAAACATGTACTTTTGAGGCTCATAAATACAAAAATATATAAAATACCTAGGAATAATACAAAACTTTTATTTTGTTTTTTATACGATTTATGTTTATACATTTTCCTGACATGTTGGAATTAGTGGAGAATATGAAAACTTGAACTTTTAGAGAGTTTTGGCGGCTTTACTTTGAAAATATTTTTACCCTTAGGGCTTTACACTTTAACTAGCACTAAATGTTTTAGTGGTCACATTGTTTACACGTAAGAGGTGCTTTAACGGCAGACAGACCGAATACGAGTCTGAATTTATAATGATCCTTGGTTTTGCTAAACGGTAATAAAATTTTGTTCCTAAGAAAATGTCTAATCATTGTTAACAATTTTGTCGCATAAATATTATTTATAACAGAGAAATTTGAATTAATATTCAAATTTACTTCTTACAAATTTACTATACATTTGTATTATTGAAACATTGGCTATGTTCCCAATGTCAAAAAATGTTTAATTTTAACAACGCGGCAATCGCAGTAACCAGCAACATTTGTTTGTTTTAAAATACGGCCATTTCAAAACCATTAAAATTTTATTACTTTTTTGTTCGTATTTTTTTGAAAAGTGATTTTACTATTATAATCATAGTTTAAAACTGCGTACTCTTTTCAAAATCAATTAAAATTACGTCATT
This sequence comes from Callitettix versicolor, assembly GCA_022606455.1. Classification (NCBI taxonomy): domain Eukaryota; kingdom Metazoa; phylum Arthropoda; class Insecta; order Hemiptera; family Cercopidae; genus Callitettix; species Callitettix versicolor. The sequence continues at coordinate 87,333,121 of CM040189.1, forward strand.
CCTAATTTAATGGCATTCACATTTTATTTTCATATTTTTATTTTTTTTTTAATTTAAAATTCAGTATGAAACCCGATTTTAATTATGATAAAAATGGTGAATTCAGAAATTAAAAAAATTTAAATAATGAAAAATACTTTTGAAAATTAGGTTCTATATTACAGTCAGACAGCTGCGTACTATCATTATGTTTCTCTTAATTTTGGCAAGTTTTACGAGTTTTCGTTTGAGGTGATTTTTTTACAAATTATATGTTTTTATTACATACATTTAACTTTCGATTAATGGAGTTAAGTTTAAAATATTTCAAATTCATTATTCCCGAATTTTTGTAAATCGTGTAAATATATAGAATAAAGTTTATTTGTTTCAATAAAAATATTATTTATAAACATAGTTTGAAATTTAAAATTTGTGTTAAATTCATTTACTTTTGTATGCAACGGATACTATTTTTGAAACTAGTAAATAGTGCCCAGAACTGTTTAATTACGAAAGGATTCAATTATGTATTTTTAATTAATCATCCGACGAACTAGAATGGTATAAAACATAAAATGTATTTCTATAATCTGAAAAGACAAAGAGCAAAACTAATTATAAGAGTAACCATGTTCAGCGTGTAATTGGCAGCGTGTGGTTGGAAGGCTTCCTCCACTCTCATCCCGGAGGAGCTAAATTTGCAGTTGACTTTAATTAATTTGTGAGAACATGCAGGCGAACACATTGTATTGTGTAGGTGATCATCCAGTTAATATATTTTGTGAAGCCTTACTTCTTCTGTGGTCAGGTAATTACAGCACACGAAGCCCTGTTGCAGACCTTTTGTTTGTACGTCGTTAGATCTGCGATAGTCTTGCTAAGCCATTGCTTCCGAGTCAACGTAACTACTAAATAGTTAAGTATAAGTGGAAGAGCCATAAATAAACTGAAATAAAAACTATCTATCAAGAAAAACATTAACTAAATTTCCATACAAATCCATAATCATTTTTTTTTGTCAAATTTTCTCAAAAATGTTTGTTCCTCTATCATTCACACATTCAAAAATGTCCACAGTTTGTGACCACAAATTAAAAAAAAAATAATAATGGTCCAAAGACAATGCAGGAAATTTCTCCCATTCACTTTCATTCTAATTTTTAAATTATTTAATGATTCAATATTCATTTTATTATTGTATTTCTATTGGAGCGCCATCATAGTAAGGCTTAGACCTGAGTTATTGAAATGAGTGCTAACGTTAAATTTTAATGTACAAAGTGTAAATATTTATTTTAGAATTGTTACGTTCTCATTTTAAAAAACTCTATGTAAACCTGATTTGCTTATGTCTCGGGACAATTTAAACAACATTTTTTGAAAATATTTGTTGGTCGTATACAGTTTAAAATTTTCTCAAAGACGACTTAACGATTTTTTCATTTTTTTCTAAAATGAAAGCCGTAACCATACAAAGAACACATGTGGCTCTCAAAATATACGTGTCAGGTTTGGTTTTGGTTCAAGGTTTGTTCATATATGAAGCTACATAATTAAAGCTTGTATAAAATTTTAAATTAAACATTTTATTTAAAAAAAGATAAAACCTGACAGTCACTGAGTTGGTTTTTCTACTTACTCTCTAATGGTAAATTTCACTTGTTTAAAATTTGGTACACTAACTACAATTTTAGTCTTCTTAAATCAAATTTTGAGCAGATTTGATGAAAAATTGCATAAATTTTCTATTTTTCCATTTGATCAAATGTATCAAGACTGTACTGTAGTGTTTTAGACTGTACCGAGTGCTTGATGCACCCTAATTAGACAAGCAGAGTTGCTGAATTGCGCTTTTAAAAGAGCAGCAACAACACGAAGCACGCTCCTAATTAGTGGGTTACATGCGACATCCAGTCACTTGTATTTGTAAGCTAGTATTTCTAATTAAACGCCACTTTTATTATTTTAATGTGTTCAGTTGGCTACACTGCACTCTGCGATGTGACGAATCCGTGTTCGTAAAATATGTATCCTGTTTAATAATACACATTTTTTTATCTAAAAAAGAGATATTTTGCAATAGTAGGCCATAAATTATAACATTGTTGTTGATTTTGTTCGAAACAAAATTTTTAATAACCGTTAAAATTAAAAATCAATACTTAAATAAAAAATGTTTGTGATAATGAGCTTCAAAAACTTCAATAATAGTGTCAAACTCTATGGAGCGTTTCTTGTTTATTGGCGGTATTTACCTGTTGAATGGAAGCCACGCTACTATTCGGTCAAAAAACATCACCTCAGTTCACGGATACAGTTTGTATACGAAGCTCAATGAGATGCCTTCGAACAATATGTCTTCTAGAAACAGTTGTAGCGGAAGTATGTAATTCCCATTTTTCAGTTAATGTAGGAATACGAATTAATATTTATATATAAATATTTGTTTATGTATTAATAGTAAGCTTGTGTTCGCATATTGATAAATGAAATCACAGCTACCATGCACAATCCTTCCATCAGTTCCAAAGTGACGACCATTCAATAACTTCCAGTATTTCATTAAATTTCTTAGCAGAATGTAAATAGCCTCAGAAAAGCAGAACAACCTACATGCAGTGATGGCTCATTACCTAGATTGCCTTGTAAGTTATTACATTCATGTATATGTATTGCCGTGTGCCTACTCTGCGGACGGCAGGCAATCTTCTCAAGTGCTGCTCCTGTATTAACCGATATCTTCTCTCATCACATCGCGTCACGTGACTTACATCGATTACTGTTAAACTTGGAACAACGCATTTCAGTTCATTATGGAAAACAATTTTTCTTTATTAGAAAATTTCCATTGTATATTAAGCTATTGGAGCCGTCATTATGGTAAAATCCAAAGTCAGGATTATGAAAGACAATCTTTGTGGGGTTTTGTATTAAAAATGCATTGGTAAAAATCTGCAATTCAAAGCCTAATAAAGTTTACAACTTTTTGTAATAGTTTTGTTGAAATTTATTTTCACTGCAGTACCAGCAGACTAAGTGATTACAATGGTAAATTCTTATTTTTTTTTTAAATGTAGGCCTAAGATAAAAGATTTTAAATAATTTGATATTTCGCATACGGTACATGTAGTGTGTAAGTTGTTTTCGATATTTTGGCAATGTGTCACTAAAAGCTTTATTACATACCCAAAAGCAATAATTTAAAATATAAAAACGCGAAAAGAACGGAAAGTATGATAAAAGTCGAAAGTAAAAGTAACCTGCACAACCTAAAAATTGCTACGGCGCGGAAGTAGATAACGTGTTTAAAACGACAAACAAACCATTAAAAAAAGAACCAATGACCTAATTGTTGGGTGAAGAACCTAACTGACACGGTTGTTGAAAGAAAAAAATATTTAATTAAATGGACGCCATTTTAACAACGTCTTCACAAGAACGAGCAAAGTAATGTGTATTAAGTAATGCCTATTAGAATATAACGAGCATTAGTAGTTAGGCCTAAACCTGTGTATATGATAGCGCTCGTAAGCAGTAAGTCGGTATAGGAAACCTAAACATGTTTTATGAAATGTAAACAGCGATAAAGTTCTGCAAAAACATCCCAAAATCAAAAGAAATACTTACAATAATTATTTTCCACAGCTGAATATATGTTAATTAATAAAGTATGTAATAGAAAAAAAATATTCAAAAACCACTATTGAAAAAACAACCTACATTGCATAAACACCTAGATTTGCCTCCATTTCAAAAAGGTTGAAATGATTTTTCTGGTAAGGCCTACAAACACTCTTAGACTATTTGTCCAAGCTACTGTCGAAAACAATTTTTGGCAGTTAATTAGATCGGACAAAAATCTTCCCACTTGTGTATAGTCACAAAGTTGTCATATAATAAGCGTGTACTGTTATCCAAAAAATGAAGAAAAAGAAAGAGGCAGAAGTAGAGAAAGGAAATTGGATTGCTTGTTCGTTACATACTTCCGTTACATTCTCAATCCTCTCGCCAAAGCTAACATTAAAACCTTCGCTTCAATTGTTGTCATAACTATTCAAAACTAAAAATATTTGAGTGTTATAGAAAAACAGATAATTGTGTTTAACTACTAACCTCCTGGAAAACTTGCTAACTTTTGTTAGCAATTAAACAATGAACATTCTACTTAACAATTACAGATTTGCACAACTTTTTGCATAAACCATTTCGACTTGTCAATACTTGTTCCTAGAATATAACAACTTATATATCAATTGGAGCCTGTATACAGCAGTTTGACTTGAAATTTAAATTGCATTTCAAACATTCAATTTAACTTTTCAATAGTTTATAACTACTGGCAGATATTAACCACTAAAGCTGTTTCTGCTTTTATTATTTGTATTTCAAATACTGCAGATTGTTATTAGAAAAATATTCGCAAGTTTCATTAAAGTATTTGTAGGTGTGACACTTTGTAGGACGAGAAATGTTCATAGATTCTGTTACGTACCGTAGATGTCAAAGATAGTATTAATTTCAAAATTTAGTACCTTAAGCTTCACTACACTCTACAAACTATTAACGTGTGTAAGGTTATGTATGATAATTTTTTTAAATATTTTTTCATCATGACAATACATTGTTGTACTAGTAGTTGTTGTTGTGTTGTTGTTGTTGTTGTTGTTGTGTGTTGTTGTTGTTGTTGTTGGTGTTGTTTTGTTGTTGTTGTAGTAGTTATTATTGCTTTGTTGGTGTTGTTGTGTGTTGTTGTTTTTGTGTGTTGTTGTTGTTGATGTTGTTTCTATGTCTTGTTGTTGTTGTTGTTGTTTGTTGTTGTTGTTGTTTTGTTATTATTGTTTTGTTGATGTTGTTGATGTTGTTTTTATGTCTTGTTGTTTTTGTGTTGTTGTAGTTATTATTGTTTTGTTGGTGTTGTTGATGTTGTTTTTATGTCTTGTTGTTGTTGTTGTGTTGTTGTTGTTGTTGTAGTTATTATTGCTTTGTTGGTGTTGTTGTGTGTTGTTGTTGTTGATGTTGTTTTTATGTCTTGTTGTTGTTGTGTGTTGTTGTTGTTGTTGTTGTTGTTGTTGTTGTTGTTGTTGTTGTTGTTGTTGTTGTTGTTGTTGTTGTTGTTGTTGTTGTTGTTGTTGTTGTTGTTGTTGTTGTTGTTGTTGTTGTTGTGTGTTGTTGTTCTTGTTCTTGTTTTTGTGCGTTGTTGTTGTTGTTGTTGTGTGTTGTTGTAGTTATTATTGCTTTGTTGTTGTTGTTGTTGTGTGTGTTGTTGTTGTGTGTGTTGTTGTTGTAGTAGTAGTTATTATTGATTTGTTGGTGTTGTTGTGTGTTGCTGTTGTTGTTGTTGTTGTTGTTGTTGTTATTGTTGTTGTTCTTGTTTTTGTGCGTTGTTGTTGTTGTTGTTTGTGTGTTGTTGTTTTGTTTTTGTTGTTGTTGTTGTTGCTGTTGTTATGTGTTGTTGTTGGTTTTTGTTTGTTGTTGTTGTTGTAGTTATTATGGTTTTGTTGTGTGTTGTGTGTTGTGTGTTGTTGTGTGTTGTGTGTTGTTGTTGTTGTTGTTGTTGTTGTTGTTGTTGTTATTTTGATATTTAATTTATCGTTTCAGAGTACAAAAATTGCATCGCAAACGATACAACTACTGCTATTAAAAGTAATAAAAAATATGATTAATTTTTAATAAATTAAAATTTAGTAGCCTATGCATAACTGCAAATAATGTTATTAAACTATTTTACATTTAGACCATTACCATAAAAAACAATTATTAAAAATAATAACTTACTGACAGTCATATAAATCTGTTACGTAAAGACACCAGATTATACAATGCAAGCAATATACTACTATTTACTATTTACAGCTGATGAATTCCTTCTCAAAATAGCACGAAATTTATAATTAATAAATGGTGTTTCGAACCTTTCAACCATTTTACTTCTGAATGTTTTTTAACTGAGATTTCATTCTACGAAAGTATCGCAGCTTGGGAGGGGAGCAGTAAGTGGTCTCCAAGTTGGGTACTATCCAGTGTAGTACGATACATTTATTTGATATGTCTTAATGCTTTGTGTCAATACTCCTGAATGTACAAAGGCATTTCTGCAAGTTACCAATTTGTTTTTTATCAGCTAGTAGTTTTTTCTTTTTCTTTTAATTAAAAATAATCTTTTTAATTACAACAACATAGTTTCATAGTGCATGGGAGAATCTATAAGCCTATAATAAAGACACAAGTAGCGTACAGTAGCATAAGACATCGACGTAAATATTTTTGGCTTCTAAAGGCAATTAATAATAATAACATTATTAATCAATATTTGTTAATATTATTATTATTATTATTATTATTATTATTATTATTATTATTATTATTATTATTATTATTATTATTATTATTACTATTACTATTACTATTACTATTACTATTACTATTATTACTATTACTATTACTTATTATTATTACTTATTATTATTATACTATTACTATTACTATTACTATTATTATTACTTATTACTATTACTATTACTATTACTATTACTATTACTATTATTATTATTATTATTATTATTATTACTATTACTATTACTATTACTATTACTATTATTATTATTATTATTATTATTATTATTATTATTATTATTACTATTACTATTATTATTATTATTATTATTATTATTATTATTATTATTATTATTATTATTATTATTATTACTATTATTATTATTATTATTATTATTATTATTATTATTATTATTATTATTATTATTATTATTATTATTATTATTATTATTATTATTATTATTATTATTATTATTATTATTATTATTATTATTATTATTATTATTATTATTATTATTATTATTATTATTATTATTATTATTATTATTATGCACTTATTTCATTTTGATACACTTTGTTGTATAGAAAAGCATATGCAATACGAGTTAACTAAAAAGCTCCAATACATTTTTTGTGTAAAAGTGAGTTAAGTAATGTTAAATAATATTTCAGGTGATTGCAACACTTACATGAATATATAATCATCATGATTTAAAAAAAGATGAAATAAATTTTATTTTATTTATAATGAAACATAACAGAAAAATTGAAAGAAACTAATAGAATAAAGAAATGTGGGAGACAAAGAGCAAAACTAATTATAAGAGTAACCATGTTCAGCTTGTAATTGGCAGCGTGTGGTTGGAAGGCTTCCTCCTCCGTCTCCTCCCCTCATCACGGAGGAGGTAAATTTGCAGTTGACTTTAATTAATTTGTGAGAACATGCAGGTGAACATATTGTGTAAGTAATCATCCTGCTACTGTGTTTTGAAGCCTTACTACGTCCCTGGTCAGGTTATTTTATATAATGAAACCTCTTTGAGTAACTACAGGGAAGCAATTATATTACGGCGAAATAATTCTGCACTTAAAATCCAAGCGCCCAGCTGATATAACTTACCATTTGATAAATTGGATTTCACATTTATTCATCATCATGAGAAAATAATCATGAGAAAATGTTTTGTTTCTCAACCAAAGTACCATTCTGCCTGTAGGCTATTTGTAAGTGGGCAGTAATACATGCAGTCATAAATACTGCTAATTAAATATTGTGTCTTGAAACTTAACACATCAAAGTATAAACAAAATTTGAGCTTTGTATTATTTGGACCATAAATTACTTCTCCATTATTGCTTTAAATTAAATATTAATCCTTCAAAAATAAATTTTTAAAGAGATTTTGAAACGAAGCTTTTGGTACGTTAGCTTTGGTAAGAGGAATGAATAGGAAAAACGTCTATCGAACAGAATAATGTGACGGAAATATGAAACGAAGGAGCAAACGAATTTCGTCTCTCTATTTTCCTCATTATTTTTCTCCCTCGTTTTCGTTAAAAGTAAATGTGTATTATATAAAAACATTGTGTTGCTTTGGTATTGGTATGTTTCCTTAGTTATAGAACACTGCACGTTGTAACCGTTTATAATATATTCGAAATTAATAACTGTTCTTAATATTGTTAGTTTTTAACAACATAACCTGAAATTTATTATAGTCTATCAGGTGTTCAATGAAATCAGCTGATCGTTACGAATTAATATGAAACAACTGATCTTTTACTATAACTACAGTAAATAATATCTAAGCAAGGTTCACGTATTTATTTAACAAAAAAAACAAGATATTTGTAAACATATCTTCAATATAATTTAATATTCAGCAATGATACCATTAGCAAAAGTTTCGCTTCTGTCAGTAACTTCCCGAGTACCACACACGTACATTTTTACTTATTTTTTACTGACTATCTATTTTCAGATCCGTTGATTTCATAAGAGTGAATTTTATTTGTTTGTCCGTCTGCGTGGCTGTACATTGGAGACTAAACTAACCAACCGATCTTTATTGTTCTATTGTTCTAGTTCGTCCAAATCTCGGATTTTCTTAAAGTCAACTTTAACGATTTCAACAAATTTTTTCTCAAATATAGTCCATAAATTATGCGGTTCGGAAGCTGTTGAAGAAACAGGTAGGGGCCTAAGTTGGCATAATTTCTTTAAATCGGTTCTTCGAAATGTCCTCAAATTTTGGTTATACACAAAGATTTAGTGTATTATATTTTAAATTGAAAAAAATTTAGGTTCTGGAGTAAGTGAAAAAAATAAATCCAGAACGACATTAAAATAATTAAATGTAGGAATAGTTTGTGCAATGATTTATTTAATGAGTATATATAAATGTAAAATGTCCTTGTTTACTTATACGCTAGCATTTAAGCATTAAATTGACATAGGGCCTAAACAAATAAGTTAAATTTTCGGAAAATTTTCAGTTTACTGATTAGGGGCCTAAGCCAATTAATTTAAAGATTTCCTTGAGTGATATGTTCGCTTCAAGTCTGATACCGTACATATGATCTTTGAAATATTTTTCTTTTTTAGAAAGTTCCAACTGACATTTTTTGTCAAAGTGTCAGTAACTTTAAAATTTAAGAATCTTCTGTTACATAGATTTTATAATATTTAATCAATAGTTAAGTTTTCCTCTTTCGCTCTAACGAACACGAAGCTGTAGTAATTGGTTTTGTGGTGTAAAGTTCCCGTCTTTGTCGCACCCATTGGCGTATGCCGTCTAACGAGAGATTTGTTTACTTTTTAAACAAAAACCTGCGGTCAATTAAAACAGGACGTCCCAAGGTAAACACTGAGTCCAGTTAGCGCTGCTTAAAACGGAATACATTTTGATTGGCGGAACAGGAGATCACGTGGTTTTTGCTGGAGGCGGCCTTTCCAGCCGATGTTATTTGTACAATCGCTAATTAACGTTGCGCTCGGGCTCTGCTGTATGAAAAGAAAATAATAATGAAGCTGCCAGATGTTTGCAAATTAACCTCTACCGTTACTTCACTTGCTTGACGACGATGGGGGGGGTCGTTTTAATGGCGCGGGTTGTCCGCTGACCAGCAGTGAGTAAAATTTGATTCTTTACGGTAAAATAAAAGGTTGGAATTTTTTACAACAATAATAACCTTTATTTTTAAATGATTCAAATGTTTCAAAATAATGAAAACAATATTTCTAAAAATAAACTTATTGAATAGTATTGTGGAAAATAATCTAAATCAAAACCAAGCTAAATGCGGAAAATCCAGTACTAAATTTGTGTAAGGCAGTAACAAAAGCAACCAAATTTGTAAGAAAACAATCCAACACTTGAAAATTTGAACAGACACATAAGTTGCATCTAAGAGCTCCGTTTCTGAAAATGCTGTACAGTTTTATCCTTAAAAATTTAATTAACAGTAAATTTTCAAAAATCCAAAAACTGCAAACACAACGTATTATATTGATAGCTGTTTTCAACTGGATTTTGTTTTAGATAAACCATGGAGAAAGCTTTGTGTTCACCCACACATCCCGGCAAGAACTCCCAACCACCTGTACGCGCGTAAGGCTGAGTGTTATGGTGTGTACCTCTCTCCATTCTTTTTGGAACCGCGGGTAAGATGAGGGCTGACTGATCAATGTATCCTTAAATAGTATTGTTGCTTGTGTACGAAAACTCCACATACTTGGTATCAATATTCCTTCAGATTGTAACATCTCTTTCACCATCTTCTTGAAGGCTCATACTTTCTGATTCAGGTTCATAGCGCTGCTTCTGTCCATAGCAATTCCATAGTTTCAGCAGCAAAAAACATACCGAAACTTGTGGGAAAAATTTTCAACATCTTTGTCACAATATCTGTGTATTATGGTACCTCTCACTCCTTCGCGGTGAAAATAGGTCTCGAATTCTCCATAGCCTGTCGACAGCTGTGTGAAGAAACAATTTATCTTCCCATGTCTTCTTTCTATCCATACTGGTAGATCTGGTATCAGTAACTTATCCACGCTCATTGGGCGGAACAATTCCACCTATTTTACTGTCTCGTTCCTTTTGACATACTTAATAACAAATGTCTCTTCTTGTACCTTTACATATTTCTTCCCGCAGTAGGTGGGGTTGCTGCAAGCACCACATATGTGCTAACAGTTTCGCATGCATTCATGATCTGAATTACCATTCTCATTTGCAGCCCCAGGAACATTACCTTGTACTTTTTTCTTTTCCGGTACTTACATCCATATAGGCACGGTACATACACACTGCTGTTTCAATTAGCTCTCTCCTCTTATTAGACCAGTGAACCCTCATGTTTGCATCATACCATCCAGAGCTATGATTATGTTTTAAGCCTTTATTGCCACACGCTCACTTCTATTGCTATCCTGTTTTTTTGAACAAAAATCAGTCGTAAATACTTCAGTGCACAAATATATTATTGTGTGTGTGTGTGTGTGTGTGTGTGTGTGTGTGTGTGTGTGTGTGTGTGTGTGTGTGTGTGTGTGTGATGACATGTTTTGAAACATAAATTCTAAGAAATACGTATGTTTTATTTTACTATTTACATAATGAGTCTATGTGCTATTTATTTATTTACTATCAAATTCCTATTATATATAAAAAATATATACAAAAAAGGATCTAAAGGGGGCATAAAAGTCCGTACATAGGTTGGTCTTAAGTACATATGTTGGTCCTTTGTAATTCAATTTATTGCTAATTTTTTATTCCAGATGTTTGTTTTCACAGTCAATGAAATAATTGTCAAAGAACATCCGCAGACACGTAATTCATAATGTGATGTGCTTTTAACTTTCAAACAAAAACAAATAACCCGGAATTTTTCAAGCTATTGACCTATAATTTACTTTAATATTATGTAATATTGTATAAAATAAAAAGTTTCCGTTTTGACAATGAGCGAATTCAGTAAGTAATGTAATTAATAGCGTTAATAATGTTATACATAAGGAATTATTGTTGTAATTACTGTAATACAGTTACTAAAACTAACAATATAAACTGTTTTCTACTAAACACTATGTCTGAGTTTGCCCCGATGACGCGCCATAGTCGAAAAGTGGTGTGGGGGAACATGCGCGTGGCCCATACCGTGTATTCTATTCACTGTGGAGGAAACCTCAAGCGTTGAATAACAAGTTGCAGAGGAATGGAGAAAAAGGTTAACTTGATAAACATTGTTGTGATAAAGACTGCAGAATAATTCGTTTAACAGTTTCAAAACTACAGTCATTACAAATATTTTAAAAAAACATTTTTTTAACATATATTATATTTTAGGGTTGGTTGTGGTGTTAGATTTTGCAGGTCGCGTGATGCAAATAAACATGTATATTGATGTATAATAGTATCACATTAAATTAATTATAATTAAAATTTTCCTGTGTTTCCGCCCGGGATCTAACCGGAGGCTTTGCACGTGTGAGGTGCACGTAATAACCACTACACTACGGAAACTACGAAGAAGTTAAATATATGAAACGAATCGTTAATTTAATTTCGGTAGTTATATTAAAAGATCAGTTGTTATATATTTATTCGTAATGATCATTTGATTTAATTGAACAGCTGATAATTTATAATAACATTTAGGATATGTTGTTAAAAAATAACTACGTTAATTTATCATGTTTCAGAAAAAATCGTAATTAAAATATCAATAAACACAAGGTTATTTAAGAAAATAAAATACATGAATTATAATGTTTAACAAAAAAAAGTAAAATATGTATTGAACCGAAAATAAAAATCATGTGTCGTTTTTTCGAACAAATTATCATTATTAAAATAAAAAGGAGAAGAAAACATAATACATGATTTTTATTTTTGGTTCAATAACAGAAATTCCACCTTAAAAAGTTTTGAAAATCTGATTTCACCACGGCAATTAGCTTTAAACTTTCCACAAATTAGAATTTTAAACTTTCAAAATCAATTTATTTAATCCAAAATCTATATATTGAAGAAAATATATTTAATAACGGTCAGTATTTTATTGTATATTCAACATAATGTTAAATTTTAAAATGTTAAGTTATGCAGATAGTAATGCTGATTATGAAAGAAAAATTCCATTTTCAAATGAATGTAAGACAAAAAAGTTTTTTAGACATTTTTTCCATCACTTCAGCGAGACAATTGTAGGGCGCGATTATTTCCTTCTCGTACTCGATATTATTTCAATATATCTTCACAGTTTGAAGCTCTACTGAGAAAAGAACAAGTTTTCACGTCTAGATTATTTTCTCAAGAAACACTTGCATTTGAAAGAAATGATGTGATCATTCACTTAGTCTACCAGAGTTCGGAACATTTGTCGGTATACTGAACGATGTACATTTCGATATTTTAAAAAGTTAAGGGAATCCCACGGTTAGAAATGTTCCCACATTGGAAAATCTCACAACTCGTTGTCTTAGATTGTAGTATATTTTTTAAAAGTAGGCTCCATAAAGGTTCAATAAACAAAAGTTATTCTTTCATCAAACGTTTTTAGTCATTGCCTAAATATAAATTCTTTACTAGGAACATCAACGTTTTTACTACTTTAATACAATTATTTATCTTTGTTAATTGACGTTTATTTTACTAAAGAAAATGTTCTACTTTCCGAGCAAAAGTATTTCAAAATATTTATTCACAAAGTCATATGACGAATTGACTGGATCTACAGTTTATTTAAGCGGGAGGTTTTGAAACGGGAAACAAATGCTTTTTACCCTAAGTACGGTAAAGCAATAATATTTAACGTTGAAATCAGAAAAAGTACTTAAAATATTGCATGCATTAAATCAGCAAAATAAACATTCCTTTTATTTGCTTTGGCGGCCACGTTTAGCGTAAACAAGCTGAAAGCAACACGTCTGTATTTTTGTAAATTTAAATAAGGGGGGGGACTTGGACAGATGAAATAAAAATAACGGATCAATGATAAATATGCAGATTATTTGTGTATAATGTGGAGGAATTTATTTACAATACAAATGTAATGTATTATGATTCTTTTCATTATGATTCATTATGATTCAAACTTTGATCAAAAATCGATTATGTTATAGCGTCTGGAGAATTTAGTTACACAATAAAATTCGTTAAACTAATTCCGAAAAACTTTAAAGTAATTACTTTTTATATTTTTAAAACTGATTTCACCCGATGTAAACGGATAAATTTGCATGTCAAACATTAAAATTCAAAATGTTATCTGAGGCTGTTAAATTTTCTTTTTCTTTTTACTGTCTCGCTATTAGACGAATTGAGAATGTATAACGATCTTTAAAAAAAGCGATCTTAACATTTTTAAGATGATCTTTAAATTTGTATGGATCATCCTGGTCCTCTAAGTATAAAAAGTAGTTTCTATTTATGTATTTGTCTGTGTGTCTGTACACATCGCTAAGGGCTGAAGTAATTGAACAATTAATTTTAATTTCACTAAATAATTGAATATGATTTTTTGGTAAGCAAACTGATAAAAATCGGATTTTTTTCAAAATACGCTCTAACGATTTCGCGATCCAATCGAAAGTTTTATAACTGACCATTAATTTGAATATTATTATTACAGTTTTGATTTATTTAATAAACTCCCGCAAAAGATGCAGACTAACTGCACTTATTGAGAGGATTTAAACGACCCTTGTCTTACCCGAGTCTAACAAACACTTACACTTACAACACTACACTTACAACTTTAACACTTTACACTGAGACTTACATTTAGAGAGGCGATAATAGCCTCAATGTGCTTTTCGCCTTAAAATAACAACAACAAAATTCAATAAATAATTTGTAAAATATTCATGAGGCTGGTTAGGTAACTAAGATTGTAGACGGTACAAATCGGACTTGCAGAGCGTGAGGTAGCAGGTTCGAATGTATTTTTGCTGTATTTTGCTGAAAGTTTGGTTACGTTTAACCCTATTTAAATCGATTTTTCAATCTATCGATTACGGCCAATATAGGTCCACAAACAAAAGTTTGTGATCTTATGGATTCTGTAAGAAGTAGTTAAACTAAGATCGATCTAAATACCGGGGGGGGGTAATCGGACTGAAGATTGCTTACAGTATATTAAAATTTACTTTGCATTACGTATCCTTTCTTGTCTTTATTAAACTAAGTGGCATAAATAAATAAACCAAATACTAAAGGCATTATAAATAAATAAATAAACTGAAGACGTTAAAAAACCTTACCCACTCAGCCGAACTCTGCCGATTTAGGCTATGGCTATATTGGACACACGATTTAATATGGTCACACCTACACTGTTGAACCTTTTTTCTCTCGATCCGGTGATATTCTACTTCCGAACGATATCAGAAGAAAAACCAACACCCATTGTATATTGTAGGCGTTTACGGCGGAGTGGAAGCTCAGTGTGGCAAAACCCGGCATGAACTGATAGGTTTGCCGAACAAAAATGTATGCTTCTAGTCCGTCCTCGACCCGACGGCACATAACGGAAAACTGACAGAGTTGATTGGATTGGTCTTGTGAGAAATGAACCTCTGCTATTGTACCAGTGGACATTAAACCTGAACTGTGGGAGCCTATTGGAAAGCAACTCTAATAAGGAATAAGATGGTAATCCTTGAAAATACATGAGTAATTTCTTACAGTTTAGCAAGTTTTAAAAAAATCCAACACAATCGTGAGACTGATCAACCAAAGTGAAAAATAAAAAATTGTATGATAGCCTACCTGCATAAAAAACATCAATCTCGTACATTGTATCTAATACTGTTAATGCTCTAGTAATTAATTGCAATGGCCGATCTGGGCTGGCGTACAACTGCGTTCATTATTTATTTATTTATCACCGAAATTTCCTTTACATACAATAATAGTTATACCTAAGGGTATAAGAGCATAAATGCCCGTACATAGTTTGATCTTTCAATAAATAATTTAAATTAATAATTAATTAATATAATCATAATTTAGTATCACGTAATATATAAATAACAACAAAAACAAAATTATAATAGTAATTAATATATCAATTAAATTAATATAACTTCAATTAACAACTTACATATTTATTAATGACCTTATTTAGGCTGTATACAATGTGCTATATGCAGTAATTAATTCTCAACGCTATAAACAAATTTGTGCTTGAAGCTTGAATAATCGGGTATGTAGTGTAATAGAAACAATCGGCTCACTGGTAGACTTAAGTTCACTTGAAAACTATTGTGTGTAAAGGTAAGAATGAAGGTTTTTTTACATATTGTTCGTTCTATTATGAGTATCTATTAATTGTCTATGTTCAATATAATAATCTGCCTTTCCCAGCTTCGTCAATTCTTCTTTCGTTGAAGATGGAGGTTCTCCGAAACGCGTGAACGAAAGAAGAATTGACGAAGCTAAGGAAGGCAGATTATTATGCTGAACACAGTGACAATAATGCTAGAAGAAAAGAAGAAGAATATAGAAAGAATATCTATTAATTCCCTCATACAAAAAGAACTAAGTAGTAGTTTTCAGTTCAAAAAACCTCTTTGCAGATCTATTTTTATTAGACCCACATTTTTTCTGTCTCTTATCAAGGAGGACCTTATTCTTTAACATTCCCATTGAAACTGCTTCTTTTTTTTTAGTGTTTAACGTCCGACTATTGTGCACACTTGGGCTAATGCAGAAGATGGGATGATTTATAGCGTATGAAAATGCCGCCCTGGCCGGGAATCGAACACGGGTCCTCGGGATGAAAGCCTAGGCTATCAACTAGGCCACAGAGGCGGCAAAACTGCTTCTAAATCGGGTGTATTGAGACCAATTAAGACACTGCAACGTAAAACAATGGATCACACAGTCACTCCATTCGGATCGGGGGAAATACAGACCCAAACCTATTATTTTGCTGATTCATTTGAAAAATAACATTTTTTTTAACGGTTAAAACGGTGTATTGAAGATGAAGTATTACAAACTGAAAAACTAACCTAGAAATACTAAGAAATGAGTTTAATAACTAGAGTAATTCAACAGCCATGCTTATTTAATTGTTTTAATAACATTGTGTTAAGTTAAAGTTCTGTTGTGATTGCAAACTTTCCCAACTTGACCACTTTGTTTCGAAGACGTTACAAAAACCAAAACATAACTCGCGACTAATACAAAGCTGATTGTGGTGCGGTTGCAAGCTTTGATCTGCTCAGATTATTTTAATACTGTCCGCCGGGCAGGTATCCTGGAGTATTTGGGGTTGTTTAGTTGTTGATTAACTTCGGCAACAAAAGTCTTGTGCAAGAGACTGACCGCCATTCTGTGTCCAAAACAAATGAATCAGTGTTTAGTCGTGTTTGGAATCCTCTTAGCCGAATAAAGTTGTAGATATGGAAACTTTGGACATTAGTTTAATTATAATAATATATTTCTGTACGTTTTTAAAAATCAAACAGTTTATGGCTGTGGTTTAATGTTTGCTAAGTAGTTTTTCAACTTACTCAAAAAAACGAGGTAGGTAATGACGTCAGTAATTTGTTACAGTCAAAAATTGAAAATTCGTTTTCTCATTTTCGGATGTGTTGAGGGTAAGTCAATAATCAAAGTAAAAACTGGAAAAAAATCTATACATTTATTGTACTTACTTAAATGATAGTAGCATTACTTTTCAACATAACTCCCTTCTAACTTCTATGCACTTGGTCCATCTTTTAACCAGAGTTTGAATTCCTTCGTGGGAGAGGGTTTTCGGCTTAGTGTTCAGACAATTTTACACCGCTTGTACGGCCTCTTTATCATATTAATAATGATTCCCTCACAACGGTTCTTTTAATGGGCCGAAAAGATGAAAATCGCTTGGAGCCAGGTCTGGACTACATTGAGTGTGGTCCAGCAGCAGAAAACTGAGATTTTGAAGGCATAGGACTGTGTTTTAGCCGTGTAAGTAGAAGGTCGAGCACTATCCTGAAGCAAATCACGCCTTTGAAAGGTTACCACGTCTTTTGGATTTGATTTTTGACTTCAATAAACGTTACTGAGCTCACAGTAGCTGTCACTATTTATTGTTTGACCTTTAGGTTTGAAGTGAACTAAAATTAAACCTTCCATATCCCAGAATATTGTCATCATAACCTTTCCTGCAGACAGCTGAGTTTTGAATATTTTGTTTGGGGAGATGAAGGATGTTTCCACACCAAACTTTGTCGCTCACTCTCTAATTCAAAATGATGGACTCATGTCTCATCAACGGTTATTATTCTCCTAAGAAATAAATCGCCTTCTTCTTTATAAGGTTCCAAATTTTTCTGGGAAATTTTGAAGAGATTGTCTTTTGTGGATACTGGTCAATTGACATGAAACCTAGCGAACACAGACTTTTCGAAAGTTTAAAGAATCATGGATGATTGATTGTGTTGAGCCATAGCTTATATTCAACTCATTTGCAATATTATCAACTGTAATTCGTCGATTATCGAGAACCATTTGTTTAACATCTTTAATATTGTCATTAGTCTTTGAAGTGGAAGGCCTACCAGGCAGCTGTTCATTACAGAGACAAATCTTACCACTTTTAAAGCAATTAATCCATTTGTATATCTTGCTTCCACTCGAACAACTCTCTCCATATTGCTGCTGCATTCGACGAATAACTGCTGTTTTCACACCTTCTGAGTTGAGGAAACTTATCACTGCTCGCATTTCTTCCTAAGTTCAGTCAGACAAAGGAGAACAATCAGTGCTGACATAGATGAGATTCGGAGGGAAATTTAATTTTCCCTTTACTGTTTAACTTGCCCTCGTAAGATATTTTAAGAGGTTGTAAACAAAACAAAGAAAGGTTGGTGGTCGTGAAAAACCTGACTTGAAGACTTAAATGTCTGTCATTCTGTTTCTGTACATTGCTGGAGACCAAAGTAAGTGAACGATTTTGAATGAACTTGGCATAAACGTCCGATTTGCTTGTGTGCTACCTCAGGACTGTTTTATTTTAAAAGTAAGGCCAGATGACCACCAAATGCGGAGCCGAGTTACGCTGAGCGGAGTGGACTACGAAATCAATACCTAACCTGCTGTTTTTAATGTAAGTGCAGCCACTTGAAACATAACAGAGTTGAGCGGAGTCAAGCAGCGTAGCTGGACTCCGTTGTGCGTAGTTCGATTCTGTATAGGTTCGGTTTTGAAGCTGATTCCGCTTCCCCCACAACGCCTCTAAACTCATCCTCATTACCTAGATTACCGTTGCCTAAGTTCGGTTTATATTTCCTAGAATACGTTACAATAGGGTTAAATATTTAGATTTAAAAGATTTGTATCTTTTAAATCTAAATATTTAGATTTAAAAGATTTGTATCTTTTAAATCTAAATATTTAGATTTAAATATTTAGATTCTAAATATTTAAGAACGCGTTTGTACGCGTTCTTATCTTCGCTTCTGACTTCACGCTTGTTCTGACTCAACTTTGCTTCTGGTTACCGTTCGGCTCAACTCAGATCAGCTCCGCTTTGCACTTGATAGCCGCCCGCCCTAAACGTTTTTTAAAGCTATTATTTAGATAAAAAAGGTCAACGTGTCTAACTAAATTTTGCTCATATTTGAGTCCATATGTAAACAAACAAAACCTATTGTTTACTGATTTTAGTTCTGAAAATCAAAATAGTTAGATAGTTAGATATTATCAAAAAAGTGAAAAATTGGATATAATTTATCAAAATCTGTTTATTTTTATAAACGAAAAATAAACCAAGTTAGTCGTAAGAAAATCAAAAATAACATAAATAAACTTCACGGCCGTCGGTTTTATTTTTCCCGACTTCTTACTCTTTAAACATTTGGTACACTGACTTGAATTGTGTATATTCAAATAGAATCAAATTTTGAGTAATATCTAACCAACCGATTTTGATTAATTAAATAAAATTTCCGTTTTTTATAGCTTCCCAAGCAAAACCTTTTTTTTAATAAGTAAATGTGAATTTAATTTATTTTGAAAATAATATTATTTACCCATGACGTTTTTTTACACATTTACATGTAGATTTGCACAAGAGACGGATGTTTCTTAATAAAGCACTTTTTTGTTTTAGTACTGAAATATGAACTTGTTATATGGACCTTGTTATAGGAAACGTAATCAATAATGAGACGACATTAGAAGTTAAAAGACATTCTTAAAAACGTAGCAAAATATACTTAGACTAATATTTTTTAAATCTCGTAGCTCATGAATCAGTCTGTTAGATTGGCAAGAGTGGGAGTCAATGGCAACAGATAATTCAACAGGTGGGAAAAGTCTCCTGGAAGGGGAGAGAATAAAGTACTTCCGTTTTATACTGTCACTACTTATACAAAAGGGATTTTTCGCTTTATGTCCTACTACAGAAACTTTAAACTATCTTAAAATATTTATTACAATTTTATTAAACTGTTTGTTAACTTTTGTTTAATTGTTTATTATTACTGGACATTATTGACTATGTTATTTTAAAAGCTTATAAATCAATAATTCAAAACTGTATTACACAAAACTGTAGTGCTGCAGTAGTGAGGATAATAGTCACCGAACAGCTGATTTCAGAAAACAGCTGTTTTTAAACAGTAACTGAACTTATATTTGTAATAACTGTTTAGTAGTTTACATATATTACAAAATAAATGCCTAGTGAAACCATTTTTCATATATTATTACGCTAAGAATTCTAATCGATTTTGTACCATACATAAAGACCTGCTTAACTGAAACTACGTACGTATATGGGGTACCTACAGACTCGTCAAAACGGCAGGGATCTCTCACATCTCATGCGTTTCCATAATAAAGATTTACAATAACATAAAACCGACAAAAAGGTATGTAAACAAAATTCCAGGAGCAGTACAAAGTCTTCCCGTTAGAGTGCAACACAGTGCACGCATAAATAACAGATAATTGTACCAAAGCAGCTCATTGTTAAAAGTAGTATTTAAATTGTTACTGTATCCAAGGCTAAATAATTTTTTAACGAATCAGTTTTGGAAGTAGAAACAGTAAGATCAGTCCTAGGCCAGTTCCAATATGAAAATGTTATCAAATAAAATACTCTGTTTTTAGTGAACAGTAAATACGGTAGCCTAATTTAGGTATGTAACGTAAAATCTGGTTTAATAGGTTGCCTCTTTAAAATATTTTAATAAGGTATAATGTTCAGCAACACCAAACAACAAAACTTTAAAAACTTATTCAAACTTTAAAAACATACATTGAAGAATAAGCAATATAAGATAATATATATATATATATATATATATATATATATATATATATATATATATATATATATCTTATATTATCTTATATATCTTATCTTATATTATCTTATCTTATTATATTATCTTTGGTCAAACATAAAGATTCATAACTCAAGTGACTGTTAAAAATCCGAATTAAAAAGAATTTACAATTCGGGTAAGCCATAAAAAACTTCCATAACATTAAAATGGTGAAATCGAATAAATAGCCGCCATTTTTAGGGTATAATTTTTTATTATATTTTTTTTTTAATTATACAAAACTTAATATAGTCAGAGCTTATTTTTATTATTGATATGAGAAAAATATTTAAAATGGTCATGATATACCAAATATCGATACCGAAATGCAATAATAGGCCAATTATTTCACGCGGATCCATAGATAGATCAAAATATGTACTATCCGAGTGAGTAGATAAAACTTAAACGTCCAAATAATAAATTGAAATCGCACCACACGTATCAACATACAGTAAATCTCCCCTAATATCATCTCTAAGGAGGGAGAACGTTCCCTCACCTCCTTTGCAGACTATCCTTCATTCCCTATCATCTGAGTGATAGCATCGTGTGAGAGAGTAAAGGGTCCTTAGCAATCACGGTAATGAGAGATCGCCCTGGCGGTTTGCGCTTGGTATCAAATTGTTGATGGATTAACTTAACCCTAAAGAATTCCTAAATCCCTCTAGATTTCTATTTATAAACAAATCATACAATTTGTGTTAATATTTTTACATTTTTAAATCTATTTCTACAATTTAACATACATTTCGTATTTTACAATTGCAGAATATTCACGCTCGTTTACTATGTCGCAACTACAATTTGAGCTTTTAAGTGTCCATGAAATAAGGATAGCTTAATAAACATAACCTCAAAATTATTCCGATCAATTACTATCAGCTGTTTGGTGCAAAATGTAGTATTTCTTCGAACGTTTAGCTGTTTTATTGACAGCTGATAATGCATTGTTGTTGCTAACCGTGACACGCGATATCTCGCTGACGTATTGGATGAGAATTTCCAAACACATGAGTAAAATCTCATGTACAAACAATTCTTTACGCAAAAATAAAAACTCAAGAAAATCGATTTTTGTAATAGCCTATACACGTTATTTACCAATCAAAATAAGACTATGTTTCAAAATCTGTAAACATATGTCTTTTCCTTGTCTACCAACAGCTGATTTCGGACCACAATTGTTCCTTCGATATACTATTTCCACTGTGATTATGCTTACTGCTTTTTTACGTTTATGTAAATAATGACAAATAAATTTTAAATGTAATATTTATGTATTTTGGAGTGAAAACAACTAAAATATTGTTGTAAATAATTATGCTTTAATTACGAAACACTTGAAGACACTTTTTGTTAGTGACCGCCAACTTGAACGTTAGCGTCCGAAGGCTGCAGGGATAAACAAACAGTATAAACACTCAGACAAACACTCAGTATAAACAAAATTTGTTTACGATAAACGCACAGTTGTAAATGTAACATCTAGAAAATTTGATTCGAAATATCTTAGACAGTTTTAACTTTGTGATTAATAAAGTGCATTTTCAGGTTTGCGTGTTTTCCAAAACAACTATAAAAGATAAACCAACAATGTCTGTTTCAATCGGTTTTGTATTATTTGTATACAGTAAGTTTATACGACGAAATACAAGAGTGAGAGTGAGACAGAAGAGGATAGCACTTCGAGATATTACTCCATTCACTCGCGGAGCAATCCATCCAATTTACGCCCAGCCCAATCTCTTTAATGAGGCCCCGAATATTTGATGGCATTTTACCAATTCCTGTTCGGCTTTCACACTACGGCTTGCGTAAAATATTGCACGAACACAACATATGCGGTTTTCTTCACATTTCAATCTGATTTTTCAGGAAGTTATATATCTATGATAACCGGAGGGAATCGGTAATTTAAAAAGAAATCTTGGTTGCACATAACCGGTTTATAAAATGTTGCTCGAATTTTAGACATACATAAAGTACCTGGCATTACTGTTTGTAAAACTGTTACTTACTGGTGGAATATTTATGTTATTGCTACAGTTTGTGTATATAAAGCAATACACGACTTTTCGAGAGTATCTAATTTAAAACCTAAACATACAACTTGAGCATAAGCCTAGATACCTAGGTCTATACTAAAATACAGGATTAGGATGGGACAAATTATCTGAGTGGTCAAAACAGAAATAAAACTTAGACTTACATGTGATCAGGAAACCACAAGTCATCAAGGAAACGAAACTAAAAAGCTACAAAGTAGCTTATAGATACCGTATTGAAACAAGGATGAGGTCAAAACAACAGTAACTTACTGAAGTCCGCTTATGCCAACACAGGATGGAGGGCCTATCTGTAGTAATTACACCTGTTTTACCCTCTCACACAAATTCCTAACCTCTTATTCTGGCATATATTTAAAAATAAATTAAGTTTTTGTTCTAGATCTGGGACATGAACATTGCTCATACTTTTCATGATAGCTCCATTGATTGATAATTAAGAAGAACAATCGACCCAATATCTTAACTCGAGTCAGGATACGAAATGTAAAATAACATAAATAAAATAAAAAATTTCAAGAAAAAATAGAAAAAACAGACACAGTTGTTGTCGTGTTATATTTTCGTACGTACAACGAAATACAGTACTGTTGTAAATCTTTATTTATATCCAAAGTCTAATTACCTAATTTTGAAAAATTTCGCGACTGTCCGGATTTTTGTCGGTAGCTTTCAAACTGGAGTTTTTAAGGATGTTTGTGGTATAACGTCTTTAGTTTATGGAAATTAGATTAATGAAATTTTAGTACCAATATAACAGAGAAAAAGTTAACGATAGTACAAAGAATCGAACCTGTGTGTAGGCTGACTATAGTACTATACTACATTGACTACAGTGGCAATAGTCAGAAGCAAGATTACATTTCAAGCAAATATTCTTAATTGAGGAGGAAAATGTGCTACGTTTTTAAATAATTGCTATTTTTCTTTTTCAAATGTCCGAATTTTCTAGTACTTGAGAAATAACGTATGAAAATGACGAACAACAATTAAAAAATGAATTGGAAAGTTTACTGTAATTTTTAATTTGAATTCTCCTTGAAGTTTTGAAATTCAACAATACCTAGACGTTGATTTTACAAAGTACCTATCAGCTTAATTTTGTAATTAATTTTGAGATTAATCATTTTTTAATAGCCGTTCAAAAATGATTGACGAATCTAGGCATCAATACTCTCTTCGTTTATGTAGTACTTGAAAAAACTCGTTCAAGAAAGTAAAATAAATTAATTAAGTTATGTCGGTGTGAATTATAACAAGCAGAAAGAGCATAATCAAAATTTAAAAATTTTAAGGGTAAATTTGTGTTTTTCGTATGGCTGTGAGTTTATGAGATAGTTAATGCAGTTTTTCGTATCATTTATTGTAATTACATTATTTTCTATAATTTAGAAAAAATCCTCACTGAATAAAAACCCAATCAAAAATTCGAAACGAAGAAAATTTTAAACAAATTATTTTGTTGTAAGCAGCTGATTATTTAACAATGTTTACGCTATATTCTTACGTACAACAGCTGTTTCTTTCTGTAAGTACTTTTTAATTACACTGTACTACCGATGATGACCAAACTGTAAATCAAGATCCCCTCATTCGTTATACGAAACATGGAGTCGAACTTCAGTTGACCTAATTCTCGGCAGAAATGAATATTTTAATTGCCAAAGTTCAGCGATTTAGTATCATTGCCCTTAATTGTAATTAAAGAGTGCAACGTGAGAGACGCAACAACGCAATGAGTTTACTCAACGAAACATTGCTGCAATTTGCTGCGCGAGCTTTCATTAGCTCTAATTGTATCCATAAGTTCTTTTGTGACGCTAAATTAAGAGTAATTTTCTAAAGAAATTTAATTGATTTGCCTGAATAATCATTTTAAACACAAATGGTAAAAGAATGCATAAAATATCCCATGCATTCAGGTAGCTAATGCATGACGTATTAAATACGTAAAAAATGACGTAAAATACTCGTACATGACGTATTAAATACGTCATTTAAGTTTTGCTGTCAAACAAAGTTGTCTCAAAAACTGCTCTAGAACTTTACAGTAGACCTTGCCACAGTATAATCTTAATTAATATGCAGAGCGCTTTGAGGCAAAGTTCGTAATTTTTTCCGCCAATTTAACGGTAACCATTACACTTACGAACAACGTTACTGGATCAATTTTATTGGAAATTTTATGCTCTTTCTCTATCAAGCGTCAAAATTATGTTTTGCCGTTAAGCCAGTATTACAGAAAATAACCAGCAACTTCACCTACTATGTACTCAGAGCCCGCCATCTTGAAACAAAAGTGAATGGGGAAAATAATTACGCATACGACTTTTGGGCTTTAAATTAGGTACCTTCATACCACATTTCAAAACAATCGGCAAATGTGTTTGATTGAAATTGTATACATTCGTTATCGTTAGATCAGAGACTGCCATCTTAAAACAGAAGTAAATAGGAAAAAATGTTACACGAACTATATTTTGACACTATACAAGATATCTCAAAACAGTCGGTTAATGACCTTTGCTAAAACTGAGTATACTCGTTCTTGTAAATCAGAGGCCGCCATTTTGAAACGAATATGAATGGGAAAAAATCTAAACACACGTCGTTCGGGCTTTATACAAGGTACCACTGTACCAAATTTCAAAACACTCGGTCCGTGCTTTAAGGCCAAAACTGCTTAACAAACAAACATAGAAACCAAATGGCGAACGCAGGAGTTCAAATAGAGACCTCGCGATAAACTTCTATTACCATGAAAAATTGATTTGCTACCGACAAAAGAGAAAATGAATAATAAGAGCAAATTAAAGAATCTATTTTTTCTATGAAATTTGCTCAAATTTTGATTATATTTAAAGAATCATACTTCATTTAATTTAATTCTTTTCTATAAATTCAGTCCATTATTACTGAATCGTAAATATCTTTTGTTTTCGATTGTATACATACATTCATCTAAGGCAGAAATTATTAAATAACTCAAAATAATGAGCGAAATACGTTGAGATAATTGTGTTGAGATAATTAGAGTCAAAAATTTCCCTTATTGCCGGTTTTTTGGTTGTTTGTTGTTTGCTCCCAGATTCAACTTCTTGGGGCAATATGGTTCAATTGTTTCATTTAGAAATTTAGGGGCAATATTTCAGTTATAGTTATTTAGAAAACAATATGTAAGATTTTCCCTACATTTTCAATTTTTAGATTTTTTTAGTGTTTGTTTTTGTATTAATATTTTTCTTTTGCTTTAAATTCAGTGCGCTGTTTGGGTTATTAATCTTTATATCATGTTTGATAAATAATAGAGTCAAATCGAATCAGCTGACTTTATTATCTTTTTTGTTACGGATTACATAGAACATCGTTTAAATAATGTACATTTCTGGTTTTATTGCAACATTATTAAAACGTTTTATTCAATAACTAGCAAAATATCCCGGCTTCTTTTGGATTTTTATTTTAAAATATTCCTTAAATATTTGATTTCTAACCTTTAAAGTGTTCATTAATTTCATTACATAAATTTTATTTTATTTTTTTTTTAATTTTTATAAATGTTTATTCAGAACAATCATATAATGTGTAGACTCACGATTTTACCAGTGTTCATAGTTGTTTTTTTTTAATTTATGATTTATAGCTGTTAATCTGATCAAGTATTTCATTTCATAATTTTTTTCAAACAAATTTTAAAATTTTCGAAATGTTTTAGTAAGCCAGCGTGCTTAATAATCGTGTTTTTAAAAAATGAACTTTTTAAATACACAAATTTTAAAGCTAAATTAAATCATTATATTCTCAATGTAATTATATTTAATTTAATGTAACAAAAGCTCCTTTTTATTTAATTTTGTTTTCATTTCATTTCATACTTTATTTATCATATTACAATACTTGCTTATAAACTACATTTGACTTCTTATTATTTAGTGAGTATATACATAAATTTCTCGGATTTCCCACTATAGAACAAGCTACATATAACTGTTCTTGTAAGAATCATGATTCTTTTACGTTAATATCCCAAAAATTTAACGTTTGTCCTTGTACCTTATTTATAATGGTATAAATGCTAGTTTTACTGGAAGTTGCAGTCTTTTCAAATGACGATAGTTCGGCATATATGAGAGGAATCCTCGAAAAATTCTGTAATATCAAGGTACATTTGAAAGCCTCGATCATATAACAAGAATAAAATAAAATACAACATTCTTCTTTTTTTGCAATTACAAAATCGTTCTTATAATTTTTAAGTCTTGTTATAACATTGAATATATTATACAGGATAGATATTTTTTTAATGTTTTATTTATTTTTAATGATTCTTTC
>CM040189.1:87965171-88297671 GCA_022606455.1 Callitettix versicolor
AATAAAATAATAATAATAATAAAATCTATCTAATTCATATTATATTTCTGAAAGTTTGTGTGTTTGTTTGTTTGTTTGTTTGTTTGTTTGTTATTCAATCACGCTTTAACCACTTGACCAATTGAGATGAACTTTGGTACGAATATGGTTTAAGTATCAGAGATACATATAGGCTTATTCCCGTTTTACAAAACGTCATTATACTACTTACCCAGCCCAAAATAATTATCAGTTTTTAGTTTTGTGTCATGTGTTAATTGTAGTTATTTACTGGACATGTGATTTAGTTACCTGAGATGAACATAGATTCAATCCTATTTTAATAATCTTAATCTGTGTTTTATTTATTGCAAAATTATAGTTTTTAATGTAACATTTTCATATTTTAGTTGAAATTTTTTTCAAAAGTGACTTTAATTTGTTACTTTGTGTTAAATTTTCAATATTAAATGTAAAAATCCCTACACAGAGTGCCAATTGTAAGGTAGTATATATATTTGTGTAATTACATTACATGAAATATAGTAAATATGCAGTGTAGCATAACCTATATGTTTCGATATTTTTGTTACTAAAATGCTTTATTATGTGCCCAAGAGCAAGAATCCAAAATATGAAAGCACGAGAAGTACGATAAAATCTAAAATAAAAGTGACCAACATAACCTCAAAATTGGTACCAGGCGAAAATCAGTAACGTGTTGTAAATCGGTAAAACAATAAAAATACGACTAACACGGGTTTTGGGTGATAAAAACCAATTTTTAAAAGAATTCTGCATAACCAAACTGACACGGTTGTTAGGCCTAACAAAGTGATTCATGAAAAACCTTTATATTTTTTTTAAAAATAGCCTACTATATATCCTGACACGGTTTTTAGGCCTAAAACAGTGATGCGTGAAAAACCTTTACATTTTTTTTAAGAATACTACATATCCTAACTGACATGGTTGTTAGGCCTAACACGGTGATGCGTGAAAAACCTTTGTATTTTTTAAAGACTACTACATATCCCAACTGACACGGTTGTTGGGCCTATCATGGTGATGGTGAAAAAAACCTTTATTTTTTTTAGAATACTACATAACCTAATTGACACGATTGTTAGGCCTAACACTGTGATGTGTGAAAAACCTTTATATTTTTTAAAAGAATACTACACATCCTAACTGACATGGTTGTTAGGCCTAACACGGTGATGCGTGAAAAAACCTGTATAATGTTTTAAAGAATACTACATAACATAACTGATACGGATGTTGAGCCTATCACGGTGATGTGTGAAAAACCTTCATATTTTTTTAAAGAATACTACATATCCTAACTGATAAGATTGTTAGGCCTATCACGGTGATGTGTGAAAAAAACCTTTACTTTTTAAAGAATATTATATAACCTAATTGACACGGCTGTTAGGCCTAACACGGTGATGCGTGAAAAACCTTTATATTTTTTTTAAAGAATACTACATATCCTAACTGACACGTTTGTTGGGCCTATCACGGTAATGTGTGAGAAAAACCTTTATTTTTTTTAAATAGTACTGAAAACCTTAACTGACACGGTTGTTAGGTCTATCATGGTAATGCGTGAAAAATACTTTATATAGTTTTTTAAAAGAATACTCCATAAGCTAACTAACATGGTTGTTATGCCTAACACGGTGATCCATTAAAAAAACCTTTATTAATTTTTTTTTAAATAGTACTTTACCTAACTGACACGATTGTTGGGTCTAATAAGGTGATGCATGAAAAAAACCGTTATATTTTTCTTAAAGAGTAACTTAACTAACACGGTTGTTAGGTCTAACACAGTGATGCGTGAAAAAACCTTTATATTTTTTTAAAGAATACGACATATCCTGACACGGTTGTTGGGCCTACACGATGATGTGTGAAAAAACCTTTATATTTTTTTTAAGAATTCTACATATACTAACTGACACGGTTGTTAGGCCTAACACGGTGATGCGTGAAAAAACCTTTATATTTTTTTAAAGAATACTAGGCTACATATCCTAACTGACACGGTGGTGCGTAAAAAAACCTTTATATTTTTTTAAAGAATACCACATATCCTAACTGACATGGTTGTTGGGCCTATTATGGCGATGTGTGAAAAAACAGTTATTTTTTTTAAAGAGTACTTCAAACCTTAACTGACACGGTTGTTAAGTGTAACATGGTGATGCGTGAAAAAAAACCGTTATTTTTTTTTAAAGAGTACTCCAAACCTTAACTGACACGTTTGTTAGGCCATGGTGATGCGTGAAAAATCTTTATATTTTTTTTAAAGAATACTGCATAAGTTAACTAACATGGTTGTTAAGCCTAACGCGGTGATGCATTAAAAAACACCTTTATTTATTTTTAAAAAAATAGTACTCCAGAACCTAACTGACACGGTTGTTGGGCCTAATACGGTGATGCAGGAAAAGAGCCTTAATTTTTTTTAAAGAGTACTCCATAACTTAACTAACACGGTGGTGCGTTAAAAAAACATTTATTTTAAAAAAGAAATACACCATAACCTAACTGACACGGTTGTTGGTCCTAACACGGTGATGCGTGATCTTTAATGTATATTACGATTGCGGGAAAAGCCGTGACGGTTAACAGGTAATCATATTATATTTCTGAAAGTTTGTTTTTGTTTATTTGTTTGTTATTCAATCACACTTTAACTACTGGACCAATTGAGATTAAATTTGGTATGAACACGATTTAGGTACCTGAGATAAACACATTCCAGTTTAATTGAATAATAGTGATTTTTTAATAATACTGTATTTTATTAAAATATGACAGGACCCTGTTTTAGAGTATCGAGTAGCAAAAATGTATATTTCTTGGCCGAAAACCATAAATCGTATAATATTGTAAATAGAAATATATTAAAATGAAATGATCTATTCTGATTTTGAAAATCGACTATAAATTTTATAGCCTACATTATAATTGCAGGCAAAGCCGCAACGGGTAACAGCTAGTAAATAAATAAAAGTAAAATAAAAATAAGTAATAAAAATAAATAAATTATAAAAAAAGTAAGTAAAAAAATAATAAGTATATTAAAAAATATTAATTGAAATAATAATAAGTAATCTCCCACATCTTATGATAGCTGATTCAGTTAAGAAGTTCATTAAGTTCTTATAGAAACTTTACACTAACATTTGTAATAAATGATTTCTTACATCCTATTTCTTCATCAAAGTAAAAATCTTAAAGTCAGTTGTGCATTTTTTTTGCCATTACTAAAATTATTTGATGTGTTCCTTTAGTTGGGAACCGATGATCTATGTCATAACATTGATTTTATTACCAATAAATTAGCGTTATTTATAATGGTTTACTGAATTAAGAGTTTTAAACTGAAATAATAACCTTGTGGGTTTATTTTGCAGGTACAAAATCCACTTGAAGCAGAACTAGCTAAGGTTGTGCCTACAGCTAACAATGGATTTCCTGAACTGGTCAAGTTACACCATTTTAAAGTAAGCTATGCTTTTCTTTATTAAAGTACTGTGTAAGTACTTTAACGTTATAATTAAGCAAACACACACTTATTAAAGTACACTTAAACATAGTCTACAAGTGAGGATTGGGGCATTTTTTAAATCTCCAATAGCTTATTTTCCAATTTAAATTCATTAACATTTTTGCAAAAGTTTTGTTTACTTATTTCATTACAATTTTTTTTATATTTGTTTCAAATAATAAGCATAATTTTATTAAAATACAGTGGTTTTTCTTTAAAGTAAAGAAAGCAGCAATGACAGTCCTTCAATAAGGATTGTAAAGCTGTAGACCTCCCTAATTAAAATAAAAACATTTTATTTGTTACTGAAATTAAATTGCAACAAAAACAATAGAATTTTGACTCAATACAGTCAAAAGACTCGTGGTTAATCACATCACAGTAGGCAGTGCACAGGTATCCTATGGTAAGGAGGATTGCAGACATTGAATTTTGGGCTTCTTTCAGTGCAGTCTGAATCTCCGAGACAGCATTGTTTTAATTGTTAATTTTTTTTGCACTACCAACTTTTGAGTTGGGTTTGTTTATTGCTATTTTATGTTGTGAGTGTAAGGCTGATTCTTTTTTTTTGATGATTTGTGTATAGTATAGTTGCATAAACTTGTAATTCAAATTTTATCAATCATAGCATAAGCAAATATTAATATAACTTTTTAAATAGAAATATTATGTAAATAAATTGTGTTGTTAATTCGCAAAGTATTAGTTTAGTAAATTTGTTTAAAAGAAAAGAAAAAAATTAAATTGTAGAACAAACATCTTATGATGCATAATTTGAAAACTAAGAAAAACTCAACAAGCAAAAATTGTATATAAGAAATTTTAGTAAATTAATTTATGATAATTATAAATGCTTATGTAAATTAACAGGAAACACCCTGTTCTGTTTTCTTTGCCTTTTGCTTAAACAAAAACTGGTGTGATTGACTTATATCTGACTGATAAATTAAGAAACAAAGATTTTTAAACATTTAAAAAAACAATGGATTCAGCTAAGTTTTGGGACAGTAAATATAACAGTTCAACTGATTAAAAAATATAAGTAAAATTGAATTTCAGTTGAAAAAACTGTATTTTAGGGTTAACAGCTTTATTGCAACAATGTAATACTTCCCCCAATAAAGTTTACAATCCGCCACTAAATAGCAGCTTAATTTTAACATTTTTGAAATTTTCCTGATTTCAGTAAATATTTATTTTTAAAGTTTTTATTATTGTGTGCTTTTAAGCACACACACTACTTAAACAAGTAAATTAAAAAAAAATAACAGTAGAAATTTATTATTTTTGCAGGATACAACAACAAAAACAGAAACTATATGGTTTATCTTTCAAAAAACAAAATATGTTTGGGATCAAAATAAAAAACAATTCCGAGGTTTGGAGTTTCCAGTGGATTTGTCATTCAGTGAGTACATGGAATGGAAAGGCTATCAAGAGGATGCTGATATAACTAATGCTGAAGTGAAGTATGGAAAAAATAAGTAAGTTAAATACCCATACTACATTATGCAATGACTATTTTCATATACAGTCCAACATGGTATAAGTACAGACCAAACAGAGCCACTGGCTATTATATAGAGAAATACAATGGTAATTATCCAAGAAAAAACAAATATTTTATCCACTTCTCTGTTTTGAATCTCCAGTCTTGAGTATTAAATAAATTACATATACACATTCCAAAAGTATTTGCAAAAGATATTCTTTACATATATCCAGCAACGTACATGAAATAAAACAACCTTCACAAATATATATAAACATTAGATTAAGCCATAATTCAGTTTCACACAATTTTTTATCTTACATCATTGCCTGTTTTTTATGTAGAGTACCTTCAGATATTTTGGAAGCAAAGAGTGGTTGTGTCTCAGTTCTTTTCAGTAAGGTGTTGGTGGTTGGTTATCCCATATGAGGGGCAAATCTATGTAGTCTTTGTTTTACATTAATGGTTTCCTGTTAATGAAGAAAGTCATTTAAACTTTTAAAGATTTAGTCATTTAAGTACTTTTAAACATTTTTATTCCCTTTTCAGTAATTACAGTTTTTTGTTTAAGAAATGTTTTGTAAGTATTGCTTTTTTCATTCCCCACTCTATATTTGGAGTCTTATTGTAAGTTGTTTTCAATTTACAAATACTTTCAAGTTAAATTATAAGTTATATTCTGTATTAAAATGTGTAGCCTTATAATTTTATTATTATTATCTTATCATTGACACAGGATATCGGGAACGATATCTGAAGGGTGCGCAGTACAACTAATGAGAGAGGGAGATCTGCATGCAATAGCACAACAATGCACTTTTCACTGCACTCTCAGTGGCAAGAGCCCCATAATCATGGAGATAACTGGGGATCTTTTTGCCATCACAAATCATACACCCAATACCCACATAGTCTGCAATAGCACGAAACCCACTCCTATTTCACAGCATGACGTCCCAGGAACAATCGAAGTAAAAATTCCTTGTCATTGTTCCTTACAAGAAGGTGATACTATCCTGACAAACAGTTCCTATGTGACAGGAGAACATTCTTAGACCTCAATTTAAACCACATTGTTCCCATTTCCTGGACCACACTGACATCTAGTAATCAAACCATTTGTATCACAAGACCATCCTGGAAGTATCACATATCCTGGATAAGAACTGGACTTTAACTACCCCAGCTATGTTTATCCATAACCACGTAGAAGGGGATGCCTTAAATTCAGTCGAACTACCAAAACATGGCTAGACGTGGTGGACTGTACTTCCCTCCTACCAATATTCCTTATCACATGGATTTCAGGGTTAACATTAGTAATACTATACTTAGCTATTAGGATATATGTAATAAACCAAACCCTTTCATTTTCCCTACCCCACACAGACTATCTACAAATGTAAACCCCACTAATTACAGAAGACCTGGTTTTGACGTTGAGGACAACGTCCTACGAAGAACCAGTATTATTAGGATTTAAAAAAATGTTTTAAATCCTAACAAAATTGATATGGCACAATTTTATACCAATTATAATATTGGTTTTAAATATTATAATCACGTCACAGTCAAAGAATGAACACTATTGACAAAGACATAGGCAAATTATGAAACTGCTGACATACTGCTTGTTGCAATAAGCAACAAGGTATGTAGAACAGCAGTTGAAATAAAAAGCTTGTGGAAGGGCGAGAATATTCCATCGGTATATTCCGGGGGACGGTCGATTCTGTGGAGACCCAAAGGGCTGTATGTTGGGATGCACTATGGGAGAACATTCCAGCCAGACGGTGCTGAGAAATGGCGAATCAGCGGTAAATGTAAGTAGACAAAATTTGCATACACTTCTTCCCCTTTTCACAATTTGGTTTGAAAACATTAGGATATATTCCGGGAATTTTTGAAGAATAAGATGGTAGTGTTCATTCTTGGGGTTTTCATCAACCGTAGTTGTAGCTGTTACAAGATAAATGTAATGTAATACATTTCAATATATTAAAGGTTTTTTTTCATGAACTACCGATAGTTAATTCATATGAGGACCCGAGTAGTAGAGACCCCAAACCCCTAACATCATTATCTTTATCTTTATCATTATCTTTATCTTTATCATTATCATTATCATTCTACTTATCATTATTATTTAAGTTAAAGTCAAACGATTGCTTGTTTCCTCATACTTTTATTTGTGTTTGTGTATGCCTTTTATGTAAATTGTATTTTTTTATCTAAAAATAAATGTTTTAATGATTTTTTTAAAAAAGCACTCCTTGAACTTATAATAAAAGATAAAATATGGCTAGATTAATCAAATGCAGGATTATTTCTGCAATTTTGTGACATGACAGATTTTTTTCATGAAATGTTATTTTAATAATGCTAATTCTTTTTAGTTAAAAATACTCAGATTCTAAAATATTTCATATATTAAAAATTGTTTTAATATATTCAAGAATTGTTTGTATATTTTGGTTTTCCCCTTCTGTTTTTTTGTAATAAATGTGTGACATGTAACTATTGTATAGTACAATACATGTGTATTGTTAATAGTACAATACTTGTATATTGCAATTTTATGCCCATCAAATAAAAAAATAATAATTCACATTGCATTAATACATTTTGTAAATACAATTTTCATATCCAGTACAGTTTTCATGCTTGTTGAAAATATTAATTTTTATCTACATGTTAAACCTGAAAGTGTTTTCCATGTATTAAGTTATAACTTTATTTATGTTATTCAGTTTAGATATGGTGGTACCGGAGTTCATGGAGCTTTTCAAAGAACGTGCAACAGCTCCTTTCTTTGTGTTCCAAGTATTTTGCGTGGGCTTGTGGTGTTTAGACAAATACTGGTACTATTCATTGTTTACCTTGTTCATGTTAGTGCTGTTTGAGTACACGTTAGTGCAACAACAACTTAGAAACATGGCTGAAATACGCAAGATGGGCAACAAACCCTACACTCTGCAGGTAACCTTTCGTATTTCAGTCTGTGACCAAACAATTTCAACATATTAATGTGTGTTTACATAGACCATTTGTGGTGATAACCAGGTACATGTGCGGATTCTCAGTTGGTTTTAATCTTAATTGCAAATTTCCAATTGTACTTTTGACAACAATTTCTCAATTGTTTGTGGTCTTAATTGCAAAATTTCAACTGTCATAGTTTTGACAACAAATTCCCTATTTCTATTAATTGGTATACGCTGCCTTGGTGGCCTAGTTGATAGCGAACTGGGCTTTCACCCTGAGGACCTGGGTTCGATTCCCGGCCAGGGCTTGGTATTTTCATACGCTATAAATCATCCCATTGTCTGCATTAGCCCAAGTGTGCACAATAGTCGGACGTTAAAAAAAAAAAAAATTAGTATAACAAATTATCATTTTGTTTAATTAGTTTTTTTGTATTTTGTTAATGCAGGTTATTAAATCGACTTACATAAATTATGAAAAATCAATCTGTATTATAATGCTATATACAAATTAAGAGCACCAAAATATTTTTGTCTTACAATATTATGAAATATCAATCTTTACTACTGAAAGGACAAAGTTCTTCAGATTAATGTATTAATGTTTTGTACAAAATAACATTAGAAAAGCAATAAAAGGTGGAACATTAGTAATAAAGTCTTGCAGTAGTTATTTTCAATTATCATTGTTTAATCCAATGACCTTTTGTAATAAACCTTTTCTGTTTGAACAAAGTACTTTATTCAATTTGTACATTGCCAGTGTTAAGAATGTTTAAATATGTAACTTCTTTATCACATAGTTATTATTTTTACCTCAGTCTCGCTTTTTATATAGTACTAATTCAGTATTCCTAATGAATGCAATTATTATTATACTTAAAATGTGTGCTTTTTTTATTGGCAGGTGTATCGCAATCGTAGATGGCGACCAATATTAAGTGACCAACTGGTACCCGGTGATATTGTGTCTATAGCAAGATCACAGAATGATAACCTTGTGCCTTGCGATATGCTTCTTCTTAGAGGACCATGTATAGTTGATGAAAGTATGCTCACAGGTAATTAGTACAGTCTATTTACATTGTTCTTTAAGTTAACATGATGCTGGCTTTACATAATAAATACTTTGAAAAGTAATATAACTACATGCTCAGGCAGGTAATATTCCCTGCTTACGCACAAAAAAAAAAAAACACATTTTATTTTAACAGTTCAAGGACAAGTGATGGGGCAATGTGGTGTTAACTGAAAAAATGTATGCCCGACTGTAATAAAGTCTGAATGTAGGCTGAACATATTATATCCTCCTGGGATTGAGTCCAATCTTCGACAGAGACTTTGGTGGGAAAATCATTCTATATTCGTATTGTTTCTAATGATATTAAGGTTTCATGAATTTTCTGCAAGATGTGAAATATACATAATTTTTTAATGTTCTGGTTAGTGGACTGATATAGCACAATTTTATTTTTCGTAGGTTCTGTTAATGCTGCTCTGTGATTTCAATGCCTTCTGTTTATCTCTGACCTCTTGACTATATAAACCTTATAGTCAGCTATAATTAAACCTTAAAAACCTATGGTTAGCTATTAAAAAATAGTGCTATAAACTTTTTAAATGAACAAAAATATAAATGTTGTTTTGTTTTTTTGTCGTTAGATGAATTTATAAATATTTTAATAAGAAAAAAAAAAAAAAAAAAAAAATATATATATATATATATATATATATATATATATAAAACAAACCTTGCAGTTTTTAAAAGTCTTATTATTAAAATATAATTATTGTATAGGTGAATCAGTGCCTCAAATGAAGGAACCTATCGACAGTGTGGATGGGAAAAAAATATTGGATCTTGATGGCGATGGAAAATTACATGTTTTGTTTGGTGGCACAAAAGTTGTACAGCACACTCCACCAAGTAAATCTTCTGCTGGTCTCAGAGGTACGTTTTATTTCTCTAATTGTTTTTAAGTCTGCCTTACTTTTCAGTCACTCTGAAAAAATTTTTTTAAGTCATGAAGTGAAATTTATTGCATTCTATTGTCATTTGTTGTTTGATTGTACATGAATTTGTTATGTCAACAAGCTACAAGAATAATACTGCCTGTATTGAACAAAGCTGGCATAAATCCCTGTAACAAGCGATTTCAAGGTTAAATTCTTTTAGTTAATTGTGTCACACTTATGCAGATTTTTTTCATGGGTTTTTCATAATATATTTATATAAACTATATAGTTTGTAAGTTTTGTGAATTTTTTTTAAGTGGAATTACTTAACATTCCCCAAAACATAATACCATTTACCAAAATGTCATTTTTAATTTTAAAATTTTGTCAAATATGAATTACTAAGAAACACCTGGCATAGCTATTGAATTCAAAATATTCCATATTATGTTCTTATTGTCCCTCAAAATGACAGAAATAACAGATTTATTGGTCAGAATTTCAGCATCCCAATGTTACTGAAGTTATTTTATTTGTAGTTGTTTTATGATTTTGTATAATCCAGCAGTGTTTTTAGTCAATAATCATTATTGCTATTACAGTAACATTTTCTAAATAAATGATTTTAAAAGATGAGAGAGTTCTGATATATCCTGCTATATTTACGATGACAAGCTGACTGAGTTGTATTACTACATATCCTACTTTGCATTTGAACTTGTCCACACTGAGTAACTAATAAAAGCCTAGATGTGCTTAAATATTCATTCAAATTGAATAATTATTATCTATAACATTTAAACAACTACTAATAAAACTAGACTAAAATCTAATTTAATTTCCTGGAATGGTGTTTATCTTTGATGTGATTACAGCTCAAGATAACGGTTGCGTTGCGTATGTGCTGCGGACAGGTTTTAACACTTCACAAGGAAAACTGTTGCGTACGATTCTATTTGGAGTAAAACGTGTGACGGCCAATAATTTAGAAACATTTGGTTTCATAATCTTTCTGTTGATTTTCGCTGTCGCTGCTGCAGTTTATGTCTGGGTTAAAGGTAAAATGTCGCAATATATTGTCATAACATGAGACAACCTTTGTTCTCAAATATACTTATAAATATTTTATAGAGTAGTGAAATACTAAAAATTAATTAATTTTTTATAACTATATGATAACAGAATGTTCATGTGAGTATTGAACAAATGTTAGTATTGAACAAACAACCTACTTAATACCCAAACATAGCAGAAAACAAGATTCTGTTTGGAGAACTGACTGTAATCTAAGAGATCCAAATTATTTTACTTCTATAATTTATTTCCAAAGTGTAAGACAGAAACATGTGCTTTATTTCCAAAGTGTAAAACAGTAACATGTGCTTTATTTCCAAAGTGTAAAACAGTAACATGTGCTTTATTTCCAAAGTGTAAAACAGTAACATGTGCTTTATTTCCAAAGTGTAAAACAGTAACATGTGCTTTATTTCCAAAGTGTAAAACAGTAACATGTGCTTTATTTCCAAAGTGTAAAACAGTAACATGTGCTTTATTTCCAAAGTGTAAAACAGTAACATGTGCTTTATTTCCAAAGTGTAAAACAGTAACATGTGCTTTATTTCCAAAGTGTAAAACAGTAACATGTGCTTTATTTCCAAAGTGTAAAACAGTAACATGTGCTTTATTTCCAAAGTGTAAAACAGTAACATGTGCTTTATTTCCAAAGGTATGTGCTTAATATGTCTATCTTTGTACGTTGGTAGGAATAAATAAATTCGTGAAGCTTAACCAAAATATATTAAAAAAAACTTAAAATTAACAAAATCACTTCAAAGATTTTGATGAAATTTTACTTAAATATAATCGTAAAATTATTTATTGAACACAGTCAGTCTTGGTGATAAGGAAAATTAAACCACTAATATAGGTTCACATAATAATAGTTTTACATGTCTGAAGATGCCTCATGGCAAAACATATGTCATTAAAAATAATTTGTGGAACTATATTTAGTGGTCTAATTTTACTCGATAGGCTTTAAATGCCCAAAACAAAAAGTTCTCTTTTTTTGTTATTTTAAGGCGAAAAGCACATTGAGGCTATTATTAGATCCCTAAGTGTAAGTGTAAAGTGTTTAAGTCGTAAGTGTGGTATTGTAAGTGTCTTAGATTCAGGTACCGTGAGGACATCTAAATCTTCATACTAGGTGCAGCTAGTCTGCACCTCCCCGCAGGGAAAAATAAAAAGTATAGATCTAAATTTTGTCAAATGATGCAGTTTTAGAATTACGAAGAAAAAGTAATAAATAAATAAGCATATTTGTCAAAATCAGTTCTTCAGATTTTTGACATATTAATTTATAACTACAGTGATTGTAGAAAATTGAAGGTAAAAAAATATAGTTTGAAGTAAATTGAAAATAAATGCTGCTTCAATAAAAATTGGAACATTATTATTATTATTTACTCTCTTAATTTTTTTTTAATTCCAAATTTTGTATACTGATTTGAGTGAGTTATGAATCTCCATGTATGACCAAAATGTTAGCACAATCTGAGGAACTGGTTTTGAGAATCAGGTCTGTTTTTGGTTCAGTAACTGAAAAAATATTTTTTGTTTACAAAATAATTTAGTACTGCAAAGTTTGTGTAATATTCTTGCATCATTTATTAATAACTAGGTTTTAGTTGCTTAAAACAAAACAAGCCGCCTCGGTGGCCTAGTTTATAGCGTACTGGGCTTTCACTCCGAGGACCCGGGTTCGATTCCCAGGTCAGGGCTTGGCATTTTCATACGTTATAAATCATCCCCTCGTCTACATTAGCCCAAGTGTGCATAATAGTCGAACGTTAAACACCAAAAATAAAATAAAATATAAAATGAACTAACCAACGTAATTTAATAAAGTACAATTATAAAAAAAAATGATTTCTAGATATCTGTTTTGATGCTCAGAAAGTATGTGTATGTGTTGTGTTTCAGGGACAGAAGACCCAACCAGAAACCGCTACAAATTGTTCTTGGAGTGCACACTGATATTGACTTCTGTGATACCTCCTGAACTGCCTATAGAGTTATCACTGGCAGTCAACACATCTTTGCTCTCTCTATCTAAACTAGGTATGTGTAAAATTGAATAACATGGCTGGTTGCTTTAGTCAGTTATTTCTGCTGTTATCTTGTTTTCTAAATCCTTTTTTTAATAGCAAAATACTTACATTTTGATAATGAAAATTTATTTTTACTCTCCATTAAGCTTTGATTAAAAGAAATAAATTTACAGTAAACCCTCGGATTAACATTAGAATCTGTAAGTGCCCTGATTATTAATAGTAATTGTTTTACCTACTTCATATTGTGTTTTTGTTTAGTTCTATACAAAAAATAAAAACTTTTGTTAAATGAGTAGATTTCGTAGTACTTAGTACAGTACATTTAAATTGACTTCATTATACTACAGCATCAATGAACTGAAACTAAAACTCATATATGTACTGTATATGTATCAAAAATATTAAAAAAAAGTTTTTGAATGTAAAATATTATTAAACACTTTCAGAATTTTAAAGTAATAATTAGTTTTTTGTAGTCCGTCAAATCAGGACCTTACTGTATACAATTTCAAAACTATTTTGCTTAAGATATTAAAAAAATATGTGTAAGCACTTTGCACATAAAACCAAATCAAAAAAAGTTTGTAAATAGTCCGTTATACAAATAGTATTTTAAAATGTAATTAAATTAAAAAGTAAATGTATGTTTCGTATTATTTTCAGCTGTATTTTGTACGGAACCTTTTCGGATACCGTTTGCTGGCAAAGTAGAGATTTGCTGTTTTGACAAAACGGGAACATTAACTAGTGACAATTTAGTGGTTGAAGGAATTGCTGGTATTGGGTAAGTTATCAGTGAACAAGTAATGTTAAAAAGGTATAGAAATAAATATTTGGAAATAGAACATCTGCACCTTATCCATATGCCTAGTGTTGTAGTTCTGTGACCAGGGTTTTTTACTGATCAAATTCAATTAATTAATGTTCATTTACTACATAGGTGTATTTTGAGACTAGTTGTAACATTATAAAAATTAATAAAACTACACGAATTTGAGCAGTGCCAGTAAATAGTTCCAGTAATTTATTAAATTCTTATCAAAATTTAAAGGAAAAAAAGGTGAAAGATTTATATGATTTGAAGGGAAACCAGAGTTTAAGTATTATATTTCATATAAAATAATAAATTGAATGTTTATAATTTCAATTTGGATGGATTATTATCTTTAATTAAGTCTTTGAGTTTGTCCAGCACTTCATTATAGAATCTGATCTTTCAGGGATCAAACAAGCCTAGCGACTTGTTACATGGTCTAACAGATTTGCTAGAAAGATTATTTGATATGCAGTACCATTTACTTACCACAAATTGATGCAACATTAAGTAAATTTGGTACATACCTTGTTATCGAATTAATACATATCCATCCAATGAAGATTTTTTTAAGATTACTTATTATTTTAGGTTTGTTTTTTACGAAACTGTATTGTTGTGATGTTATGTTGTTTACATTGCATGGAACAAACTAGATATCCTATACGAACTTACTGTTCATGCGCGTTATCACATTCTAATAGGCATCACATTTTCTTAATACTTATTTATTATTTTGTTCATTCTTGTAATGAAAATGTTGTTAAAATGGCATTCGTTTTCATTCAATAGGTTTTTCACCTGACAACCTTGTCAGTTAGCCGTTTACCCAATAACTGTCCAGTTAGGTCTTTCAGATTAAAAAAAAAAAGTTTTTTATGTTTCAGCTATCAAACACACATTACCTACTTTCACACGGTAGCATTTTGAGGTAATGCGGGTCACTTTTATTTTCGATTTTTATTATACTTTCTTTACTTTCCACACTTTAGTATTTAGGGCATATAATAAATCATTTTAGCAAAAAAACTACCAAAAAATTGAAAACAACATACACTGCATGTTTACTTAATAGGGTCGTAATAGGCCTACAAATAACACAGCTAATTCCAATGTAATGCTGTTAATGTGCCTACGGATCAATATAATAATCTTGAAGTCAGTATTTTCTTTAAATATTTGAATTTATCATATTTATTTTTGATTTTAATTTGTTAGCATTTAAAATTACTCATATGTTGATCTTTTAATGATTCTTGTATTTCAGATTCATTTATTTAAAACTTTGAAAAATATTTCTTTTAACATTGACACTGCATCTTTCCGTGTTATGTGTGGATTGTTACTGGATCTTTTGTTTTTTTCAGTAATCGCTCTTTGGTTTATTAACAGTAGAAAAATGTATGCCTTCCTTTTTAGCATTCTGTTCTCTGGTTCTTACCTGACCTGGTCACTGCCCTCTCTTGTCAATTATTGGTCAAGATCTGTTTGTCTTGCATTGTTCGTTCCCAATCAACATTTCTTCTAATTTGTGTATTTTCACTTAATGATTTTTTAGAATAATAATTTGGGTTTAGTTTTTCTTTGTTCTTTCTCATACATTGTTTGGGGAATAATAAACATAAATATTTTATGTATCTTTGCTTGGATCTAGGTCTGCTACTTGAGTCTTAACATTAACTATACTAAATGTAGTCCATTGCTTTTTTTATAACTAATATTATTTTTTAATTGTTATTTACATTTTCTGTTTAACTGGTAATTATGTACACAGCAAGTTATAACTTTTGAGTTCCTGAAGGATCTTCATAATCAGAGTCAAGAAATATTGCCAAAAATCTGAAGTGTATACATTATTATCTGTACATTATCTGTTTAACTGGTAATTATGTACACGGCAAGTTATAACTTTTGAGTTCCTGAAGGATCTTCATAATCAGAGTCAAGAATTATTGCCAAAAATCTGAAGTGTATACATTATTATCTGTACATTATCTGTTTAACTGGTAATTATGTACACGGCAAGTTATAACTTTTGAGTTCCTGAAGGATCTTCATAATCAGAGTCAAGAATTATTGCCAAAAATCTGAAGTGTATACATTATTATCTGTACATTATCTGTTGAAATGCCTAAATAGGCCATCTCCATGTATTTCAACAGGTTAAATTGCTGTGTTAAAATAACGCTGATTGTGCCTTGATTTTCAGCTGTTTGGTTCCTGACCTAAGTGGATGTATTTTGCAATGTCTGACAAGTTTGAATTTTCCATTTAAACATATTTGGTTCCTATGTTATCCATACCTTTCTTTAGATATCGTTTTATATTTGTAAATTTTACTTCAGTTTTTAGGCCATTGACGTCATGTTTGATTTTGTAAGCTACTTCTTTATTATATTGTTTTATACTGCATATTGGTTTTAGAAAATGGAATTTGATTGGTTATATGAAAATTATGAATTGTTGCAAGTATCATCTTATATTTTTAGGATCTACTTTATAAAAATGTTGATACACATTTTTACCATATTTATGCCTTCATCAGGTATAAATATTTCACAGTTAGTAAGGTCACAGGGTTTGAGGGATTATAGTATTGTAATTTTAGTAAAAATGAATATGTAGTAATACGTTCTAAAAACTTAGCTTTCTTCTAAGTAAATATAGGCTTATTCGACAAATTCATTTATTTCTTTTCAGAATTTTACTTAAATAACTTTAATTCAATGATTTTGTTACAAGCATGGTGGTGGTGTGTTTAAATTTTGCACACCAAACGTTATGCTTTTCAAGTTATTGTTTGACTTCTGAATAGCCACTGCAAATAAAGTAATGCATATAGATTTTAATTTCAATAATTCAGTGGCGTTAACTAAAGGTCTACTGCACTAACATTGTATCACTATGTTCACTTGGGCTAATTTTAAGTATGATTTGGCCAACTCACAAGTATTTTCTGTATACTTGTAAACAAGAAATTTTTCTTGTACAGAAA
Source organism: Callitettix versicolor (assembly GCA_022606455.1). Lineage (NCBI taxonomy): Eukaryota > Metazoa > Arthropoda > Insecta > Hemiptera > Cercopidae > Callitettix > Callitettix versicolor. Next base: position 87,982,070 of record CM040189.1, read on the forward strand.
GATCAGTAATTACCCTTAATTATGATTATGATTAATTATTACCCTTAATTATGATATTAATTGAATTTCATGTTATACTAAAATAGCTATTTTTAACCATTAACAGATGTGAACTGAAGCCACCAAGTAAAATAGCTGATTAGATTGAAATCTGGAAGTGTGTTGCAAATTCATTCTTAGGATTAGAATTCTTTAGTTAGAAAGATTTAATATTCTTACCAATTTATTTTATTGTTTTTTAAATGTTACCAGTGAAACTCCAGAGTCAGTTACACCAATATCAGATGCAGGCCAGGAAAGTATCCAGGTACTGGCTACGTGTCATGCCCTGGCACAACTAGAAGATGGCTTGGTAGGAGATCCACTTGAAAAAGCAACTTTGACAGCTGTGGAATGGAATCTTACGAAAGGTAAATTGCTCGCTCATAGAGTAACTGTAATAAATTAATAAACATTTCTTTAAAAAATACACTAACAGTTCAGTATAGTACTTCGGCAAACCATTAAAAACAACATTGCTTTCTTGGTACTCATGCCAAAATAATTAAAAGAAGTTTGAGTTAAAAAGCATAATGAAATTAAATCTTAGTACATAAGCTAATTTTTTTACATACGAGGGTTGATCAAATATAAACGAGACTGACTTTCTAAAAACTTTTCCGTTGGACATTGAACTCTAAAGGGTGGGGTTTCAGGTAGCCTGGGAGGTTTGGGACAGGCGTAGACGGGCAACATTTCCGTTCGGACCCTTCAGTATAAAACTATACAATGAGTGAGAGTGAAGTGCACGTTTCCGTGGAGCAGAGAATTATTATTAAGTTTTTGGCCAAGGAGGGGGTCAATCCGACTGAAATCTTTCGTAGATTGACGGCTCAATACGGGACAGGACCCTGTCAAGAGCTCGCGTTTTGCTTGGCACAAGGAATTCGCCAAGGACGGAAGCAGTAGAAAACCTCAGCCATGATCGTCGCTCGACCACTTCCGTCACGGACGAAAACATTGATGCTGTTCGAAGCTCCTGGACGAAGACAGACGATATCGCTGCGATTTATTGCAGATGAACTCCAGTTGAGCTATGGTAGCGTTCAAAAATCGTTACATCAAACCTGGAACTCAGCAAAGTATCTGCAAGGTGGGTTCCACGAATTTTGACCGACGTTCACAAACGGAATCGTTTGGAGATTTGCCAGCGACTATTGACCCAATTTGAACGAGATGGTGAGGCATTATTAAACCGGATTGTCACCTGTGACGAAACATGGGTTCACCATTACACTCCCGAGTCGAAACAGGCAAGTATGGAGTGGCGGAAGAGGGGAGAGAGGGCGCCTCTGAAGGCCAAATCACGATCGTCGGCCGGGAAGGTAATGGCCACTGTATTTTTCGACAATATTTTTTTTATAGCCAATAATGGCCACTGTATTTTTCATGTCGATTTCCTCCATCAACGACGCACAATAAATGCACAATATTATTGCGATGTTTTAGAGGCCGCAAAACAGTCTTTTCGTAGGAAAAGGAAATCTAAACCGTGAGAAACGCTATTCTTCTTCACGATAATGCCCGACCACATTCGCTAACGCTACGAGGCTTAAACTCGATCAAATTGGCTGGGAACCAATGGAACATCCCCCATACAGTCCAGACTTATCACCCTGCGACTATCACCTGTTTGGGCCACTCAAAGAGGCGCTTGGAGGCCAGCGTTTCGAAGACGATTCTGCAGTGGAGACCTTCGTGCTCCAATGGCTCAATGAACGCCCAAGAACTTTTTACGAAGATGGAATTAAAAAACTTCCAATCCGGTGGGAAAAATGTGTTACTCGTGCGGGAGACTATGTAGAAAAATAAGTTGTATCAAGAATAATTTGTAAGTAAGCAATAAATTTTTTAAAAAATCAGTCTCGTTTATATTTGATCAACCCTCGTATTTGAATTTCTTACGAAAAATACATGGACTTTCACATACCACATCTATAAATTAATTTAGAAAAAATAAAGTAAAATGAACAAATATAGCTAAAACGTATATTTGACTGCTACTACTGTAAACTGCATCTAAAATATAAATTTGAAGTAGTCGCATAATTAGAACATGAGTGATGTATGTGTGCAAAATTAGCATTGTTTACCCCACCCTTATTTGACGAATAAGCTAAAACGATTATGGCTCCAGTTTATGTACACTATTAACTACAAATACAAACTAATTTTCGTAACAGTTGAATAATTTGAAAATGAGCTACGCATGTTTCCAAAAATGAAACTTTAAGTTCATGGGTTCGATATGAAAACAAAATTATTAGTAATTTGAATATTGATCTCCGGTACAACTCATGAGAAAATTTGTTTTTATTTTTATTATTACAATGGTCTATTATTTCTTTTAGATTATTTATTTAAAAGTTAAAAAATCACAAACATTCAATATTTTTTCTTTTTTCTGCATAGATAAATAATAAATAAATTCAGTGTTTATGTTTAAAAAGGTGATGCTGTAATTCCAAAAAGAGGGAAGGCTCCAGGTATGAAAATATTTCACAGAAATCATTTTTCTTCAGCTCTGAAACGCATGTCCGTTGTCGCTGGATACACTCTTCCAGGTACTACTGACACAACTTATATAGCAACTGTTAAAGGAGCTCCGGAAACTCTTAAGCCTATGGTAAGTTATTGCGTTCTTAACAAACTTCAGGAAGAGAACTGAAATTTCTTTTAGCATAAATTTTAGCACTAAGTTTATGTCTTTTAAAGGGAGTATATTAGCGTTACAATTGAATTTACAAAATTTCTTGGAGTAAGATTGTAAAATCATGTGACTTTAGTGATACCAAAGTCCTTGGTATGTCGCTGACATCACTCCTCAAAAGCTTTTCTGGGTCTGGGTTCTTCACAAGCTGATGTCTTCTGCGTGGCAACACCTAGAACCTCTCTAGTATTTATTTTTCTGCAGCACTTGCAGAATTTCACTTTTAAGAACTGCGTACAAGATCTTCTCCAATGTCTTTTTAAAGGGAACCAACCTCTTTGCGGAATATACTTAAAGATTATCAATGTGGGTTTCGTTATAATAAGGGAACATCTGATCACATTTTATCATTGCGGCAAGCACTGGAGAAATGCTGGGAATATAAAATAGATTTAAATTTCCTTTTCATCAATTACCAACAGGCTTTCAATAGTGTTAATAGGACAAAATTGCTTGAAACTCTGCATGAATTTAACTTCCCACTTGAGCTTATTAGGCTGATCAAGATGACACTAGGCAGTAATGGTGCTAAGGTGGTATGAGCCATGAATTTCCATTTTTGATAGTAGTAAGACAAGGCAATCCCCTTTCAGCTACACTTGTCAATCTCGCTGTCCTTAAAGTTACAAAAATTGAATTTAACTGGTAATATATTGCACTCAGGTGCCCAAATCTTTGCATATGTGAATGCATGATTGAACACACGAAATACTCGGTCGCTTAGAGAGTCACTTCAAGACCTTGACCTTGAAAGCAGAAAAATGAGTCTACATATAAAGGAAAAGAAAACCAAATATATGTGCACTTTAAATAATAGTGTCACTAACTTTATAGCACAAGTTTACATCTTCGAAGTAGTTAGCAGCTTTTCTTACTTACGGTCAGAGTTAAACAACAAAAACGCGATGTTAAATGAAGTAAACCAAAGAATAATGACTGCAAATCACATGTAATTCACAAATTTTGAGGTTTTTTAAATCTTCAATTTTAACCATTTCAGTCACCACAATCTTCAAGAACCACTAAGGCTAGATTGTATTAAACTCTGTATTAGAGCTGTAGTAACTTACGGAACTAAAACATGGACTGTTAACATGTGCAATGGAAACCAATCTCCAAATTTTTGAGTGCAAGATCTTGGGAAGAATATATGGACCTGAGTACAATAGTCAAACCGAGAGCTGGAGAATTCACAAAAATAGTGAGCTGTACACGCTATATAGAGATATCTTTGTCACCCATTTTATTAAAATCTGCTGTATTGAGTGGTTGGGTCACTTGGAAAGGATGCCGGAAGATGGAATGCCAAGGAAACTGCTGTTTGGAAAAGTCCTTGGAAATAGAAGAGTGGGACGGCCATGCAGAAGATGGCTACAGGATGTTGAAGGCGACCTGCAGACACTGGGCCTGAGTGGGTGGAGGGAGAAAGCAAGAAATAGAGAAACTTGGAGTGACATTATTAGAGAAGCCAAGATGGGTCTCTGGGCTGTAGAGCTAATCAGGGAAGTAAAGTGAATAATTTCTGAATTTAATCTATGGGAAGTACCTGAAAAATTGGGAGTACTCTGGGATATTGCATAGTCTGTATATTGGGGCTCCAAGAAAATATATATGAGTAGTTTGAAGATGGCCTTCTGATATAAGTGCCTTATAGAAAGTTTTTGTCAACATTATGGATTGCAGCATACATTTTAAAACTTTATGAACAGATCAGAAGCAACAGTATTATCAAACTGTCACAGTTATATTTGTATAATGGAGAAGGCTCGCTGACCAGAAGGAAGCTCAAAGCTCTGCCAAAATGTAATTTTTTTGTGAATAGCCTTCATATTTTTTTGTTATAACAAAATCATACATAGCGCACTGTAGAAATATCTTTGTTGATTAAAATAAAATTGGAAATTTTATAGACTTAAAAAAAGAAAAAATGGTGCTTCCCTATCAAGACTTTATGGTTTTGAGAAGTCCACTATTACTGATATAAAAAGTAAGTAAGATGCTATACTACAATAGCTACAAAACTAGACTTAGATGAAAGCCGAAAAAAATTAAAACCTTAAAGTCTGTTCCGAATACAGTTTGTGAAGATGGTGTTTTATTTATGATTTACATATTGAAGAAGTTTGGATAAACCCATAACAAACCCGCTTGTTCGCAAGGAAGCTTGTGATTACAATAAAAAAAAAATTAATAGGAGTCTTGATTTTAATGCTAGCAGTGGTTGACTGCAAAATTTGACCAGAAGGAAGCTCAAAACTCTGCCAAAATATAATTTTTTTGTGAATAGCCTTCATATTTTTTTTTGTTATAACAAAATCATACATAGCGCACTATAGAAATATCATGACATTAGACAGTTCGAAAAACAAAGTGAAAGCTTAAGAGATGCAGTTACCCCTGATCATTTACGAAGGATTTTATAGAAACAATATTTACAGTGCGGATGAAACAGGTGTAAACTTGCACTCACTTACAAGGAAGTCACTTGCATCTAGGAAACAAAAATGAGTTCCTGAATATAAAGTCAACAAGAACAGAATAACGTCAAGGTTTGCTGTAATGCAAGCAGAACACTTCTTTTTCCACTCTGGTAATTGGTAAGAGTAAAAAGCTCCATTGATTTAAAAATCTGACTTCTTTTTGTCTGGTATGGAAATATTTGCATTTCAGAAGTGAAACATTTCAAAAAGAAGGTGAAAAGGAAAAGTTTTGCTTTTGAATGTTTGATCAAAGTTGATAAAAATTTATAGTGATGTTTCTCCTGCTGAATGTGATATAACCCTCCTACATCCATTTGATCTGGGTATTTAAAAAAAAGAACAAAAAATTATAGAAAAAAAGCTTCGACCACTGCTTTTTGTTGATAGATATGACAATAGTGTAATTGAATTGTCAAAAATAAACTTTAAAGGCTGTTGCTATATGCTAGTTGATTTTTGGAAAAACCTTACACAAAAAAAACTTGAAACATAGTTGAAATAAACTTTGGCGTAAGCATATTAATAATGAAGATGACGATGGCACACCTGGTAACATAGCTGATGAAAATGACATTGTCACTCTTTGTCTCCGAATCCCTGAGTTTGAAGAGTGCAACTTAGATGACACAAACAAATGGCTCAACAGCGACATTAATGAGCTAGGCTACAAAATTTATAATGATGAAGAAATAATTAACATCATTAAGTGACACTGTTGACTTGAATGACAGTAGAGACAATAACAATATTGAAGGGCCCAGGACTATCCTATGTAGAACCATTTAGTGCATTGTGACTGCGATGAGAGACAACCAGAGTTCATCACAACTGGTTTTTTTTAATATTACTGCATTTGGCGGCCAAAAAGTGCACATCATCATAGAAACAAAGGAACATTGGAGATTTTTTTAAAATAAACTTTCAATTATTCAAATTATGTACAGAAATATATTTTTATACAAAATATTCTAGTGTGTTTAATAAATCTTTTTGTGTTATAGTATTCAGTACTTTATTTTAAAGCCTACTATTATTTTTAAACTCCAACTAGCTTATACACACACACACACACAGGGTGTGTTCAGAAAGTAACGAGAATTTTTAAATTTCGCGGGTTCGGAGAGTCCGATTGTCAAACATTTTTTTTATTATGTTGGTATACATGCCCTTGAAAGTATGATAAAACTTTCAGCTGATTTTATTGTTGACTTTGTCTGTGACAGCTACTAAGGTTAGACGTGTTTTTATGAGCTCGGCGATTTTCGGTTGTTAAAAGAAATGGATCAAAGAATTTGTATCAAATTTTGCGTAAAAATGGAATAAAGTGTGTGAAATGTTAACAAAGGCCTATGGTGAGTCTGCTATGAGTAAAGCAAGAGTTTACGAGTGGTATAAGCATTTCCAAGAAGGCCGTGAAAACGTTGAAGATGACGAACACCCTGGACACCCCAGCAGATCAACAACCGATGAAAACATAGAAAAAGTGAAAGAAATGGTTATGAACAATCGCCGAATCACAATCAGAGAGGTCGCTGATGATGTTGGCATATCGATTGGATCATGTCATGACATTGTTTCCAGTGTTTTGTGTATGAAAAGCGTGGCAGCAAAATTCTTTCCAAAATTGTTGAATTTTGAACAAAAACAGCGGCGAATGGAAGTTGCTCAGGAGTCACTAAATGAAGTCAATGACGATGCAAAATTACTGAAACGTATTATAACAGGTGACGAAACATGGGTTTACGGATATGACGTTGAAACTAAGGCTCAGTCATCCCAGTGGAGGCATTCTGGCCAAGACTCACAAATGCGGTTGAATGTGAATGTTATGCTCACTGTGTTCTTTGATATTAATGGCATAGTGCATCATGAATTCCTGCCACTAGGTGAAATGGTCAATAAGGAGTACTACCTACAAGTTCAACGCTGTTTGTGTGTAGGTATCTATAAGCAATCCAAAAAAAACATACGGATCTGTGGAAAAAGAATTCATGGCTTTTGCACCTTGATAATGCACCAGCTCACACTTCATTGCTTGTTCGTGATTTTTTACCAAAAACAGTACTGTAATGATGCTCCAGCCTCCATATTCGCCAGACATGGCTCCGTGTGACTTTCCTATTTCCAAAAATAATGAGAACCTTAAAGGGCCATCGTTTTACAGCTGTAGATGACATTAAAAGTGCATCGCTGAAAGAACTAAAGGCTATCTCAAAGATCGAGTTTGAGAAGTGTTTTGAGGATTGGAAGAAACGCATAATCCCCACAAGTGCATAATCTCCAATGGGGACTATTTTGAAGGCGACAACAATGTAGAAGGATAAATAAATATTTTGTTAAAAAAATTAAAATTCTCATTACTTTCTGAACACACCTCGTATATAAATTAATAGTTACATTTTTATTAACATTTACATTAAATTATATTTTTTTCCTAACGTGTATTATTGCTGTTAATATTGGTCATTGTTTTGCATAATTTGATGTAATTTTTTTGTTACAGTTTAAAGAAATACCTACAAGTTATGACTCAGTTTATTTATCTCTTTCACGAAGAGGAGCAAGAGTTCTAGCTCTGGGTTGGCGGGAGCTTGGACGATTGTCACATCAGGAAGTACGTGATTTGTCAAGAGATGTAGTAGAAGAAGACCTCATATTTGCTGGTTTTGTTATCATTTCATGCCCTGTCAAGACTGACTCTAGGGCTGTAATCAAAGAGATAATGAATGCATCACATCTCGTAAGTAAAAAGTCTAATTGGTATTGATTGTTAGAGGTCTGCGGGGCCCCGAATTTTGCGTGTCGGTTCGAGCCAGTTGAAAAGCCTGACTTCGGTTCAGGTCAAGTGTATAAGTGTACAGTTTGGGTGAAAGACCGGTTGGGTCAAAGAAATATTAACTTTTATTTTTAGGCAATAATGTATATAATACGCATACATATTTTCACTACCAAAATCAGTAATATATAAATAATATAAACAAAGAACAATTTAATTATCATCAAAGGTCAAGTGTCTAACCACATAAAATAATTTTATTTGTATTACTCCACAAAGTCAATTGTTCCTTGTCAGTGAGCTCAGTATTATCAGTTAGTCGTTTTATTTATTGTGCTGCTACAATGAGAAGGGACAAGTGGACTGTGCATGTTTACAAATATAGTTTCCTTTTCTGGCTTGGTCAACACACTGCCTTTTCAAAATAAATATGTGAATAGGATTGACAACAGTACACAATCAGTTCAGAGAATTTGCAGATATCCTTTTTTCGGAATTTATTGTTTTGTAATTGTTACTAAAATAAAAAAGATATAAAAGACAAAAATCAACAAAAATCCTCAACACTATGGTTGTAAATAAGTAATTCGATTTTACCACCATTATTTTATTTGGACACACAGGAGACTATTTATTTATCCATATTTACAGGCGTGGTTTTAGCTAACCAGTAACACAGACGTTTTTGAGTCTAACAAACTTTTCACACAACTTTTGTGCGCCGATAATCGGCCCATGGTGGTCAACAGAGCCTGTATTACATCGACCCGTGGCAGTATTCACACAACTTTTGTACGCCTATATAATCGGTCTGTGGCGATATTCACCTAACTTTTGCGAGTCAATATAATCGGGCCGTAATGGTATTCAGTCAGACCAACAGAACCTGTAATACATCAGCCTGTGGTGGTATTCAGTCAGTCCAAGAAAGCCTGTATTACATTGACCCGTGGCAGTATTCACACAAGTTTTTGTACACCGATATAATCGGTCTGTGGCGATATTCACACAACTTTTGTGTGGCGATAGTCATGCTACTTTTGTGCGCCGAATAATCGATCCTTTGATGATATTCATGAAACTTATGTGCGCCGACATAATCAGTATGTGGTGGTATTCACACTTCTTTGCACCGATATAATCAGCCCGTGGTGGTATTCACACAACTTCTGTGCGCTAATATAATCGGTATGTTGGCGGTATTCCCACATCTGCACGCGTTTATAATCGGCCAGTGGTTGTATTCAAACAGCGTTTAAAAGCCGATTTTATCGACTAGTGGTGGTCAAAGGATTAAATTTGAAATAAAAATTTTAATTCTTCCTTAACATTAAAATTTTAATTATTCTTTCCTTAAGCCTTGCCGAAAATGTGATGGGTTCCAAAAAGCCTGAGCACCAAAAAGAAAACCCGACCCGAACTCTAAAAATTCGGCTCACAGACCCCTTTTGATTGTTGAACCTTTTCTGTCAATTTAAGTAACAAAGTATTACTGCCAGATGTAGTTTTTTTAAGTAAGTGCTATTTTGTTCTAAAAGAAGTTATAGATATAGTGGAAACCTCTATTATCCATATACTGGGGATTATTGGGTCACTGATTATTGGGTTTTCTGGTTAATCTGATCAGCTGCTTATACTGATTAAATCATGAAGGACAGATTCCTTTAGTAAATGAGCTTAGTACACACAAAACTGTCGTTAAATATTATATATATATATATATATATATATATATATATATATATATACACACACACACACACACACACACACAGGTACGTCCAGAAAGTAAGTTCCGTTTGGTAATAAAATTAAATTGTGTACAGATACAGAAAAATTATTTATTGCACAAAATTCTACAACTCTTAAACTACTTTTCTACATAACTGCCGAAATTTTGCAGGCATTTGTCATAGCGTGGCACAAGTTTTTGTATACCTTCAGACGTTAAAAAAAAAAAAAAATCTTCATAGAAGTTTGCCGCCTGTGTCTTAAACCAGTTGGAAACATTTTCTTTCAACTCTTCGTTATTGTTGAAGTGTTGACCACCAAGGAAAGACTTGAGATGTAAGAACAGATAAAAGTCGCTAGGAGCAAGGTCAGGGCTGTACGGAGGATGGTCAAACACGTCCCAGCCAAATCCCTGTAGGAGGTTTTTCGTCACATTTGCAGTGTGCGGTCGTGCGTTGTCGTGAAGAAAAACCACACCTTTTGACAGCAATCCTCGGCGCTTATTCTGTATTGCGCGGCGCAATTTCCTAAGTGTCTCGCAATAAACATCTGCTTTGATTGTCTTTCCAGTCCCAGAACACTGTGCACATCATTTTTCGAGGTGTCAAGATTTGTTTCGGCTTAACCTTTGCTGGGGATGAAGTGTGCCTCCATTCCATTGATTGCCGCTTACTTTCAGGGGTGTCGTAAGAAACCCAAGTTTCATCTCCTGTGACTATCTGTGTCAGAAATTCTTCGCCGCCTTCATCATAACGGGTCAAAAACTGAAGTGCACTACCCATCCGGTTTGTTTTGTGTTGCTCAGTAAGAATCTTTGGTACCCAACGTGAGCAAAGTTTACAGAATTTCAGTTTTTCGGTAACAATTTCATGAATTAGTGATCGTGAGATTTGGGGAAATTCCATAGCGAGAGCACTAATTATAAACTTGCGGTTTTCCTAGATCTTGTCATCAATCGCGTGAACCAGTTCTTCTGTAACCAAAGATGGACGTCCACTTCGTTCTTCATCATGCACTTCACTACGTCCTTCATTGAACTGTCGGACCAATCTTCTCACCATTGAATTACTCATCGCATTTTGTCCGTAAACTTTGCAAATTTGCCGATAAATTTCAATTGGTTTCACTTTCCTAGCATCCAAAAAACGAATCACAGATCTGATTTCACAAGCGGCGGGATTTTCAATCAACACCAACATTGTAAACAAGCACATTTCTTCTCCTTGATACAGAGCATCTACCGCGCATGTGCGGAACTACGATCGCAGCGCTGCAGCGTAAAAAAATTGAAACGGTACTTACTTTCTGGATGTACCTCGTGTGTGTGTGTGTGTGTATATATATATATATATATATATATATATATATATATATAAAGGATATTTTGTATGTATAATTATATTTGAATAGAATTGCAGTGATTGACTACATTTATGTGAAGTAGACAAACAAGATTTCTTATACATATTGATTAAGTGAAGATGAGTAATATAAACAAAGCACTGCAGTACAGTAGGGGTGGGCGTTTCTGCTATTTTCACAAAATATCAGCAAACTGTTTGTTGAGGAAAAAAACTGCTTTTTAAAACAGTTTGAAAAAAACAGGTTTAGAAAACTGAAACTAGAAGTTGTATTAGCAGCTAAAACATAAAGCACAAACGTTCAGTTTTGTAAGACTACTTTTTCATTCCCATTACCACCATGTACTTAACTGTTTTTGGGTGTAAAACATTTAGAAAAAAATAATCCTTATAAGTGTATTAATAATTAAATTACATTCTCAAAATGTAATATATATGTATGCCATTTTATATTTACAAAATACAATGAATTTCTAATAGGAGCATTCTTTTTTTTACTTAAAAATTAAATAGTCTTTTGCATATTTACTGAAATGCAATCAATTTAGAATATTTTTAGTTGATTAAAAAATATTGATGATTGATAATAAATATAAAAAATACATTTAAATAAAATTAGGTTATGTATTTACAAAAAGTGAGATGTTACTGTCATATTTTAATTTGGGAGAAACTAGGTTTTCACTTTTCAACATTGAAAAAAGTAACCTTAATAAGTACAATATAGTAATAAGAACATAGGCCAAATTTGTTTAAATAAAATTAGTTCTATATAGTTACAACATTATAGGTTATTAACATTAGGTTATTATAAATGTCATTTCAAATTAGTCACACTGGATTTATAAGATAAGGCTTGTTTACATATATTGCAAAAAGCATTTTTATTCTCAGCCTTAGAAAAATACTTCCAAATTATACTTCTTTGACAGTTAGCCATAATTTTAAAACATATGACACTAAAAGATTTGATTATGTTCAGATGTAGCCTATATTTCGCAAAATTTTACAAAAAGTACTAAAATAACCTAAAATTATTCAAGATATATACAAGAGTAGATATTGTGAATTTTAAAAAATCCACACATCCAATAAATAATTAAAAACTATGCACTTAATTCTAAAAACATAAAAAAAGTAAAAGAAAACTTTTCAATATTGTCCACTAAATATTTTTAAATTTCTAAACACAACGTAAACTACGGAGAAAACCTAATATAAAACACAATTATGGCTGATTTTACAGTTTAAAAAATGTTTGAACAACAAATTTTACATTTAAAACTTTCAAACAACTCGTACCAAAATAGAGATAAAGTTGACAATGCCCAAACAGTTCTTACTTCACTACAAGCAACAAGAAACTTTGAAATAAAGGGAAAAAGCATAAAAGTAGGTTGAAGAAAAGCAGCAGGAAAACAGCAGGAAAAAATGTTTTAGTGCTTGTGGCAACGTTCGAATAGAACGTGGGTGGTGGGGAAGTCCCAACAGCTGTTCCTTGTTTAACCAGTCACGAATCAGTCCAAATCAAACTTCTTGTTTCCGTTTGGAAAAGCATTTTTTTAAACAGTTTGGTGTTTTCTTACCCACCTCTACAGTACAGCACTGTTTTATTGCTGACTGTTTGACTGTGATAAGTAAAACATGGCAACAGACATAAGTCAGTTTATGTCACCAGTCGAAAAGATTTGTTGATTAGCTGATTCATAGTCACCATTTCACATTGTCTAAAGAGCCTGGTGGTCGATGTGACTCCAACACTGGTGAGTCTGTCATTCCTCTGAACTGTGCACCTCAAACTCGTGGGTTCAAGACTTGCAGTTACTATCACAGACTTTACACTTTTCGTTAACAACAGTCCTTCTTGCTCATTAATTTTGCACTAGGGGGAAAACCACATTGTCTTCATTTTTGTACAATAATACAAAACACAATAGAAGTTTATCAGTTTACATTTCAGCTGCTGTATAAACAAATGTTATAGTTCTCTTGTAGAAAAATTAACTATTATAAACTTTCAAATATTCATTATAATTTATAAAAGTTTTCTCAAAATGTTTTCTTTGATAACATTCACAAATAAATGTATTGATATTAACTTATGCCAGTAGATCAGTTCATTTAAACTTTCACTTTCAAGTTATTTAACTAGGAAAAGTTTTAATAGGGAATGAAAAAATTTAACTTATGGCATATAAGGATGATAACATTCTCTTAGCTGAAAATAAATGCAGCAACCAGTTCATGATTCATTCACTGTAACAATTAACTTGGACAAACCCACGATTATGGTGTTTAGAAATGGAAGGGTAATTGCCAAGACTGAAAAATTGTTTTACAAAAATCAGCCAATAAATGTAGTCAAAGAATATAAATACCTAGGGATTAAAGTAACTCCACAGGCATCGTACAATTAACATGTTAAAGAAAAGTGCGAAAAGGCCAAAGTAGGGGTAACCAGATCCTGGAAAATAACTTAATACCTTTTTCGGCCAAGGCAGGTCTATTTAATGCCATTAGCATATCTATCTTATGCTATGGTGTGCAGGTCTGGAGCAGCAGAAGGTATAAAGAAGTGGAGAGTACCTGTATTTTCTCAAGAGGCTTTTGGATTGCCACAGTTCATAGCTAACACTTTCTTAATTATAAAAACTAGTGTACAACCTGTTTTCTTTCATATGTTGAATCTGTATTTAAATTGTTTAATTAAGATCTTGAGAATGTCAGATGAGAGAATGCAGAAACAATTATTTACTTACTGCATTCAGAAAAAAATGTACTGGTTGAAACAAGAATTTAATTAGTGAATTCAGTTTGAGGATAGCCATTCCAGAAGATAGTGTTGATGCTAATATTTTGGAGCCCATTGTTGTGAAAGGGAAAGATTTCACTCTAATTATTGTAAACATGCGTGGCAATACATATGATGTAGTTAGTGTATGGAATTATTGTTGAATTTAAAAACAATGGAATGTTGGAGAAAGGATTATTGTTAATAATGCTTAAGATTTTAACTTTATAAAAAGACAAAAAAAGATTATTTGTTAAATGTTGTATAATTTTTTATGACTGAGATTTAGTATAAAAAAGAATTTTTTCCATTGAAAAAATGATTTTTTTATTGTAATGACTTAAGTTTTGAAAGGCAACTCCCCTAACAGCCATATGCCATGGCTGTATCTTTTTATATTGCAATTTATATTTGTATTATTATATTGTGTAAATTGAGTTACAATGAAAATGTTTATCTATAAGTAAGTTAATTTAAATGACAACCAATCTTTGTCTGTGTTTTTAAAAATTCAAAACACTCAAATTTACTTTTCAGTGATCAGTACTAATATACAAGGACATGAAACAAAGCATCTACGGACCCTCATATATATATATGGACCATTCATTAAATGGCAATATAATATGGCTGTATTTACTAATAACACAATATTAATTAACAAATTTCCAAATTTTTTTTACACTTTACAATCAATTGGTAAATAGATTTGATGTATGAAATAGTTTTAAGTTGAAAGTTTAACTTGTACTTTTTGTATTTAGGTTGTAATGATCACTGGGGACAATCCTTTAACTGCATGTCATGTGGCAAAAGAACTGAAATTCACACATAAGAAAGGAGGAGTCCTTGTTTTGACAAAAGATGATGATGAAAAATGGTTTTGGGAGAGCATTGATCAAACGAAAAAACTGGTTTTCGACACTGATAAAATGTACAAGGAGTTGGTCGTAGAATTTGATTTGTGTCTTACTGGCGAGGTAAATCATTTCAGATACAGTTGCTCTTATGATTTAAGGGTTCTGCTTTATAGTGTGTTCAAAATTGTAATAATTACTTGGTCATTAAAGACAAAACTTACTTCTTTGGCATTTGTCACAGATTTCATTTAACTAATTATTTTATTATTATTATTTTTTAAATACCTGAAAAGAAAAAAAAATTGTTCAAGTTTTAGAGCTATTATATAATTTAATAATTATACAATATGACATTTGTATAGTTAATGATTTAACGGCATTAATATTTTCAATTTTCACAATTCTGAATTTAAGAAATATTTAATAAAGCTTGTTTACTTTGAAAACTGGGACTTTACGGTTGGAAATTTCTATGGCCTTCTAATATAAATTATTTATGTTACTTGATCAAAATAGGATCTATTATTATGTAATATCAAGCAGTCCTTTATTACTAAGATTACAATGTAAATTAATTGGACGGTAAGATCTCTAAAGGTGCTGCCAACCAACAGAGTTTCTTGTTTCAATTTAATGTGGCTATTGTTTGGTTTACACGTGTTAGGTTTTTTCTGTGTCATTAAGGTTTGAAATGTTTACATTTTTCTTTGCTGCTAGTTGTTTCTTTCTTAATTTTGGTTTCTTAAGATAGTCTTATTTGTAGAAAATTTGCAATTTTTTGGTAGTTGCTATCTAATTTCCTACTTTTTAAATTGAGTAAATTACTATTGATTTAAGTAAGCTATAAGACGTATATAAGAATTTTTATACACAAGCATTCCAGAAAGTAAACTCTGTTTGGTTATAAAATCAAAACACATAGAAATACAAAAAATGTATCATTTATGTCTTAAAACTACATTTTTCCTCTTCTTTTCTATATATTTACATTTTAAATTTAGGCACTTATCATATCAGTTTATAAGCTTGCAAGCTCCCTTATCTTAAAATTGTTACACTGGATTGTAGCTAACCTATGATAGCATCTTAGAGTTTTTCATTTGCATAAACAAATGGAAATCACTGCAAGTCAGATCAAGAGGTCTAACTGGAACTGACTCAATAGGTCTTAGTCAGCTGAGCAGTGTGAGATGAGCGTTATCTTGCAAAAACACAATTCCGGAATTCAGTAAGTCTCAGTGTTTGTTTTGAATGGAATAGCTAAGTTTTTTTAAGGTCTCACAAAATATGTGAGAAGTTCCACATTCCATAAACTGAACTAGAAATATCCCTTTGGCATCTCAGTAAACAATTGCTCTAATCTTTCTGGCAGGGAATGTTTGTCATGATTTCTTTGGTTTGTTTTGTTGAGGCTGTATGTCGTCAGACCATAGATTGTTGTTTAGACTCAGTACCCACATAGGATATCAGGTCTCATTCCCAGTCATCTGTTTAGAAAATTTCCTCTTTCCAGCTTGTAATGAGAAAGGAATTCTGGGGAAGAGCTCATTCGTTGTCTTGTTTTCTGATCATATCAAAAAAAGGATTTATGGCACTCATCAAAGCACAGAACTTGTGGTAGTTTCTGTCTTACTATCTCACGCAAAGTAATAGTGAAATTATGCATTTGTGAATTGTGCAGTCAATTATGAAATTTGAGGTAATTGATCCCAAACTTCAGGTATTTTGAACCACTGGTTTTCATGAACATTTCAATAAATTTTTTAAGTGCCATCACTGAGAATGAATGGTTGACCACTTCTTTGTTATCATAAATGTTTGATCGGCCATTTTTGAACATATGATGTCATTGATGCACAATACCATCAGTCATGTTTTCCACAGACACAGCACAGATTTTTTAATAGATATCTGCTGCTGTGTTGTTTTTTGTGCACAAAAATTTTATCAGGCACATACTTCACATTTGACAAAATTTTCTCCTGCAATACTTGGGATATTTATCTTGCATGAAGGACTAACAACACAACCTTACCAGTACCAGGCTGGATGCCCACTGACTTGCTGCATACACAGTGATATTGTTGGCAGCTCTATAATCAGTACTACTTAAACAGCACGGGAATGGAGGTTACTTTCCACTTAGCCCAGATTTAAACTAGATAACTGCGTGTTAGATATAATCCCAGGCTCTGCGGTCAACAGACCTATTGTGCAACTAAATCTCTAGATCACTAGTTTAGCAGATTGATGCCCTTAATAAGTTCAAAGAATCCACAGACTAGCTCATTCTGCTGAACCAAGAACTCCTAGTGTCATATAAGCAAGTGCTCGCAATCATGAATTATGTGTCCTAGTTTCCACTTCTTTTTTGCACAAAAACACAGTTTCTCCGTGGTACATACCTATCCTATTTATGTTCACCTCAGACCACATGAGCTCCATGCCACTTTAAGCCTGCTATGTGGAACTTTGCTTAAGAGGCGCTAGCTCTCATATTGTGTACATTAATTATTATATTAACAGAAAATTGCCCACTATGTATTTTCTCTTGTTTCGTTTATCTATAGGTTTATAATTTGAAGGTCGTTTTTAGCTGTTACCACAATTAAAGATATCGTTAATAATAACTTTAATATTGTTTTCATAATTTCAGGGTTTGGCATATCTTGATCTTAATCACAGAAAATTTCTTATGTCCATTTTGCCTCATGTGTCTGTATTTGCAAGAGTTGCACCCAAACAAAAAGAACATGTTATCATCTGTTTGAAGAGTTTGGGTTATACGACACTCATGTGTGGAGATGGCACAAATGATGTGGGCGCACTTAAACATGCGGAAGTGGGTAAGTCCTTGCAACATATTAACCAATAATTTGCAAAGAGATTATTTTATATATCTTGTTGATGCTATAATTTTAAATTAAATTTAGGATTGAAAATAAAATATATTAAAATGTTGTAACTGGGATTTTTGTCAGTAAATTTTTTTTTGTGTTTAACGTCCGACTATTGTACACACTTGGGCTAGTACTAAATATATACTTTATAAATATACATAATGTTTAAAACATGTATGAGTTGGTCAGCAGTTGAGGAAAGATGGTTATCTGATGCACTGTGTGCTTTCAGTATGTAGAAAAGTATCATTTATGTACTTACAATAAATATATAAATTTTTTTTCAATTTCACTTTACTTATTGACTTATCCTCATAATTAGTGAAATACAAATAAAGTTATTATTGTAATTAACTGTGTTTTTATGAACAACATTTTGATAATTATTTTGTGTAAACTTATAATAATGTGTTATGTTAACCTAAACACATTGAAATTAATTAAAAAGGTAGCAGGCAGAATGTGTTCATTTAGAGGCCATAAGTTCGTGGCCAAAAGTCACATGGAGCAGAACCATTAGTTATTTTTGACAAAAATACCTGTGTGTTTTTAATGTCTATAATGAAAATTAAAATATGACACTAAAACTTTATGATAGTCTAAGTTTATCGTACACTAAAACTTTAATTAATTTTAGAAATGTGTTTGGGGTTTCATATAAAATCTTTAATAGTAAATAAGATTGAATTTCAGACTTTGAAGTCCAGTTTTAAACAGTGTTTCTACTGATGATTTTAAATGAAGATAATTATATAAAATTTATTTAAAATTATTGTTAAAAATTTTCAGGTGTAGCGATATTATCCAATGCACCTGAAAGGTTACCAGAGAAAAAAAAAGTAGAGAAAGTAGAAAAAGAAAGTAGAATCAGACCTCCAGGTCCACAAACTGGACATCGAAATCATGACCATAGATCAGTAAGTAAAATATTGTATACACCTTTTATTATTATTACTTATAATTTAGTATATTATTACTAATATTATTATAAAAAATTAATTAGGAAAACATGTTGTTGGGCATCTTTCTGTACATACTTTTTTTTTCAGAGTGCTTGTACCAATGATTTCGATTATGATAAATTTTGTGAATGAAGTAATGAATTCTTCTCAGGTTTCAAGTGGAATTGACTTCCACAATTTGAAATAAAACAGAAAATAACTATCATGCTATTTTTTTCATTTCTAATTTTCCCTATTAATCCAAAATAAAAAAGCACATTGAGAAAATTAAAAATTTGTTTTTTCTAACTAAATGAGAAACAGCCCATATTTTAGTTTAGGGTTTTAAGGGTTAATGCAGTAAAACATATTTCAGTGTTATTTTTGGTTATAGACTTCTGGTTCGAGCGCAGCCCAAAGCCAGTTACAGAAATTAATAAAAGAACTTGAAGAACAAGACCAAACACGGATTGTAAAATTGGGGGATGCCAGTATAGCTGCTCCATTCACCAGCAAACTTTCTTCAATTCAGTGCAGTTAGTAATTTTTATGCTCCATTTTTTAAATTTTTTATTTAGCATGCATCTCTGATTTAATAATTAATTCAAGTAGATTATCAAGTAGATCATCATCTTTTACTAGGATATGGTAAAATATATTTTTTGCTTATACAAAGTTACTGGTTATTGCCCTCTCTGGTTAATCTAATCAACTGCTTATACTGATCAAAGCACAAAGGACATATTCCTTTTGTAGATTTAAATTAGTTTTAGACCGGGCGGCCACCAAATGAGGAGCAGTGAACTGAGCCAAACAGAGGAATGAAGATGAAGAGCAATCAGAAGTAAAGTTCTGTCAGTTTTGAAGAACACATTTGTATCTTTTAAATGGAAATATTTAGGCCTATTGTAAAGTAGTTCTAGAAACTACTATGTTTAAAAACTGCAACATAGGCAATGGTAACCTGGTATTATTAGTGGCCTTCAAAAATAGACAAGGTAGGTAGCGAGCGAGGCGTGATACTTTTTGTGTTAACAGGTGTGTGTGATGAAACAAAGTGACAGTAGCAGTGGCCAGTACATTGAAGCTGTCATTTGTGAAGACAGCACAGTACAACTACCAGAGGAACAGGTCTTACATAAGTGGTGATGTGTACTGGCCTATGCGACTCTTGCAGTGGCGGAGATGGTAGGACAAGAGAAGCAGCAGTTCAGGCTATGAAAATATACAGAACTATGCATTTTACAGTACCACCAAACTGTTCAGTACAGTGCCACATCTGCCCTATGATGGAATTTGTCAAGAACTAAAACATCGATTTGAGCATCTACGTCATGAAGTGATGGGATCAGTCAGGGATTTTTGACATGCTAATTCTGACAATCTGTTTTCACATTCGAAAACATTAATTTTGATGAAATTATGAAACCTTTTTTATAAGAACAAATTTTTTATGGAATTTTTCTAATAAGATATGACGGGCCACAGTAATTGGCACCGCAGGGTGCCAGTTGGATAACCCAGTTTTATACAATAGCATGAGCAGTGAATTCTGATTATACAGTTAGTTATGTAGTGTGTATAAGCTACACATTGCAGTTAGTTTAGTAAAACTTATATTTTTTTTTTAATTCTGCTTGAAAATGTCCAATGTTCATAATGGAAGTTATTTAAATTTTGAGAAATTTTTTAAAAAAATTAACAAACCTAATTTAAATAACTGATTGTACATTATTTAATTTTTATCCAGGTGATTTGTTAAATTTGGTGCTTAATAAATAATTATTAAAAAACTATTAATTTGTATGTATTAAAATCCAGGTGCTTTAAATTATTAATTAATACCCACCCAGACATTATTGGAGATACTTGTGTTATTTATAAATGTTTAATGTTGTGGGCTAAATGCATGAGTAAAATTTTTGTTAGTCTAAATTTAATGTATGTACTGTATTTTTATGTAATATATATATATATATATATATATATATATATATATATATATATATATATATATATATTGTGCTGTTTATAACTATTACTAGAATAATACAGTGTGTAAAAAAAAAACTTAAATATTGTATAAAAAACTTTAAAACACATCTAACATAAGTTTTGTAGTTTGGGATTGTGGAACATGACATCCTCACGAACCTCAGTATCGTCAGTCTAAGTCTCTTCAGTTTTATTTTTCTCTGTACAAACTCTTTCTTAGGAGTGCGATATACAAACGCTTGAGTCAATAATACCAGTTATATAGAGGCAAGGCATCCATAAACTTTGGCTAGAAAGGCATTTGTCACTGGTATCTTTGTTGTGAGAGTTTTGTTTTCTTTATACATATGGAAGGAAAAGTTTCTCATTTGTTCCCTGTATGAATTTAAGGTGGAATGATTTTTTCAGTTTATTTACCCAAGATCAAAATGAAATCACTTTGTTTTTTTTTTATTATTTCTGTTATTTTCTTTGCCAGTTCATCCGCAGCTTCATTGCCTTGTATTAGAGTGAGTTTACTCTGTTAAAACATTATTCACATTATTTTTAATAATCTTTAATTTTTGTTTAATACTGACGATATTGTTACTTTGAGAATTATTTCTTTCTTTTATTTTTTTACTCATTTGGCATAATATTTTGAAAGGTTTTGCTAATAAAAATTGATCATTTGCACTACATGGGGGGGCATTTACAACTTAAAGTTGCTGCATACATAATGAACCCTATTCTCCCCTCCCAGTAATTTCACATAAGAGGGAACATTAATGAGCTGTATAAAAACCTATTTTGTTAATGCTCTGCTTAGAGCCCAGTTTTGCACATAATTAATTATTAAATAACACGAATAGGCTTTGGTTTACAAAAAAGTGCTTTAGAAATATTTTAAACAAGTAGAAGGTACACTTTATTTGCGTACATATTTTGCTGTTTTTACCAATGCTGTTGTCGCAGAATTTCAGGTTCTAATACTTTACTATATTAGAAGTATCTTACTATTACAAATTTAAAAGAAATGCAGCTCATAAATCATTTATGTACATACATAATAAAAAGTACAATAAACAAGAAAAATTTAACTTCTGTGGCGTCTAAGAAATAGCTATTCGAAGTCGGAATTCACTTTGTCAAAGATGACTAAGAACTTTAAAGTAAAACTAGTTTTAAAATAAAAATTATTGAAACAATGGCAGAACTAGAGTTTTTTACTTTGTGGAAGTGTCTTGAAGCAACTTTTTGATAAAAATTAAATTGTAGTATGTATTGTCTACAAGTTTATTTGTATTCTGATCATGTGATACAAATTCAATTTTGTTTGAAGCCAGCATACATTTATTAAATTGTAACAGTCTCAAAATGCTTTTTTTCATTTGTGTTTTTACTGTTATTTGTCCAACACATTATTTATTTCTTTAATAGCTCAGTTATAAGTCAATTGTCTTAAAAACTGGAAATTTGGAAAGACAATTTTTTAATTTATAATGGTGTCTTGCTTCTGAGAAAAAAAGAATTAGAAAGAATCTTGGTAAGAAGTAATCATTAAAAAACAAAGTTTAAATTATTAATGACCATGAAAGTTATAAGAAAATTAATTGAGTTAACTGTTTGTTCAGTTTGTCACGTGATAAAACAAGGCCGTTGCACTCTGGTCACAACACTGCAAATGTTCAAGATCTTGGCTCTTAACGCACTCATCTTAGCTTACAGTCAGTCAGTATTATACTTGGACGGTATTAAGTTCAGCGATACTCAAGCGACACTTCAGGGCATGCTTCTGGCAGCATGTTTCCTCTTTATATCAAGGTCTAAGGTAAGATATCAATAATTTAAACTAGTTTAATTTGAGAATAGAACTTTTCTTACAGTTAAAAACTTTTCCTCAAAAATTATTATGCAACATAATGTTGTACGTAATAACCCATATACCCAATTATTCTTTAGAATGTCTTGAGTAGTCCGAAAACGTATTTTAATATTATTTTCAAAGTAAAAAGTTTTGTTTTAAAAAAAGGGGTCTACAACTTTATTGTAGACTTTTTCTATTGGTGCTTGTAACTTTTTAATGAATGAGAAAGTTACATTCTTAATGAATTAAGAATTTGAATTAATCGTAAGATGCAAATAAAATTTGTAAGTCAAAAATATGTTGGGTAATATTTTGAAGTACTTTGGCTAGTAGGTATACAGGGTACACATTATTGATACACAGGTTGTTGAATGTTAAAACTGGTTTAATTTACTCTTAAACACAATAACAAAAAACTGATTATTATTATTATTTATGAAAATCAAATCACAGACAATTATATTTATTTGATATCAAACAATAAAATAAGTAAAGACAAAAGTACCAATACTAAATTGTAATAAAGGCAAAGCTGTTAATATTGGGTATGATTTAATTATACTTATGGTGGTTTCAATGTTTCCTCTATGTATAATGACTCGCAATCTCGTCACACCTTACCTCACTTTTCTTATACTTTGAAAGCCCGCAACTTTTATTCGATGGAAGCTTTTTATTAAAATGCACTATACACAAATATTCAGTTCAACAAAGAATTTGTACTTTTGATAAACAATGCTAAGACAACTTAATTGTACTGATTTTTATGAAATTTTTCTTTTTAACAACTATCGTACGCCAGTATGGAGTAGAAGACTGCCTTTCCTTGGTTCTTTGTTTTGATTATCACACTTAATTTTTCTTCTCTGTAATTGGCCACAACATTATGCTTGTCAGACCCTCCAAATTTCTCTTAAAAATGTTGCTTGATTTGGTGTCAACATCTCAAACAAAATTATTCTAAATTTCACTTTAATTGTTACAGGTCATTATTTCACAGATGGTACATTAATTTTGTAGTAATATGTACATTTTATATTATTTAATTAACATATTAAACATACGTTAATAAGGTTGTCTATGTGATTTCACTCTTGTTTCTTTAAATGTGTTACAAGCTATGCTTTCAATTGATTATGTTTATATATATATATATATATATATATATATATATAGAGAGAGAGAGAGAGAGAGGGGGGAGGTGTGGAGGATTAGAAGGAGCAAGACATGAGTCGGAGTGCTTTGTGTGATCCAACAGGGTCTATACGCAGATAATAATAATAATAATTATATATATATATATATATATATATATATATATATATATATATATATAATATGTCATCTAGAGGTCTCAGTTACATTTCTTATGTTTGATTCTAGCCACTGAAGACACTATCGAAGCAGAGGCCACTTCCAAACATCTTTAACCTCTACACAGTGTTGACTGTTTTGTTACAGTTTCTTGTGCATTTTATTTGCTTAGTATATCTTGTACAACAGGCTTCTATTATCTCTCCAGAGAAGTAAGTAGAGTATACTCATATATCGTGTATTTATCATTTTTGTGAAAGTAAGGGCCAATCTGTTACTGCTAACAAGATTTTTTATTTCTAAAGTTGGCATACTTGTAACTTGTGGAGTGAGGGTCTGTAAACAAAATCCAAAACCATTGCTTAGTCAAAACTGTAATTGTTAGATGCTTTATAAATTGTGTGTTACCTCACAATCACTCCGAACTTGAAGTTCCCTGAGGTCCTTTTGCTGAAGGCAAAAGCTTAGTTGAAATTCATTTCAGTTTATGCGATAAAACATTATGTCTTATCAATGTTTGTGACAAAGCAATGAAAGGTCACAATGAACAAAAGTGTAGGACTACCATATGTTGTGGTTTAGCATGGGTAAGAGTACATTAGTTATGTTTGACATACAATAATGGCACTTAACATGGTTTTCTCAGAAATTTTGAAATTTCTTCTATAAAGCAGTGATCAACTTGTTTATCAAAAATTTTGTGGATTGCAAAGATGACGAAAGAAGATCATCTAGCAATGTTGCATCATCTTAGTCTTTTCATAAATGTTTCTTGAAAAAAGGTAAATATTGTCTCAGCTAGTTTGTGACACAAGTTGGGAATTAAAGTATCTCGCCATACACTCGAAGAGTAAGTGGCAGTCTTTGCAATGATGCCACACATAATCGCTGATGGCAAAAAATTTCAAAACAATTCCATTAACCTGAAAATCATGGTAACCATATTTTTGGATCACCTGAGGTCTGCTCTTTGTTATTATTTTTTTTTAATTCTTAATTTAAAAATTATATATAATTTATAAATGTGTTTATATTTGTATATATGAGGTGCTACCCAAAAGTTCCAGGAATGGTTACAAAAATTTAATTGTATCCTTTAAAGTAGTCACCATTTACATCTCTATAGCATTGTCAGCATTTCTGCCATGAGTAGAAGCACTGCTCAAAGTCAGCTGTAGTAAGCTCCTTTAGACCCACTTGCGATTCCTACTGAAAATATGAAAAAGTTGTACAGTGCTAGATTCAGCGAGTATAATGAATGGGATATAAATGGCATCTGGCCTAAAACTACCTCACCGAGGTTGTATGAGCGTTGTGCATTGTCATGGTGCACAAACCAGTCTGCTTCTCCACAGCTCCAGCCGATTATGCCATACATTCTCCCTCAGTTACCTCAAAACACCCAGGTTGTAGAAACTTCTTATCATTATTGGCTTCATATTACTGTGAACCTAACGGGCTTTTTTCATTTTTGGAGAGTTTGATAATTGCTGTTTGGTTTCTGGATCATAACCATACCAGCTTTCTCATGTGTAATTACCTTAGGTAAGAAGTTTAGATCCACTACAGTTGTATGTTGAAGCTCGGTACAGATTTGTACGCTTATGTCATGCTGGTCTTTTGTTAAAAGTCAGGGAGGGGAAAAACTTGGCTGCAATTCTTTTCTTGTTGAGTTCATCAAACAAAATGTGTTGGCATATCCCATACGATATTCCAACAATTTTAGCCACATCGTGGAAGGTCTGTCTTCTGTCCTGGTGGATGATTGCCTGAATTCTGGAGTGATGTTGGTTGATGTGTCTGGTATATGGTTGAGCATTGTTGTGCAATAATACAACACCTTTTGACAATAGTCCTCAGCGTTTGCATCAAATTGCATGCTTCACCCTGTCATTTAGCATCCCACTGTAATGTGCACTTTTTATTGTTGTGCCCCTTTCCTGATAATCTTCCATTTTTGTGCCTCGTGAATCACAAAAAAAATGTAAGCATCGGTTTTCCTGTGCATGGTTAGCTTTTGAACTTTTTCTTACAGGGTGATTGTGGATGTTTCTATTCCATACTCTTCCATTTACTTTTCAGCTCATAATGATGGATCAGTGTTTTGTCACTAGTGTTGTTTCTGTCTAAGATGTCATGTTCGTTACCACAGCAATACAAATGTTTTTGGACAGGTGTCTAAGCGTGTTTGTTTATGCAACTCTGTGATTTGTTTGGGGACCCATCTAGCACAGACTTTATAAAACCCAAGTCTGTTATGGATGATTTCATAGACAGAACCATGACAAATTTGCAGAAGATGTGCCACGTTATCAATAGTCATTTGTTTGTCTAACAGAACCATGTCATGTGCACGCTTGATGTTGTCCTCATTTGTGGCCATTAGTTGCCCGGCTCCTTTGTCATGCGTAACATTAGTGTGACAATTTTTGAATTTTTCAACCCATTCATACACACTCCATTTCGGTAAGACATTTCCCATATTGTGTTAAAAGTCTTTGATGGATTACGGCTCATGATACAGCTTCGTACCACAAAAACCGGATCACTGAACGTTGATACTTTGGTGCAAGCAGAAAGCAGAGTAGCCATGATTAACAACAGGGCAGCAAAGATGGAACTAGTCTAGCAGCATCAAACCTGCACAGAAATATGGGAATGAAACAACGCATGCGCTACCAGCGCAACAGTGCTGCCAACACGACAGTACATTAAATCAACTGCATTGTGGATTATTATTGATTTATCCTTGTAGTTTGATTATTCATTAATTTAAAAAGTTATGTAATGAGATTGCATCCATTGATAATATATAAGACATCCCTCTCTATAAGACAATGCTTGCATGTAGCTGCTATGACTAATATTTTCAAAGTTTTAACCATTTCACTTATGATAAATTGTAATTGTTAGAAGGTAACATTATTAGATTTATAAAATAATTATACTATTGTGTATGCATTACACTATTGTTATAACATTGTTTCAGATAAATGTTAAATTTGTAATAAAAAAAAAACATCGTTTAATCTCATACTGCTACAAATAAAATCATGATCCTAAATTGTGATATAGTTAATCATTGATTACTTTACATTTTCTAATGAATAGGGCAAACATTAATTGAAAAGAATATTTGAGGCGGAAGCATTGAAAAAGTATCTTAGTGGATAGTAGCATCAAATCTCTTATTTCATGAATGTGGTAAATGGGATTCCTGTAATTCCAGCTAAACATGAAACACACTTTAGCTTTGTTTTGTGAGCTATTCCTTTATTCCTTTATATATACAATTATTCCTTTATATAGAATGTAACAGCCAACATAATTATTATTATTGTTGTTTTAGAAACTAGACCAATTTAATCAGAAAGTATTTATTATAAATTATGTTTTTTTTTACAGAGAAAAGAAACCAGTGGATCCTGAAGAGGAACCAGAATTTGAACCTGGTATACTAAACAGCACTGTGTATATAATATCAATGGCGTTGCAAGTATCTACATTTGCAATTAATTACAGAGTAAGTGCAGTAAACTTAGCAAGAATGTGTTGAAATCATACGTTAAGGTGTAAATGTACAACATTTTTAATCTCTTGGTATGACGAATAAAGTCGTCACACTTAAATTGATGTTTACTTGTATAATACTAGTCCATGGCCAATTAAATTTTTCTGTAATATTCGAAACAGACAAATGTTCGTAGTATATTCTAATTAATACAGAATTATCTCTTACATGTATGGTACATGTTGTTATTACAGTTCTTATCTCAGTCTGATGCAAAGTCATCTTTGTACTTCTTTATCCATTAGTTTGCATTATTGTGATATCTGTATTAATGTTTATTCTCTTGTAGTTCATTCAAATATTTGGACAAAACATGATGATTTAACCATCACTGTAATACATTTTACGAGTCGTATGAGTCAATTAGAATATATAATGCCTGTGATAAAATGCTATGCTTTTATTTTATGTAAATGAAACATATTTCATGTGTTTGTGACCGACAACAAGAAACCTAGCTCATATGCTTAGTGCAATCATACATGAAAGTTAATTGTTTAACCATATCTAAATGTTTCTTGTACCTATGTTTTTATATTCCATTAACATAATTTTCCTTATAAAAGTATTCAGTTTTTATGCATTTGAATTTTTAATTTTCTGAAATTTCAGTCACTTAGTTTCCATATAAGAAAAGGGACACAAGTCAACTTCTTAATGCTATTTTGCTACAATATTGACTTTTTTAAATGTAAAATACATTGTCAATTAGTAATCTGTCTCTTTTACCCTGATATCAAACACAATATGCTTTGAATATATTAAGTTTTTACCATTCCATTTTTTCCTTTTCAGTTTTGCAGAAGTCAAAATATTCTAGTTGATAGTGTGGAAAATATTCACAAAATAAAAATGTAGTATGTTTCTATTTTGTTTTTCTATTAAGTTATTAATAACCTGAATAATGTTTCTAAAAAAAATTTAAGTGTACTTCCTATGCAACAATTGGAATGTAGGAGGCATAAGCCTCGTCTACAAGCTTATGCTACTCCTGTATCAACCTCCTCTTCATCCTAGCTTCCATTGTATAATGTTAATCCCAGAGGTTGGTGGCCCAGGGAGTTACATTACAGCTTTTTTAATGAAGGTTACAAGATTTCTACCTTTCCTAACTGGTAAAACTTTCATTTTTTCTTACCAATGTCTTGGACTTAACACATTTTTCAGAGTCTTTTATAGATTTGTATTTTTAATTGCCTTAACCCATGTTTCAAATTTATGTTAATTGTGTCATATAACTGTGTCGTATAACATGTAACTTACCACAGTATATCCTTTTTTAATATAATTCTCTTCAATCAGATAAAACTCAGGTATTTGAAACAACCATAGGCTCACAGTCATCCGATGTATTTAAGATGTCATAATATTTTTTTTCTTCTATTTTAACAACACTTCAAAAATTATCATAAAATTATACAAAGGCCTTTACTATATTACTGCTTTGATTTGTTGCTCTTTGGAAATATTTTTTGATTTTCGTCATGCTTTATTAATGTTATAAACGTTTCATTGTTGGGTCCTATAAAATTTTTAATCCTCATTATGTACTTTGGTACGTAACATTATCAGACTGTAACAACATTACATAACAGTGTACTTGAATCCTTTTTTTATGTCCACAGTCTTTGTGCTAGTGAACCTAATGAGGACAAGGGGTTAGCATTAACGAAAAGGGTAAAGCAACAAAAGTAACTGCAGTTGGTGTACAGTTCAAAGATGCAGCAGACTCATGCCTTAGCCACATCAGTCACCAAGACCTTGAATCCTAATATCATTCTTTGAGTAACCTTTAATGTCAATTATCTGTTATTTTTGTAAGAGAATGCATCTTGTACAACTTGGCAGCCAGCAGTTCTTCTCAATATCACAAAAAGGAGTTTCTTGTTGTTTTAAAGTGTCCTTTATTTTGTTGTCTGGTTTTAGTGTCATTGTAAAATTTACCAACTATTTATTCAAGGAATTTTGAATGTAATTACATTCTATGTGAATTAAAAATTAAAAATGTGTTAATTTTTCCCTAAATGCACGGCCATCACAAGTTTTGCCTTTCTTTTGTGTATTTTTGATATAATGGTAATATTACAGGTGTACCTGTACCCATGCACAGATTGAAATATTATATACTGTACTATGTTGTAAGTAATGAAGTTTGTTTAATATTATGAACTGTTTTACTTGTAGGGACATCCGTACATGGAAAGTCTGTCAGAAAACAAAGCCTTAATGTACAGCATTTTAGGATCAGCTGTTGCAGTTTTAGCTTTAGCGATGGGAATTGTACCTGACATAGCCCATCAGTTTGAAATCGTTGACTTCCCATCAGATGTAAGTATTATTATTATGAACTTCTTAGTTCAGATATTGGTAGTAATATAGATATGATAAGCAGGATCTAATACTATTCATCACATTTAAGTACCCAATGAACATGATTAGAGAAATGTTTTATGTACTATTCGACTAAATCACCAGAATAATCTGAATTATAGTTTCTGACAGCATAACTCTAGACAGGGACAGGCTACTATCCACTCTTCTGAGTTGGACCCAGCTGCACATGATGAATCAGATACTAGGGGATTGAATCTCGTCATTTTTAATATAATGGAAAATAAAATGAAAACATCCTAATATTTTCTGTTTTTAAATTTTGTGTAATCTAATAGTACATACGACATAAATCGTTTTACAATAATTTAGTCATATTGTTGTAAAACTATATTTAATCTTGAATACGAGAACTATTTGGAAAGTAAGTTCCGTTTAAAGTTAAAAAAAAATTCTCAATATATTTACCAACTTATTATTATTATTATTATTATAATATATATATATATATATATATTTGACAGAGCATACCTTAAACTATTTTCAAGATAAGTGCCACCTACATTTAAGCACTTATCATACCTTTGAACAAGCTTTGCAATACCCAGTGAATAAAATTCTGCCGCCAGTACACGTAGCCACCTATTGACAGTGTCTTTCAACTTATCATCATATGTAAAGTGCTGTGACCCAAGCCAATTTTTGATGTTGAGGAGCAAATGGAAATCACTTAAAGCTAAAGGGTAGGTGGTCAAAAATATCCCACCCAAAACTGTCCAGAAGCTTACGAGTTTTTGCTGAAGGGTAAAGTCGTGGGTTGTCGTAAATAAAAAAAAAAAATGCCACAGGTCAACATTCCCTGTTATTTGTTTTTGAGTTGCTGTCCTCATTTTCTTTAAAGTTTCAGTATATACTGTATTATTAATCGTTGTGCCCCATTTCATGAACTAAATCAAAAGGGTGCCTTTCCTATTCCAAAAAACTGTCACCGTAAGTTTTTTTTGTTGCAAAAGTTTGGTGGCCTTTGACAGGTTCACGCTCCGTAGATTAGTTTTTTTGTTCCATATTTACATAAGACACACACTTTTGATCACCTATCACTACGTAGTGATCAAGAAGTTCATCACCTTCTTCATCGTACTGACCAAGGAAGGTTAAGGCAGAGCCCAGTCTTTTCATTTTCATGGGTGCATCAGTCAGAAGTGTGAGCACCCAACGAGTACAAAATTTGTGGTACCCGAGTTTTTAAGTCACAACTTCATAAATATCACTTGGAGAGCTCTTTAATAGTGAAATTACAATTTTCGTTAACCTTTTCATTGATTTTCTCAATAAGTTCATGAGGTACCACTGAGAGTCGGCCACTTCTCTCTTCATCATGAGAATTAGTGTGTCATTTCCTGAAACAAATAACACCATTACTTAATGCACTGTCACTCATAAAGTTTTCTCCTTATACTGAACATAGTTCCCGATGGTTATCTGCTGCACGCACAAAATGGTGTAGTGACTTTTACTGTAGCAAAACCAGACGTACACGGAGCTAGGCTGTCCAACATTACCAAGAACATGTCTTTATCCCCATCTTTCAAGTTGTGCATTAACTTTGGCAAATTTATATTATATTACACATATCAGATTAAATGGAATATAAAGATAGAACATGATACTATGATTTTGTTTTATTTTCAATTAGATTAAAAATGGCTTTAGTCCCAGTCTAGAGGATGCTGTCCGAAACTATAAACTTAAGTATTTATTACTTCCTGTTTTTTAATTGGATGGACTTGGTTTAATTGTTTCTAGCATAGTAAAATTGAAATTATCCAGATGTAATTTAGTATGTTTAATTCTAAAGTTGTATTTTACAAGAACATAATACGATTTAACAGCATAGATATGAAAACAAAACAGGGAGTTAATGATGATTAAATGAGCTGTTAGAACTCCTGAGCTAGCTCAGTGGTATACTGATGTATAGAGCAGTTACAGCCCACAATACCTTTCCTCTCAGTACTTGCTGCTATATAGGTTTTTGAAATTTACAGCTTAAGTTTTTTTGTACAATGTCACAGCACTATTTGTCTGCAGTAAAAACAAATTTTATGAAAATTAAAAAAAAATTGTTTATTATAAAATAAATATATGAATATATTAATGCTAACTTTAGTTTTAAAAGGAAAACAGTAAAAAATTGTTAAAAAAATAAAGAGCCTGACCTAATCAAAATTATTTTTTGCAAAATTAGGTTATTTATTACGATTAGTAATATATTTTTGAGTTTTCATGGAAATTGAACCAAGAATTTAAATGGCATGTAGACCAATTACGAGCTAAGTACTCAAAAAGCATCAAATGTCAATATACTAGAATATATAGCATGTCTCGTAACAGCCACAGTATAAAAGTTAGTGTTTTACTGCTTAATTTGAATGTATATGTCAACTGAAATTTCCATATCTTAAATGGGTCCAGTCCCCCTATTTTGGATTTGATAGAATCTGCTGTGTTTGGATGAGGTATAATTTAGTACAAGTAGGTTTAAGGAAGTATTTCATATAGAGTGTATAATCACATCTTTAGTTTTTTTTTATTTCACGATCATTGGTTGATAGTTAAGATCTTTTTAAGTCAATTGTTGTTGTTGTTCATTGTGAGACCATTAGAAAAAAAACAACTAAAAACTGACATATGTCACATGTATATTAGAGTATGTAGTATATGGATATGATTAATTATGGTTGATACTTTTTTGATATGTTTAGAAAGTTTTCTGGCTGTGACATTATTTTTTTTGTTCCTTCCATTTCATCCAATCCCATTACCATACCTTAACAGTTTGTAAGGTAGTTAATCTTACAATAATTGTACATTGAATACAATAATTCAATTCCTCAACCATTATCTTCCATTTTTTTTTATTATATTTTACTCTCAGTTTCATAATTTTAATTCTTATTTGTTCCTTGTATTTGATTCATTTCTATTACCATACCACCTATGTGCTATTACATCTCAATCAATTTCAGAATCATAATTATTTCAATTTTTGCTGTTCCAGTTTCGACTGATTCTTGTTGGTGTACTTTTCGCAGACTTTTTCTTCTCCTTTGTCGTAGATCGGGCCTGTTTATTTCTCTTAGGAGAGGGTAAACTACGAATTCGCCACTGACACTACGCCTGTTTAATAATATCATTCCTTTACAATCATCCGAAATTTGGATTTGCGTTGTTCATTATCGCAATTCTATATACAGTTGTATATTTATGAACCTTATTTTAATTTTACCTGAAGTAATTTATTGAAATTATTATTTATCAGTATTTTAATAAAGGACTTTTATCATTAAAAAATTATAGTAATATATTGAAAATTGAAGTGTAAAGGTGTTATGATTTAAGAGTTATGAAATACTGTATAAACTATCAACATAAATTTAGCATTTAAATTGGTTTCTTGATTCAGTTGTTTAGAATTCAATCAGTACAAGTTGTTTCATGGACGACAAAAACTGTAAACTTTTCCTTTTATCCAATAGGAACTATTTATTTATTTAGTATTTTTTAAGCCATAAGTTTTACTGTGTAATTGGGAACTAATTATTGGTACGACTGATCTAAACGAATCAATATTTTATTTATATATATTTTTTTTAATGGTTGTAAGTCTAATGTTAATTAATTTGTCTTTTCCATCAAAATGTAAACATTTTCAGGATTCACAAATGAACATTAAATGAAACTGTATTTTGTTGTTTGTTTGAGATTATGTTTTTTTTACTTACCATAATATTAAAAATGGAATTATTGGTCATACTTATTTCAAAGTAAACCCATACTTTTTGTTTTTTTCATCTTTACCTAATGTAAAGAAAAGTTCTAACCAATTTTATTTTTATCAACAATATTTTATGATTTATTGCTAGCAAGTTGCAAGTCTACGTAGCAAGTTGCTTGAAAAAATATCTTGAATTTCATAACCTTTTGAATTTCTTGTTACTTTATATAGGGAGAAAGTATTGCAATTGTTTCAAAGTTTGATAAGACAATTTTACAGAATTTCAGGTTCTATGAAAAATAAAAATAAAATGATTTTTAAGTGGATGCAATTCTCAAGCAACTATGATTTGTTTGTCTTAAACTTTAAACTATTGTTGGTGTTTCTCTGCCTTCCTCCAAAGGGTCTTCAGGATTAGGTTTGAAGCCCCAAAAATAATGGTGTGATATATATATATTATTATTATTATCTGCGCATAGACCCTGTTGGATCACGCAAAGCACTCTTGACTCATGTCTTGTTCCTTCTAATCCTCCACACCTCCCTCATCCTGTCCCCATGGATCCTCTTTCGCTCCTCCGTCCATTTTACCCCTGCTCTCTTTGGGATTTCATTCTCTGGGACCTTCCAACCGAGCATCTTTCTCCTGTATGCGTGTCTATCATCAACATCTGTTGAGTCTATTCCTGCGTCATGTAGGTCTATTCTGACTTGTGCGATCCACGACATTGTTGATTTGACACCTTGTATATACTTAAGGATTCTGTTGACAAGTCTCGTTGTTGGGAGTCTACTGATGTATCCATAGAACCGAAGCCTCCTTCTTCTGATATCTGCTGCCAAGTTCAATATCTTCTCTGTGGTCTTCCGGGAGTGCAACCTGTATACATCTTCTGTTAATCTCGGGCCAAGGATCTTCCTCAAGATTTTGCGTTCTTCCTTCAAAATACCCTCCATGGAAGCTTTTGTGTGGAGTGCTAGCATCTCGCTTGCATATAATACCTCTGGTTTTATGACTGTGTTGTAGTGTCTGATTTTTGTGTGCGTCGACATACATCTCTTATTGTAGATATCACGCGTTATACCAAGAGCCCTCTTCATTCTCAGTAGCCGAACCTTTATATATATATGTATGGAATATATATATATATATATATATATATTCAAAAATAATAATGTTTTTATTACAATTGTGTCAAAATGTAGCTCTAAAGAACCAAAATACTTTTTCTTGGATATTCCTCAAAAATTCTGATTCAGAAACTGTTGGCATAAAATATTTTTAATCTTTAATGGTGAAAGTCAAGAGATCAAATTTCTGTGGTTTAATGGTTATGAAAACTTGACATCTGATTGGTTTCTAGACAAAAGGTCCCAGAAACGTCTACTACATATGTAAAGAACAAAGACAAGGATAAAACATCAAAACAGGCTGTTGCCATGTGGTTATGAAAACATCTGGTTGCTAGGCAGGAATTTCCAAAACCTACCACTTACATAAGGACTAGGATAGTAAATATCGAGGCAGGCCATTGTCACATGGTTATAAAAAAATTGGACATCTGGTTGGTGGCTAGATGGAAGATTCCAGAACCTTCTATTGCATAAGGAAAGACAAGGACAGAAAACATCAAAGCATTATCATATGGTTATGAAAACTGAACATTGATTGGTTGCTAGGTGACATATCTCAGAACCTTCTATCCTATACTTAGAGACATACTGAAGGTATAAAAGGGAGTCGGCAAGAGGATACCATAACAAGAAGGTCTAAATTAAAGTGTTTCGACAGTGGCAAATAAAGTACAAGGGAAGGAGTGTGATAGAAAATGTTAATTAAATTACAGACATTTACCACGACTAAAGTGAGATACAACAGCAGTATACTTTTATTTTAAAATTAAAGTTTCTTGACGTTCTATTTTAATTAATTAATTTCAATAAACCTTATTTCGATCTTTCGTAAAATTAAATAATTAAATGTTTTTTTTTGAAAAAGTAACATATAATTTAAGATAAATATTAACATCCATGTCAGGAATATAAGGACTAAATCAAAACTCCTCCCTGAGATATAACTTTCTGATTATCTTTTTTATGTTTATGTATACATATGTATAATTAGTGATTGACTTATGTAAACTACTAAGCTAAAGCCCTGGCAAAAACAAAGTCAAACAAATTTTTAATTACCTGTAAGATTGTAAAAAATAAGTAATATGCAAAAGTTTAGTAGCTGTAGGATAGACTAATTTGTAAATATTTTTAATTTTTTCGCTAAAACACTTATTCTATACCGAAAAGCAATATTTCAAAATATAAAAGCACAGAAAGTATGATAAAAATTGAAAATAAAAGTAACTGTATAACTTTAAAATTGCTACCGTGTGAAAGCAGGTAACTTGTTTTTGATCTCTAAAACAGTAAAAAACCTTTATTATTACTTTAAGTACTCAATACACCTAACTGACATGGTTGTTGGATGAAAAAGCTATTTAATTATGCTAGTTACAGGTAATGTGTTTTTGATCGCTAAAACAATAAAAAACCTTTATTTTTTATAAAAGTACTGAATGGCCTAACTGACACAGTTGTTGGGTGATAAACCTAAAACAAAAAGAAGAAAATTGGATGTTCACAAATAACAGACGCCATTTTAACAATGTTTTCATTAAAAGAATGAACCAACGAAAAAAGTAATATGCCTTAACATTTAGCAATGGCTGTAAGACTGTAACTTGTTATGACCAGTAAATCCGTGTATGAAATTTGATGTGTTTTATGCAGTGTAAACAGCAATGACATTACAATATAGTTCCTTTAAAAAAAAACAACCTGAAATCGTTAGTAAATTAAAAAAAATTATTTTCCATAGATGAATGTGTTTTAATTAGATAATAAGATATAAAATAAAACAAAAAATATTTAAAAATCACTGTTTGAAAAAAACAACCTACATTGCTTAAATAGGGACCATTTTTCTAAAGACAGTAAGTAGTAAAGTGAGTTTATTAGTGAGCATTGGACCTTCATGAATAGATTAATCTTTTAAATAAATGAACAATTTATTTCATTATGTTGTACCTGAATAGAATTTAATGTAAACTTGAATAATTATTGTTCTATAATATGAAAGTCCTAATTTCTATTTATTTGAATTTCATAAATTGTTTTATAAAATATAGTAGAATGTTTTGTGTTTCTAAATATAAATTTCTTGTGTTTTGTTAATAAATATCAATTAGTTTGTCATCAGTTATTTTATTGTAAACGTACTACGTTTAGCAACGATTCTAATTATATATACTAACGCCAGGTTTGATGAAACTTGCCAAAGAGGTAAAACAATCTCCTTGTTATATTATCTCTGGCTTTATTTACAGTATATCTAAGTTTATTAGACATTGTGTTACTGGTAGACATTATTATTAGACTTTATGTATCTGTTTAGGATCACGTACTTAGAGAAATAAATATATTTTTGTTAGTGACATTGGGGGTAATATAAACTGATGACCTTAAACTACTTACTTATATAGGTTATGATTTTGTTGTATTAACTCTGGCTTAGATTTATAAATTGTTTTTTTTTTGTAGAATAATCTATTACCATAGCCATTATTTGTACGATTTTTTCATCACATAATTTAATTCATTCTGGTACAATTTTAACTTTTAAGAGCAACATATTTCATGGTAACACGCAAATATACTAAGAACATATCAATGTTTTTAAATTATATGAGTATATGGGTTCATGAAGTCATTTTCATATTTTCAAAAATGAAATAAAGTTGCATATTGTTAAATTTTATTCTTGATTTTAAAATGTTCTTTTCTTTCTTTGCAGACTATTTTCTTGGTTAATTCTTTTAGATTCCAATAGGTAGCAGTTGTTGTCTCTTTTAATTTTGGTTGTTATTGAATAATAACTAAATTACTAAACTTATAGTAATCCTCTTCAGATTGTGTTAGTTGGTACAAATTTAATTTGTATAGTACTCATTTTGCTGTAAAATAAATGTTTGATCATTGTAACAATACAGTACAGGAAATGTCAAGTTATTGTGTGGGATCAAGATGGCTGACACTTGTTGGTTGTTTTGGCAAGAACGAAAGGATGGATAGGCGAAGGCAATAGCGATAGGCTAGTTAGTTTAGTTAGTTCTTGTCGTGTTTCGTTGCGAGTAGTTCGTGTTTTGTTGTTCTATGTGCCTATAAATAAATATATTTTTAATTAATTAGTGCATTGCCTTTCGGTTACGCGATGTGTCAAACTATATGTTTCGTTTCTATTAGTGCCGTTAAAGTTTATATTATTTCCAGGATGTGATCATAAAAAGTGTATTCAAAGTGGGTTATAACCAATTGTGTTTTAACCAATTTGTGATTTTGTGCCTATGCTGTCAATTGAGTGATTATGGAAGTGAATCATTAAAGTTTTAAGTTTTTAGTGCGTTGATAATGGATAACGCTCCTTCAGGATTATCTGAAAAGTAAGTATATTTTTCAATTGCTGAAAGTCAGTTTTAGCCTTTGGACTAGGCCTACTATTTTTTGTTTAGCCTACTTGGAATGGGTTTCAGCCTAACTTGTAATAGTAGTTCGTATTAGACTTTATAACAAGATAATGTAAGGTTTTACGAACAGCACAATTTACAATTGCAGCATAATTGGAATACAATAGCCTCATTATTAACATTTTCAGGTTAGGCCTAAAG
The DNA here is from genome assembly GCA_022606455.1 of Callitettix versicolor. Lineage (NCBI taxonomy): Eukaryota > Metazoa > Arthropoda > Insecta > Hemiptera > Cercopidae > Callitettix > Callitettix versicolor. The sequence continues at coordinate 88,020,215 of CM040189.1, forward strand.
GGCATTGGGATTAATTCTGAACTTAAAAGCTGCAGCTATAGCTTATCCAATGATTTATTTATTGACTGTGTTCAATATAAATTGTGTAATACCCCAAACACTATGATATTTATTCAATAGTGAAATACTGCTTACTTTCAGAATTTTGAAGTATTTTTTGTTTTAATGTATGCCTATTATCTATTTTATTAATTAATCCTTGGAAGATTTAATTTGTTTATGATAAGTTATAATGTTACCACAATTTTTAATGACCAACTATTTTTGTGACAACTATATTAAAAAAATCTATATATAGACAAAAACTATATTTTTGTGACATCTATATTAAAAAAAGTGCGCAAGATTTCATAGGCTAATATAGATTCAGGTAGTAGGTTCCTATTAATCCACATAGTTCTTATAGTGATTACTTGGTATTTTTAAATTTAGGCTAAGCATGGCAACCCTTATTTATGTCCTCTGCAATTTGCCTCTTTTAATAACTTTCACATGATAGTAGGCCTATTTGTTGGGTTATTAAGTTCATTTTTTTCAATCATTCTATAATTTCATTTGTTTGTGTACTTTCGATTATTACTTAGCTTATGTATAAGTATTAAAAATGTGTTTTCAGAAGAAAAATGTTAGTAAAGCAATAGTAATGATTAGGTTATGGAGGTAATTTAAAAAAAAGATCTTACAACAATTTTCTTACTTAAAATTTTTGATTATTACCTACAGGCATGAAATAAAATGTTTTGTTGACTTCTGATAATTTTCACACTTTTATATTGTCAATTATTACTTAAAAAAAAATTATGCATATTGAGGAAAAAACAAATAAAAAAGTAGTGATGTTTGGTGCATTTTTAACACTTCTATATTATAGCTCAAAAAATTTAAAAAAATCTTAGTGAAATTGGTCCAAAAGCTTTAAAATGGATGGTTAAAGTATAATAAAGTTTGTAAATAAAACAATTTCAATAAATGTATAATTAAAAGACACCACCTTTTTTTAAATTTTTTTCCTCAAAAATATTTTATTTGATGCATATAAGTTCGGCCTATCATTTTGCCAAACTATCACAAAAAACCTAAACTAACCTAATCTATATATTTAACATGATTTTTGTGTGAAATTTACTGACCTTGTTATTGTTTCACTGGGATCATATGTCATATTTCATGCCAACATAGTAACTAATGACTACATTTGTTGTTTTTTTTTTTTTTTTTTTGGTCAACACGCGACTATTATGCACATTTGGGCTAATGCAGACGATGGGATAATTTATAGCGTATGAAAATGCCAAGCCCTGGCCGGGAATCGAACCCGGGTCCTTGGAATGAAAGCCCAGTATGCTATCAACTAGGCCACCAAGGTGGCTCTTAATGGCTACAGATGACTTTGCAGAGTAATACTTGATGTAGTAAATTGTCTATGTTCGATGCAATGTAAATGATAGGGAGAACTACCTATTATGATGTCACAAAGTAGTTCTGTTAAAAATTGTATAAAATCATAACTTAATTAGCCCACAGATTTGTACTAAGTTCATTTATTTTCGTCATACAATAGGTAATGAAACAAAAATACAGTAGCCTGGCCTATAGTTATAAAAGGTGGCACATATAATAAGTGGCGCCTAGTAATTACACAAATAAGTTATCACTATTTTATAGTAGGACTTGCCTAATTCTGATTAATGTGGGCTTATATTGACGGCTTGTGTGTTATATTTTTCATTATTTTTTTCAATTAACTCCATACACTCTTGAGTCATGACCTTGGTCAAGAATATTGTTTTTAGTAGTAACAATTATAACACATTTAAATTAACAATTAAAAAGGCTGTTTTTCTAACGTAAATCATTCCTGATTGTAAATGACCATCCTCTTTCACATTATGTAATAGAGACTAATTTTGTGAAATTTAGTTGTTCTCTGAGTAGGCCCTAACAGATTTGTTATCTGATTCAACTAATAGTAGCCTACCTACGTATATGTAATTTGATACAGGACCTTTCCATTCAGTTCATTTAGCAAGCAGGTGTAGGCCTATTTCTTTTTTTAAAAAACATTAGTGCTAATATAGGGTAATTTTTTGTTTGAAAAAGTAGCCCTGCTTGCAAGTAAATATCCTTTTTGTTGGAATTTCAGTTCACTGTAACCATAAATTATAAGATATTTAATGTGTCCGTAGTATTGCCCGCATAAGAAATAATATAGGCTACATTTTAAGTAATCATTTTTATACATTTTTAACTGACTATTGATAATCACTTTATGTAAATGTTTAAAAGAAAATTAACTAAATTATTGTTATTGTTATTAATTGTTTGCTTGTGTATTGAGACTAAAATACCCCACATTCAGTTTTGTACAAATTGAAAATTGAAGCTAGATTCAAAATTAGGCTAGACCTAAAAATGTTATGTTAAATAAAAAACTATAACCTGTAATTATCATATAAAATTAGTTTACTTATATTTGTAAATATGTAGTTGCCATATGATTTTATTTCTTATGTAGCTTAGGCTAGTGTATCTAAATATATCTTAGGCCATTAATGACAGTTATGTGACTGTTTTAAAATTAATTATGTTTTGCTGTTATAAAAATGAAAAAAGTTAGAGAAGAAATGATATAACTAACTGTTAAATGATTAACAATTTTTTTTGGAAGTAGGCTACCTGGACCTAGACTATTATTTTTTCAGAGTAAAGTTGACCATAGGCTACAAATTGTTTTGTGGTTTCAAAAAGTGAAAATGGTATGGTTTGTGAAAAATCAAAATTTATACTGTATCAACCTACCTAATATATTGATAACAAATCATGTTTGGTTAGTGCAATCTGGCAAACCTAGAACTGGTAAAAATTTATTAAAAATTGGCTAACTGAAAATCTATCATAGACTTAATAATTTTTAAGTCTAGACAAGGTTAGGCTAGGTTCTGTTATTTTCTATAGAAATGTGATAACAGTGCCAATACTGAAATAAAGTTAGACTAGTCTGCTAAAACTCTTTAGCTTTCAGTTCATTTTTAATGTTATGGGCCAAATAAGATTTTTAATGTTATTTGCAGTTGAAAACTTTCTCATACCCAAAGGACTGTCAAATTACATTAAGGAAGAAGTTAGCAGATGATGCCAAGGCTGAAGCAAATTAATTTTAACAATAGATACATCTTTACACATTTATGATGAATTTTTTTTTTTTGTATTTTAAGGCGAAAAGTACATTGAGGCTATTATTGCCTCCCTAAACGTAAGTGTGAGTGTAAAGTGTTAAAGTCGTAAGTGTAAGTGTGTGTTAGACTCGGGTACTGCGAGGGACGTCTAAACCCTTTCAATAGGTGCAGCTAGTCTGCTCCCCCTGCAGAGTCATAATGAAATTAATCATATGTTTTATTGCAATGGATCACTTGTTTAGTGTTTAATTTGATTGTTATATTGAATTCATTTTTCATAATTAGTCAGTAACGTAATGTTATAAACAAGAGTATACTACAAGTTTTTTTTGTTAGAAAAGTTTAATGTTTGTAAATTTTTCTAATTTCTGACCTGATTCTTAATAAAAAATAAATATTGTAACATTCATATAGAAAATATTGACACTATAATAGATGATGTCAGAATCATTGTTCGCTTCAGGTTTTACAAGAAAAATTGGTTTATTGTGTAGTTTATTTTAAAACTTTTAGAGAACTCTGTTTCAATGGCGGCTTGGCCTACGTGAATCAGATTGTTGGAAACTGGACAGAAATTGCATGGTACAGGTTTTAGTATTGACAAAGAATGGATGGGATTTATATTATTTGCAAGATTACTTGATAAATTTTTACCAATGATTATGGCAAATAAACATTTTAGTGTTGTTACCTTGATGAGTTCAGTAAAATCAAAGTTACTTCATAATGAAGTTGATGTAAGTAAAAGTGACAGTGTTTTCGCTATAAAGGTAGGTTGGCACAGCAATAAACATTGTAGTGTTGTTATAGTAATACAGCAAATGGTAAGAAAAACATAACATGTTATAAGGGTAAACTGATTGGACACTTTGAATAAAAATAACTGTCCTTGTTTGTCTTCAACCAGTTGTAGGCCTACAGAAGCCATAATATGGAATTTGATCAAGTTTTGAGTTAGGTAATTTAGGAACATTTAGTAGTACAGTTATGTTGCATTTTCCAAAAAAAGGTTAAAACGGTACAAGAAAGCAAACAGAGGCACATTTTAGTGGGTTATATCAAAAATATTTAAAGTTATAGAGTATGTAATGGTTATAATAATATAGTTATCAGTACCAGAAACTTAACTTTTATGGAAAATATTAAACCAGAAATTACAGTTGAGATTAACAGTGATATTAACAGTCACAGATGATTATAAAGTAATGTCATATCCTGTGGGAAACAAAGATGTTAATAAAACTGATGAAAAAAATTATGTTAATGTAAATCAAATACCTTAAACAGTGAGGTCAGAAAAACAGTCTAAACCAAAAGATTGTGTTATTTTGATTTTTTGAAGATTAGCTTAAGATTTTTAAAGATTATGTTACTTATATTTGTTAAAAAAACCAACAACCTTCACAATGAGATGGCTAGTTTAAAAGATTTATTGTCAAGACCAGATAGTGAAAAATGGAGTCAAGAAATGAAAAAAAAAGAGCTGCAATCTTATAAAGAATTAGTGAAGGTTGGAAGTTAGTGGGTGTTTCTAATTACTTGTGGAGTGTGTGTGTTTAAAAGAAAAAAAGATAGTGAAAATAATGTATGATGCAGGGCTAGGTTGGTATCTAAAGGCTTTACACAAATGCAGATATTGATTTTTGGTGGTACTTTGTTATCAGGAGTAACAAGTTCACTGCAACATTTCAACATTATTGACTAACATTAAACATACATATAACAAATGTAGATGTTGCAATAGTTTTGATTGGCAAATTTAGATGTTGGCAATGTTTCTTTAATATATTTTAAAAGAAAAAGTATTTATGATGTTCATTGCAGGTTTTGAAACAAACTGTAAAAAGTTTAAACCAGTCGTCCAGAAAGTGATATGAAATAATAGAAGAAATTTGTTTAAATGAGTTGGGTTATAAAAAAATCTGATCCAAAACCTTATTTGTATATTGAAACCAAAGAAAGGTGTATGACATTTGTTGCAGTAAGCTTTATGTGGATGTTTTTTTTCATGTTTTCACATGACATGATAGAAACAGACATCTTAAAATTTGAACCAAATGCACGATTGAAAGTAAAAGATTTTGGTCAGGTTAAGCAATGTGTTGGTATGACAGTAAATATCGATAAACATAGGGATGTTATTATTTTGGATCAGGAATAATACATAAATCAGATATTAAAACATTTCTGTATGTTAGACTGTAAGGCAGTTAATGCTCCTATGGAAACAAAAGTAAATGCCAAAATAATGGTGGTCTTAAGATTCAAGTTGCATATCAACAACATATTAATAAAAGTTTTATGTTTTGAGGTCTATGATAATGAAACCTGATATTGCTTGTTCAGTTATTTATTTAAGTAGTTTAATAATAGTTATAATGGAAGTCAATGGAAGCAAGCAAACATTTTAAAATAGGCCTACTTTCAGAAGAAAACAAAATGTCATGGATTAAGTTTTTGTGGAGACCGTTAATTGGAGGCGTTTGTTGGTGCTGATTGGGCAAGCAATACGATAGACATCATAACAGGTCTTTGTTTTAAACCGTTTGATTGTGCAGTATCTTGGGAAAGTAAAAAACAAAAAAAGACAGTCGTCGCTTTATAGGTAGAAGCTGAGTATATGGCTACATCAGAGACTTCAAGACAGGCAATTTATTAAGAACTTTTTTTGAATTGACTAGAAATGAAGAATGTATAATTTTGTTTAATGACAGTCAAAGTGCCTAAAAGCTTACAGCCAACCGTATTTTTTCAAAAATGGGGTGGTGGTTATATTTTTCATACACCTGGGGGGGGGGGAATAAAGGTCTCAGTGGTCATTTTGTTCTGGACTGTTAGCATAGCTCTATTGTAAATATATGATGGCTTTATAAACTGATAATGGATTTGATCAGAGAAAAGTAGACCTATGATCAGAGGAAAGTAGACTTATGAACGAACTTATTCTAATATCACAAAGTACACACTTACTATAATTCTTACCCACAAGCCATCACAAATCATATTGCATTTTAAGATCATTTGTGCAGTAGATTAATGAAAGAGAAGAACAAAGACATTCATCTGTTCCTTTCTTATCTAAATATTTACTCTCTCAAGCTAATCAGAAGACACAGGGAAAAGTAATCTTGTTTCTGTCTAGCTGTAAAATTGTAGACTACAAGTTTGGTTAACATAAATTAATCTACTAAATAGTTATTAAAAATATATATATGCTTTATATATTTATTTCTGTTTACAGAAGTTGCAACACAGGATCAGGGAGGGGTCTATCCAATGGACCTTCATTCCGTCGCCCTCCTGGCTCAAGACCAGTGTCTGCAACAGGCATTCCTGAAGGAAGTACTCTTCCTCCGCAACTTCCTGCTCCAAACCATCTCCCTTTCCAACAGGTAACCATAACTGTTTTTAAAGATGAAAAAGGATATGGAATGAAGGTCTCCGGAGATAACCCCGTTTATGTTCAATCCGTGAAAGAAGGTAAGATATAATAATATATTTTTTCTTTCAAGTTTTAATATGCCTTTGAGTTTTATTTATGTGAGAACACTTATAGTAAAACATAATGTAGACTAGACTTTAACTCTTTGACCGCCAACATCTAATTGATTGATTGTTTTGTACTTGGTGAAAAGTGCCAGCATCTGATTAATCAGACGTTCTGGAAAACTTGTTTTCAGTGTTAAAAGTGCAATATAAAAGCTAATAGGCCTAGTACTATTTATAAAATAATATTGAATCAAATAAGGTATCTCTAAAAAGTGATTTTTTAAAGTTGATAACATTATGATGAAACAACAGAAACCTTTTCATACTTGGCATAGCTTATAAATATAAATGTAAAATATAAATGTAATAATATAATTTTATAATGTTTGGCATCAAATGTTGCATCATTCACTGAGCCATCTGTGCTTCTATTATTCCTGCCCTTTCCTTTAACACAGATTCATCTCCTCATTAGTCTTAATGGCATAAAGTATGGACGTAAATAAAAAAAAGTTAAGTAGTGTGTAGTAAGAGTAAAATAAATCCATAAATTTATATGGAAGCATTCAATTTTTCACAGAATGCTGTAATATTTTATATTTGGTTTTGAAAACATCTCAATAACAAATTAAAAATGTTTTTTCATTTATAACTTCTTTCCTTACAGTTTGTTTAGTGCAAACTATTTTTTTTTGTAAATAATTATAAACCATTTTTTATTTTCACATTTTTTCTTAATATCAAAGAAAAATATTAATATTCATTTTCATGAATAAACAAATCTTATAAAATTGTCTAAAAAATAAGAGCATTAAATTTGATTTATAAGTAAAAAATGTTAAATTAAGATGTAATTGTCATGTGTCAAATCTTGAGATTACAGCTTGACATATTTGGTTTGGGAAGCCGCAACTGGCACTGGCAGTCAGTGAGGTTAAATGAAATTGCAAAATTACATTTAATGATACCAGAATTTCAATTATACTTAAATATGTTTAGTAATCTCAAGGTAGCATATCATAAATCATCATACTCTGAACTTACCTTAAAAAAGAAAACATCCATAGCCCATTTTCATTCTCAGTCCATGTTAAATTAAGTATCATATTTGTAATAATATTGTACCCATCATTTAGATATTTTCATATTAATCATAAATAAAAAATCTCAATAAATCATCTATCTACAAGAAAGTTAAAAAAAACAAATAGTTTATAGAGGAGTAAAAAAAAGAAGAAGGAGAAATTCAACAATGAGAATGTCACTGTGAATTTTCATTATTCTGTTCCAAACATTATGTTATTGATCCAAACGTGTTCATCTCCTGGTGAAACATTGAACATTTTGGTTCAACATTTTGAAGAAAGAAGTAATTAATCGTCATTCAAGTAAACCAACTTAAAACTGCACTACAACATCCATTTTATTATGATTCAACTAAATTCATGTTGCAGAAAATAAACCAAATATCTGTTAACATAATTATAAGATTCAAAAACTTGTGAGTGATCATTTTTAATACCAAATTTGGAATTCCTCCAGTGGCTTTAATCATCGACTTTAATCATTAGACTTGAGCATAATTAATCAAAAACTTATAAACTTTTTTTATAATCAGTGAAAATTTATAGACTGTTTTAAGAGCAACTTAGTTTACAGTTGCCTAAATTTAAATTCATCATTTTATTTTGTTAAATTCATAAATCACCTCAGATATTTCACCCGCACATCACCCATGTAATTATTAAGAAAATTGAAATATTGTTAGAATAGTCTTTAGAATGTACTTGTAAGATTTCATAAAGAGTTCATTTCAACAAGGTGTGTGTTTGAAAGCTGAGGCACAACAAACTGATCACTTAACCCGAGTTTTGTTGAATTATAAAATAAAAATAATTAAGTCAATAATTTTTATAAGTCACACACGTACTGTACAATTTATTTTTTAATACTAGTTTTTCCTTAATGTTAGAAAATATTAAGATATTTACCTAAACATATGAAAATAGGGTTTTTTAGTAAGATTTGTTTACATTGAAACCTACATATGTAGGGCCTTTAAATCAAAACAATCTGAGCCCAAATTCAAAACTTTTTAAGCTGCGTAAGTTAGATAAAAATAAGAGACCTTTATTATAATTTAATCTGTCCATCTACTGATAACATTCTTCTGACATAAATCTAAACAATAGATTAGAAGATAGGTTTAAAACTTAATAGAACTGTAAGTTATGCACATTACATAACTTAAAATGTAGACATTTTACTCAAAAATAAATTTTAACAAAATATTTTATGTTTAGGTTTAGTTTTTCATCATAATAAAAGGAAGAATCCTTAGGTCTTAATTAAAAATGTACCACTTTCAGAAAAAAAAAATCATAATCCTTGATGGCAACGTAAGTTCTAAGCTTTAAAATAAATTATCTAGAATATTGCTTATTTATAGCATTTTTAATTACTTAAATTTTTGAAAGGTGAATTTTAAAAGGTTGTCTAGTTTGAAAAAAGACTTGTCTAGTTTCTAAGAGTCTATAGATTTTTTTATAGAAATTAACCTTCTGTTTATATACATATTCAACTGAGTGGTGCTTTAATTAAAAGTTGAATAACTTTCAACAGTTGTTGAAGTATTGTAGTTACGAATAAAGTACGTAAAATGAATATCAGGCACAGCTGTCTGGCTACGGCATGATAAAATGCATTTCCAAAAATATTTTTTCAATTTTACACTTCTTTGATAATTTTATTTCACTATCATGATCAGTATTAATGTCTGATTAATATTTTTATTTTATTGTATTGTTTCTAGTTTACTACTTAATATTTTATTAGCATAAAAAATCTAAATCCTTCTTGGCTATTTTTTTTAAGGGTTATTACGTTTGTAAGGGCTTTGTTAGCCTCCAACATGTTAGCTGCAAGCTTTTTGTGTTCCCATTCTACTTCACTTTATTCACCATAAATCGACTCCAGTTTCTTTGACAAGCTCCAGAATCTTATATAGGGTGTCCTTATGAAACTCCTGATCCAGTTGCTCAGGTCCAAAGAGAACCACAGGAGGTCAGTTGCTGAGTCTACTTTTGGATTCCAGGACCTTGCACGTAAGGAATATGTATACCCAGTTTCAGCCTCCTGCCTGCACAGACTACACTCAGGCGAGCTTTGTAGTAATTCCACCTTTAGCAAATGACCTCCGGATGTGACTATGTCTGATGATCATGACGATGACCTGTCTCTGCGACTCTCTGTTGAACTGAACAAGTGTCCTTGTCTGTGCAAGGTCTGGTCCCAAGAAAAGACGTTTTCCTAATTTTTGCCCAGGGAATTGTCTATTTGATGTGTTCTTCCTTAGCCCACTATTCTGTACCTCTCGCAGTTGTGCAGCTTCTCTTTTGGCTATCAGGTCTGTTCTCTCATTTCCCTAATTCCTGCAATACCCAGGTACCCATCTCAATTGCACCAGATTAGGTTTTAAAAAAACAGGAGTGGAGGGAATCCCATACCAATATGTATAAGATTTCTATCGAGCTAAGAGTCTTTATTTGTTGCCTGGATTTCTAAGGAATGTAAGGACATACTTGTAATACATGATTGCTAGATGATGGCTTGGGCTCAGAGGTCCTGGCCTTGCTAGCTGTCAGTTTACAAGAGTAAGAAGCATCAGCTAAGATCATAGACCTGACCTCAGCTAATGTTTTCCTAGTCTCGCTTCGTTTGTTTTTGGTTTTTGTGTGTTGTCCGTACAAATCCCTCGAGTAGCTTGGGAAAGGTTAATCCGCCTGAACAGAGCCCTGTATGTCCAGGTAAGACTAAATACTGTAAAAGACTACCCAGTGTTTGAGAGGGTATCACCCGTTGAAGACACGTCATCGGGCCATTCATCTCTTCGCCACAGGTAGCTTACACCTTTAGATTAGGGATTACTTTTCTGGGTTTACTCCTTTAAATTTGACAGTCTTTTTAGATCTTGTCCAGTGCAAGTTGTTCTTCAATGCATTGGGGTGCAATTCATTTATGTGGGTCTTGAGCACAGCCAGTGGCCCTAAGACCCAAGCAGTAACCAGACATCTGAGTGACCACCACTCAGGTCTCTCAACCCCCTTCTAGGCTCTCCTTTTAGTAATGTGCCTTCACCTCTCACTGGATCTGCTACTGTGTTTGGAAAGAAATCTGCTTATTTGGGGTTTTTATTATTATTTTTTTTTTTGCATTCATACTGTATGCCAGTTAGATTAATAGAGATGAAGGATCAGCATTAATGGAAATGGTAAAGCTTGTGGCTATAACTGTAGTCCTGAACTTATAGCCTTGAGGTGCACAGTTCAGTCACAACAGACAAACGAACGTCTTAGCCACCTCGACCACCAATCCCTAGCTTGAATGGTTTCAGTAATTGATACTTTGTTTCCACTTCAAACCTTAAAACCTGTAAGCAGGTAAGCCATTAAGTAATCTGTGTGTCGTGCTCGTACTATGGCCTGTCTTCATTGGACTAATTGTTATGAAGTAATAACATTAAATAAATACAATAAAAAAATATTTTAAGAAATATGCCTATATAAACCAAAAAAGATTATTATTTTGTCTACCAAAATTGAAAGTATAATGTAAGTTACCATAATTTTATTTTTATTTATTTAAATACATTGTTTTTTACATTGTCTTTTACATTGTTTTTTAAAATAATTAATTTTAAAGTTATTTTAAACTGCATAAAGTTTTAGTATTATTATGCTTTTCCAACCCTTCTGTTTCATTTTTTAAAATATTCTTGAACTATATAAACCATAAAATATATCTAAATCTACAAAGTTAGGTTTTCAAATTATATAGGCAAGGTCTATATGTTGTCTGCACCAAACTACACCTAGTCTACCCTTATTTGTTGTGTGTTTAGTTTTAGTTACTGTACACAATGTTGTAGATTTGCACAAGTTTGTTGATGTTTTGCACATTTCATTGCAGGAGGTGCTGCGGAGCGTGCAGGTCTACACAGTGGGGATAAGATCATCAAGGTAACTTTATACTTTATTATTGATTGTAACATTTAATCAGTGTTTTTAAATGTAGGTGTATATTGTATGCTACAGCAAATGCATGGTCTAAAAAAAAGAATAACCATATTTATAAAATCACAAAGTACTTCGTATTGTGATGATTGTGATCTTAAAATAAAGAGGAAAGTTGGAGATTATTTTGAAGCCGCTGATATGTGTTGTTATGTGACCTTGATTTAGTGGTAGCCTCGTTTCTGTAATAATATAGCACATCTTTCTAGCCAGTAATTAATTTAGTGATAGATTTTGTATAACCAAGCAAAAATCACCATAAGCTTTTAAAAGGCTAAACACATTGACTGAAAATATTGACAGTAGGCCTGTTTGATTGCTTTGTGTTTTGGAGCACCAAACAATAAAATGTGCATCAAGTTTAAAATTAGGAATACTAAAGATACTATCCACATTGTTCTGCATAAATGTTTACAAGTGTACACTTATAACATTCTACTTATAAATGAAATTAAGCCTAACTAATGTCAATAAGGTTTATATAATAATTTTTAAAAGCAAGTAATTCTTTATTGATAAAGCTACACATTATGTAAACTAATGTATATAGTTTTAGTAAACTATGTATTTATATTGCTCAGTGATCTACGTAGGTAAGACAGGGGTCAGTCTTTTGCATCTCTAAACGACACACTCAACATTGTTACTGCCATTCCTGTACCCTTATTAACGCTGATCCCTTATCCTCATTAGTCGAAGTGGTATAAAGTATGAACTTTATAATTGTAAACAAATATTAACTGTTACAATTGTAAAATTTGGTGGCCCAAATTCTCCGATGCTTCAATTCTTACATGCGATAGTGTACGAAATTGATTATCGACTTGATGATGTCTGCTGTGCTACTAATATAGAAAGTTACTAAGGTACTGTTTGTAAAATAACCCCCAAATTTCCTCTTCATTTTAAGAACACAATCACCTTAACCTACTTGAAGTAGTTATTCTTTTTCAATGGCAGATGTTATATTCTTGTAGATAGGATAGCTACTTATAACTTCATTATTAATTGTCAACTGATTTCAAATGTATGTTAACAAATTATGCTGCAGTCAAAAGAATTTTCAGTGATGAGTTGCAAGCTATTTTTAACCTACGTATATTATTCCATTAAAAAAATTGTTTTTATTCACAAATTTTGTGATTTAAAATTTTTGCTTTTACCTGATTTAAAATATTTTATAAAATTGACTCAAATTTGTTCCTATAGTGTAACAAAATCTACATGTAGTCTACCTTACAATTATCACATTATTACTTCTATATGTACAGTGATTCCTTATGGTCTTGATGACCTTAATATACACAGTTCCCCAACACATTCAAAATTTCATGGACTGTTCTTATAATTTTACAACAGTCATCTGATTTGGAATTTTTGTACCAAATTAAAGTACAATCTTAAGAATTGTTAAGTTTTAGTTAAGGTTTAAGGAAAGTTACTCCCCTTACACAAAATTGTTATATATATAGGCTAAGTAGAAAACATTAACAAAAAGGAAACCATCTATAAATTATATTTGGTTAGAGGGTAATTTTCTTTTGATAATTTTGAAATAAGGTTAACAAAATAATAATATACTGATTTAAGAGAAGTGACCTAGCTTATATAGAGAAGAGTGCCTCTTCTAAGTTGTTACTCTTCTTAGCGTATATGTCATCAAAGTAATTGAATACTTCCTTCACCTTAACTACAGGGCAGATAAACTTCTTGAAATAAAATCTGATGGCATGTAATTAATTTTGAAATGTATGTAAAACAAAAAAAAATTCTCTTTCAATTTTTTTTTTTGTTTTTGTATGATGGTGGAACTCATACTTTTGTGTGTATAAAAAAAAAAAAAACAGAACATAAGAAAGATTTACACAGAATTAGTTAGTTAAAATATAAATAAAGACATCTTGCAGCTATTTTGCAATGGGAAATTCTTCCCAGAAGATAAATTTGTTCCCAGAACGTATTTTAAAGTGTGTTCTGAGTAATAATAACATATTTTTTGCCTAACAGAGATACTTTGATTATTTTATTGAGCTACAAATCAGTACAAATGAAGGGTAAAATTTTAGAACAGTATGTCTAATTATTTTAATACCTAGAAATGCAATTCTAGAGTAATTAATTTATTGAGGTATATATCCATTAATATTTTAGTGCTATGGCACCTGATGTTTATAGTTTTAAATGAATACCATATATAGACTACTTTATTACCTAAATCCAAATGGAGAGCAGTTGAATGAATTATGATTACTGTATCATAAAACTCCAGAGTTACTTGTAATATTAAGCTATAATATATTTCAAGGAAGCTTAAATAACTGCTAATAGAGTAAATGGAATAACAAATCCCAAATTAAGAACAACTTTATTAATCTAACGTACATTATATCTAACTCATACTGGGCCCAGGATTGTGTTCAGAATTGTTCTTTTCACTGAATAATTTCAGGTGACTTAATTTTACTCAGCAAAGACTTACCTGTTTTAATTTTGTCTTAGAATTCTGGACAGGATAAAACAGAATTCACTACAGTGTTGAGTAGCTCTTGTACAACTGTTACAGACAACTTCCTTCTCAGTCGTTTAAATGAATCCCATCATTTGTTGGAGTCACAGTTGCTGTTATTGATTTACCCTTACCATTAACACTGAAACATCGTCAATCAGTAGTCTAAAACAGAAGTAAAATGACATAACTAATCACACCCAAATTTTAATCACCGTTAAAGAAATTTGTACATTGTAACCAAATCCAGACATGGACTTCCAGATTTATGGTAAAGTGCACGTGAATAAGTCTAAATCAGATCAACCCAAAAGATTACAAAAATATGTTTTCTATTTTACTGTTTTCTCTTTTTTGGTTGGAAGATATTTAAATCAATCGATGATAACAGTATTATTTAAGCTAGGCCTAGACACAAATATGTGTTATCAGTCTTCCTTCCTTATTTACTTATTAAGATATGGTAAGAAGGCCAAGTACTATTACAACAAGCCTGATTTTCTTATGAATTTGACAGACAATAAGAACACTATGATAATTAGGTTCTTTATTTAGTTTGTACAAACTTGTAAGGCCTTGTCTCAAGTCGTTGCAGAAATCAATTTGATTTTCTGCATTTAGTAGCTTCATTGTCTAGTTTACATTCTGCATCAGCATGTCTCCCTTTCTTCATAGAATGGTTTTAAAATGGTGTAAAATAATTTTACACCAATTACTTGGTAATTACTTCTTGTTGAAAGGAATCAGTTGTAAAAGGTTGCATGATAATACTATTTATCAGGGAAATTCTGTGAAAGAGTAATGCAATATTATGGAGTTGCAGTGTCCTAAGTTGTTTCTATTACTGTTTATTATTGAAACTATCAGATAGTTATGATTTATCAGATAGTTATAAGATGGATTAAATGATTAGTACTGTAAGGTCTATAAAATATTTTTTTTTACAGGTGAATGGAGTGAATGTAACACATTCAACCCATACCGAGGTGGTCGAGCTTATTAAATGTGAGTACTTTAAAATTTATTTGTCTTTTGCGCAAGGTTTATTTAGTCTAGTTTTAAGTATTAGTAATGTGACTTTACATACATACTACTTTGGGTGGTACAGTCCTGCTGTCCCCAAGATTAGCCCATGAAACGGCTAATGCCCCACTTTGAAGGCTGTTTTACTACCCAACAAATATATTAAAAAAGTTGTTTTTTTGTGTAAGGCTTTGGATATGATATGAGTGACAGGTGACACCCTGGGCGGCATTGAGGGATGCAGGTGGCTACAGTAAAAGTGAGAAGTTCATGCAGCTCCGTGCCAATGACTTATCTTACTAAAGTTGTGCAGCACAAGATGATTTCAGATAAAGACATTGTGCTGTTGTTGGTTTTTTAAAAAGAAAATGCAAAAAAACATTGGGGGAAGTGAATTAAATAAACAAGTTGAAAGGATATCATCTCTTGACCCAGTTAAGGAGGGCTGAAGAAAGGTTTTGAGAACAGTAGCTAAAATGCCTTCATGCTGGTCATTCCAAAATATTATAAGCATTTCTGATACCAAATTAAAAGAACAAATTTTTTGTTTAAAATAATTTGCCAAAAAATATACCTGAAAAAAATTATATTAATGTTTAAGTTGTTTGTTGTACATATTAAAACAAAATAGGCTACATAGATAATGTTCAAAGAAATCGTTATTATTGTTATTACTTCCTTATCTAATTGAAAATGTGATTTCACAATTTTAATTAGAGTTAGCCTGTATGTTTCTGTGTTTGTAACATTTGAAATTTCATTGAAAATAAATTGTGCACTGATATGTATAACAAATTGATATTTTTGTAAAAATCATTAAAATAAAATATAATACTTTAATTTTAGAATTTAATAATGGGATTAGAATGTTTGTAGGTTGCCTCCATACATTTACTACTTTGCCTTAGAACCTTGTTCTTCCTACAAGTCTTTTGTTAAATACTTAGGTTTTATATTTAGCTGTGCATTGATAAATTAACCAACCAAAGCTAAAGGCACTAATGCTACATAAGACTTCTTTACAAAACTTTTGTTATAATCATTGCATGACAAATTTCCAAAAAGTAAAAATGTCTGTTTTTTCATACACTTTTTGAAAAATCTCGTAGTGTTATTATAGTCAGCATTAAAACCTGTATAAATTAACATTTATTTAAAATTTATTGAAAATACAAAAATAACCCTGACCATTGTCAGATTCATTTGCATGCCGATGTAGTACACATTTAAATTAGTTAATTCAGATTTTAATGCTGATTACAAGGTTCCAGTTATGTTTTCTAAAAGTGTAACCAAAAAATTAATATTTGGAATTGCTGCCATTTTGAAACAGTTAAAGGGATTTGCTGCATAGTGAACTTTTATAAGCTTTTATCAAAATCAACTACTGTTCCAAGTTTGAATTAAATAGATCAAAATTGTGAAATCTTGTGCCAAAATTTTGAAATCTCTCTCTCTCTCTCTCACACACACACACACACACACACACACACACACACACACACACACACACACACACACACACACACACACACACACACACACACACACACACACACACACACACACGCACACACGTACACACATTTATAACTTCTAACAGAAATGTCAAAATAATAACCTTTTTAAATATGAGGTGTGTCGTCCAAAAAGTAAGTACCATATGAAAAAAAACATTGTAAAATGCTTTAAGAAAAAATATATTTTCACATGGAAAGAGAATATCTTAACTAGTTTTTTACAGTTTCCACCGGTGTTCAGACACGTGTAATACAGTCGACCAACTTACCCAGTCCTTCCTCAAAGAACAATCCCACTAAAAATGACAGCCATAGCGGTACAGAGTGTTTTATGTTGTCATCAGTTTCAAAGTGTTTACCTCTATGCTCATGCTTCATGTGCAAGAATAAGTAGTGAGATGGTGCCAGGTCTGGGCTGTTTGGAGGGTGTTAAAACTGCTCTCATTGGAACTGTTGAGTAAGAGCTTGAGTGTCACCAGCAGCCGAGCATTATCATGAAGCAACACAATTCTTTGACTGAGCATCCACCTCCTTTTGTTTTGAATTGTGTGCAAAAGGTTTCTCAAGATCTCGTAATATCGTTCTGTGTTGATGATTTGGCCTCTTTTATTTCCCACAGGTACACATGATTTTCTGGGCTGAAGTTGTTTTGAATGTTTGTTTTTTCGGAGATTCGAGTGTGTCTCCATTCCATTGATTGCTGTTCTTATTCTAGGGTGACATGACGAACCCAAGTTTAGTCCCTAGTCACGATTTGGTTTAAAAAGTCATCACTGTATCGAGTAAGAAATGTCAAAGCACTGCAAAGTCGCTGATATTTGTGAACATCAGTAAGCATTTTTGGAACCCAGAAGGAACACAGATTGTGATAACATAAGTGGTCTGAACAAAACTCATTGAGAAGAGCATGAAATTTGCGGAAATTCATCAGAAGGCATTGTCATTGTGAACCGTCTGTTTTCACCAATTTTTTCATGAACTTTCCTTACCATATCATCGTTAACAACATCAAGCCGACAATTCCGTGCGTCATCATAGACATTGGTTAGTCTTTTACTATACTTCCTGAACGACTTTCTCATCATTCCATCACTCATTTCATTTTTACGGCAAACATCTTGAATGTTATGATGAATTTCGGCTGGCTTAACGTTCCATGCGTCATCTCAAAGTTCATGAATTGTCTTAAACATTTTAAATGCACGTAGAAAACTGGAAATATTCACAAATCAACCGTAGTGGCGTCAGTGAAGAGGCAATGAACAATGTAACGCGTATGCGCGAAGCGCCGATAGCAGCGCTGCAGTGGTGGTAGAACAAAACGGTACTTATTTTGGACGCGCTTTGTATATGACATAAAACACACACAAAAGCGTCCGGACGGGGACGAACAGACATTCGAGTAAAAATCACTTCGAAGAGATCCATGAAAATCACAACACAGGCCTAGATTTTTTTTCTTTATTTTTGATATAGTATACTTTCTTTACATTTAATATTGATACTCTCGCCTCTCGAAGTTTTAGGACGTAAAAGTTAGAATCCGGATAGCCTAGCTTGATAGTAAAGTATTTAAAGTGACACACCTTGAGGCTGAGTAACAAAACATATTTCGTAACAACCCCCTTTGTTGATAGACACGAGGCAGCTGTTGCTGGTACAAGGCAAAGGAAATGATGTACGGTATAAGGAAGTCTGTTTATCTTTAAACCTTCCTCCCTACCTATCCCCCTACGTCTACGTTTATGTATAACACCACAGAGGTAATTTCATTCTGGTTAGAATTAAAACGAGTCTCCCATTGAATTAAAAATGGAAGGATTTGTAAAGAACTGTAAATGATTTGCTTCTAGACAGAACCGTGCCACAGCCTTGAGCGGTAAATTTTGCAGTATACATAGAAACATTTATGTAATCGCCGTACGCAACAGTCTCGCTGAAGTGATAAAAGCGAATACTCAACAATAATATTTTTATTGTACCCTTTTTTGAAAGACTTCAAAATCTGCTCTTATAAGTAGGCTGTTTTAAATTACATAAACTCAAAATAAACCCTGACCGCCGTCAGTCATTTTCGTATTTTCAATGGAATTCCAGAAATTTTAAATGATAATTTTCGCGGATTTTAACGAGGATTACGATGGTGAAAATAAAAAAAAAGACAGTTACAGTTTTTAATCCATTTGGAATGGTTGCCATTTTGATAGTTCGGATGGATTTTCCTGGATAACGAACTTGTTATACCGAAATCAATTTTTGTGCCAAGTTCAAATCGGACCAAAATTGCGTACGACAGACAAGCAGCAAACCTACACGCTTGTTTTACATATGCATATATAAGGAACATGATTTTAAAGTGACTGAAGAGCCAAGAAAAAATTATGTTAAAATTATTTTAAATAAAAATAGTAGTTTTAAGGATTAGTAAGGAAGAAATGTAAAACAGTTATCCTTGCATTGGTACATTATTTTGCTATACATGTTTAATTGCTGTATTAAATATTTATCGACGTAGTATTTGAGTAGGAACGTGATGAAGAGTATATGTTAACATAGTCTACTTAAAAAAACTAAAAGTCGTTTTACATCTTTATTTTTACTGTTGAATACAATAATGTCTATAGATTTCACAAATTAGAGAATATTAAAATCCAGTTCTATTTCTCTAGAAAAAGAGAGGGAACATGATTGTGAAATTGCAATCGTCTAACAGCCTAAATGTAGTGTGTTAGACTAAACATACAGCTAGTCTTTGAAACAACATATGACAGAATTTGACAGCTGATGTTTGGCTGTGTCAGGAGTAATAATTTACCAAGCAAAACGACGTCTCTGTTTCAACTCGACCGTTCGGTATTGTTTTGGGTGTTTGTTTGCTTTGTTACGCAGTTCTGACCAAACGCATTGACCAATTGTATTGAAATTTTATATGAAGGTACCTTGTATAAAGCACAAGTGTTTTACTTGTAGGATTCCCCCCCCATTTACTTACCTTTTTACGATGGCGGCCTCTGAATTTACGATGACGAGTGTACGCAGTTTTGGCCAAACGCATTGACAATTGTTTTGAAATTTGGTACGAAGATAACGTGTATAAAAACCCAATTCTGTAATACTGAACAGAAAGACATATCATCACTTTCAACTCTTCATGGAGGAGGAACAGTAAGGTTGGTCCAGTACTATTTTATGTACATATTACTTTTAAAGGTTAAATTTGCGGAAAATGTTACGAGCTCTGTCGTGGAGTGCTCTGTATATTAATTAAGAATATACTGTGAGGTCTAATGTTTTTTGAACTACTATTAATTATGATGCACTCATCTGATAGTAACTTTCTTATTGACCTTATCTGACGGCCAGCTACTTCAATTCTACTGGGATTTTTTTCGTTATGCACTTGAACATTAGAAATTTATGACATATTAATACTGTATACTATAAATTTTTAACGACTTCTTGAGAAGGGAATGACCCTTCTCGATTGACCCGTTCATGATTGGCGCTCATTTTGTGGTCCGGGATCTAGTTCTTACTATGGTGCCAACAGCTCATTTTTAATGGACATTCTCTAAGGAAGTTAAATTTGTTATATCATTTAGACCAAAACAGCAGCAGTTACGAAAAACCAAACTTACAAACGTTCTTCAAGTCTCACAATAAAACAATAATTATAATAATACATACTAGTGTACATGTTGTGTGTAAAAAAATATTTCGTAATTTTTATTATACTATGACTGGTTTTATAATCACAAGAATTAATTAATAGTGCAAAAACGTTACATAATTTTTCATACATTTAATAAAATCAGTTTCAAAGCTATGATAAAAAAATTAGAAATTGGCTCTAATTTCTCAAATTCGGTTAATCAGATTTTGCTGAAAATTTGTTAGAGTACAGACAGTACTCAATTGAAAACTTGTTTGAGTACAGATAGTATTCAACAGAAAATTTGTTTGAATACAGATAGTATTCAATAGAAAATTTGTTTTAATACAGATAGTACTCAACAGAAAACTTGTTTGAGTACAGAGAGTATTCAACAGAAAATTTGTTTGAATACAGGTAGTATTCAATAGAAAATTTGTTTTAATACAGATAGTACTCAACAGAAAACTTGTTTGAGTACAGAGAGTATTCAACAGAAAATTTGTTTGAGACAGAGAGTATTCAACAGAAGATTTGATTGAGTACAGATAGTACTTAGCAAAAAATTTGTTTGAGACAGGGAGTATTTAACAGAAGATTTGATTGAGTACAGATAGTACTTAACAGAAAACTTGTTTGAGTACAAAGAGTATTCAACAGAAGATTTGATTGAGTACAGATAGTACTTAAGAGAATCCTTGTTTGAGTACAGAGAGTATTCAACAGAAGATTTGATTGAGTACAGATAGTACTTAACAGAAAACTTGTGTGAGTACAAAGAGTATTCAACAGAAAAGTTTTTTGAATACAGACAGTTCTCAACAGAAAACTTGTTTCAGTATAGACAGCATCCAACAGAGAATATCAGTATTTATTTTTATTGTTTTTAGGTTTACTGCCTAACTGGTCCAATTTTATTTGAAATAGGTACAAAATTGATCTTAGTAATGCTTGAACAGTTTCGTTATCCAGCGAAATGGTCTTAAAAAATTCGTATTTTTCTTCTTTTTTTGTAAACCCTGGTTCACCACAGTAATCAGCTTCAAAACCTGTATAAATAAATAAACTTTCCTGTAACTACGTCTTACTTTACCATACGTCTGTTTTATATGTATTCTTTAATTAATACAATGTTTTTACAAAAATAAGAAAAAATAAAGCTGTTTTTTTTTTGTTTAAGGCGAAAAGCACATTGAAGCTATTATCGCCTCCCTAAATGTAAGTGTGAGTGTAAAGTCGTAAGTGTAGTGTTGTAAGTGTAAGTATGTGTTAGACTCAGGTACCGCGAGGGACGTCTAGATCCTCTCAATAGGTGCAGTTAGTCTATACCCCCTGCGGGGAAATAAAATTGTAAAGAGTAAGTTGTTTGTCGTAGCTAAAACAAAAATAATACAGTAACCAACAACTTATGAGACTTGTTAAATGAAACAATTTCAGGCTGGTCTAAGACGTTACATCAGTCCAGTATAGTGTGTGTGCATTTGAAAATATAATTTTCATTTAGCTTAAAATAGCTTCTATATAAAAGTAAAGAAAATATTAGATTTTTGTCTACTTTAAAAAGTATATGGCACTAAAAGGGTTAAATTATATTCGGATTTTATTGAAAAATTAAAACGCGAATGTATGCAGATTTTATCGCTGATTGTGATGATGAAGTTAGATTCTCAAAAAAGTGAAAGACTGTTATGTTAAAAAAAACGGTTACTGTTATGTGATATTGTTACTTTTGTAAATTCGCTTCTGTTATGTCAACGAGACAGCTGCGTGTCGTGTTTAGGTTAGGGAGGTAACATTCTTGATGTTTCACTTAGGCTTCTATAATAGAGAAAGTTGATAAGCTGACCTAGGTTAATGCTTGTTACAATTAGATCTACAGTAGTCTGACACGCCTACTCGCTGAGCATGTGCATGACCTACAAATTTTTAAATTGATGCAGGATATTTCAAGGTCGCATCCTCTGCACGCGGCTATCCAATGGATACTTGATTGTGCGAAACTGCACTTTGCAGGCTTTTATTGCGTCTTTCCCATAAAATAAATTGCAGCAAGATGAGATATTAGTGACTACGGGTCTTGCCATGTCTTGCACTTCTTGTACGCATTCCATGCCACGGGTGCACTACATTTTGGGTAATAGGTTTTGTTAAAGTTCAGTCGAGAAAAGTAGTCTGTTTTTAGATAATTTTTAAAATGATCCCGAGACTTGGGCAAAATGTAAAGATAGGCCTAAACCAAATTTAATGTAAATCGGTGTCAACGATGTAAATCATCAAATTCATCTTTTCAGATATTGGGTTCTGAAAACGAAATTGCAATAAAAATTGAAGATTTGCACGATCATCATATTTTTTACTGAGAAAGTATTTAAATATAATTATTTGTTTTTGTACTTTCAATAGAATTTGAAAATCTAAGGCGCTAATTTATGCAGATTTTAACGCTAATTAAGATTATGAAATCAGATTATTTACAAAAAAGTTAGATAAAAAGTTACGATTTTTTAAATATTTGAAATTAGCGAGCGCCATTTTTAAAACGCCCATTGAATTTCGTGGGTAATGAAATTGTCCAAGCTATTATCAAAATCGATATTTGTGCCAAATTTGATTACGAACGGTAGAGTGTTAAAACACACACACACACACACACACACACACACACACACACGTGTTAAGAGATCTGTTGGAAAATAATTTAGAGGTAGGATTTCATGATCGCCGTCTTACCATGAAACGCTCCAAATAGCTCATTTTCCAACTAAAATCGCTAAAAACAGCAATTACGTAATTAGTTCGGGAAACGATGCAAGTGACAACCATTAAAGTTCATACTAAAAACAAAAATTTTAATATATCAGCCATATACTGTCCACCAAGACATAATCTAAAGAAGATAGACTACATACATCTTTTTAACATATTAGGCAATCATTTCATTCTTGGAGGTGACTTCAATGCAAAAAATACCTTTTGGGGATCACGTCTTACTACTGCTAAAGGCAAAGAGTTGTATGAGGCAGGAAAGGAGTTTAAATGTGACTTCCACTCAACTGGTAAACCAACATATTGGCCATCAGATCCAAGAAAGATACCGGACTTAATTGACTTTTTCGTGGTAAGGGGTGTATCTTGTAACTATATCAATCTCAGTGAAAGTTTTGATTTGGGCTCCGATCATTCTCCGGTAATCTTAACAATAAGTCAGAACATAATACAAAGAGAAGAACCTCCTAGATTATCCAGCAATAGAACCAACTGGATTGGCGTTAGAGAAGAGCTGGACGAGATTATTAACCTACATGTCTCACTTAAAACACCTGTGCAGCTCGAGGAAGAAGTTGATGTGTTTATTAATAACATACAGCAAGCAGTATGGAACAATACACCTCAGATAATTAAAAGATATAGTAATAACATTACTTACCTGCCTGAAGTTTTTGATTTAATTAATGAAAAAAGAAAAATGCGCAAAAAATGGCAGCAAGTTCGAGCTCCTAAATTTAAATCTGAATTAAATCGACTCAGCACTAGACTCACAAAGATACTAAAAACTATTAAAAATGAATCTGTTGCTAAATATCTGGAAAGTCTTGCGGCAGATAGAGACAACGGAGTCAAGATATGGAAGGCTACAAGATTCATTAAAAGGCCAAAAGTTCAAATGCCACCAGTCAGAAAAATGACAATACATGGGCTAAGAGTGATAGAGAAAAGGCAGATTTGTTTGCTGAACTCCTAGCTGAGACTTTCAAACCTTTTCCTAGACAGTCAGGCGATGAAAATACTATAGAATCAAATGATCCTGTAGCAAATAAAAATAAGGACGAATACGAAATTCATAACGTATCACATAAAGAACTTATTCATGAAATCAAAACTCTTAAGGGTAAAAAGCCCCGGGTTACGATCTTATCACAGCGGAGGTTCTAAAGGAACTGCCAAATAATGCCATAAAAAACTTCTTCACTTGGTGAACGCTGCTTTCAGATTAAAGTACGTCCCAAGACAATGGAAGATTGCCGAGGTGATCATGATTCTTAAACCAGGAAAAGATCCTAATGACAAAACTTCGTACCGACCAATTTCACTACTAACAACAATGTCAAAGATTTTTGAGAAACTGCTTTTAAAACGTCTTAAACCAGTCATTGTGGAAAGAAAACTGACTCCTGATCATCAGTTTGGCTTCAGAGACAGGCATTCTACAATTGATCAAGTACACCGAGTTGTACATGTAATAGAAAAGTCCTGGAAGAATGCAAAATATGTTCGAGTATATTTCTAGACGTTGCCAAAGCATTTGACAAGGTCTGGCACGAAGGATTAATCTTCAAACTTCAGCGTGATCTTCCGGAACAATTTCATCACATTCTGGAATCTTACCTGTCAGAGAGATTTTTCAGAGTTAAACATAATGGAGAGTATTCTGAGTTGAGGAATGTATCAGCAGGAGTACCTCAAGGGAGTGTCCTGGGGCCCGTACTTTACTTGTTGTACACTAGAGACATTCCCAAGAAGTTGATACAATCACAGCAACCTTTGCAGATGATACAACAATTTTGGCGACAGGAAATACTGTGGAAGAGGCATCGAATAAACTTCAAAGAGCAGTTGATAGAGTTTGCATTTGGATGAAGAAATGGAGATTAAAACTAAATGAATCCAAATCAACCTATGTCAACTTTACAAATAGAAAAATCAACCCAATTCCACTTATAATTAATAACCATGTAGTAACTCCAGAAAATTCTGCTAAATACTTGGGGATGACACTGGATGCAAAGCTCCACTGGAAAGAACATGTCAAAAGAAAAAGGTTGAATTAAACATGCAATTTAGGAAAATTAACTGGTTGATAGGGAGAAACTCAGATTTAGACCTACAAAATAAACTGCTTCTATACAAGCAAA
This sequence comes from Callitettix versicolor, assembly GCA_022606455.1. Taxonomy (NCBI): domain Eukaryota; kingdom Metazoa; phylum Arthropoda; class Insecta; order Hemiptera; family Cercopidae; genus Callitettix; species Callitettix versicolor. The sequence continues at coordinate 88,045,566 of CM040189.1, forward strand.
TACTGAAGCCGGTGTGGACCTATGGAATCCAGCTGTGGGGCTGCACAAAAATACAAATGTAAAAGTAATTCAAACTTTCCAGAATAAAGTCCTGCGAAGTATTGTAAGGGCTCCGTGGTTCGTTCTGCAATGACAGTCTTCATAGGGACCTTAGGATGAAAACTGTCTCAGAAGAAATCAAAAGATTTGCAGAGAAACACAAGCAAAGACTTATACATCACGATAACAAGGAAATAGCTTGCTTATTAGACAACTCTGGCGAGATCCGTCGCTTGAAAAGGACGAAGCCTTTGGAACTTTGCAGTGAGAGTGTATAACTAATCACACATGAACAGAGTGTGTGTTCATCAGGAGTCCATCAGTGGGTGTTACTTCAACAAACAGTGACATTACTATTAAATGTATATTGCTGGATAGGCTTTATTGCCTAGTTGTAATTATGTTAAATAAAATAAAAAAAAAAAAAAAAAAAAAAAAAAGTTCGGGAAACCAGAAATCAGGACATCAAGCCGACTGGTATTGTTGCGAAATGTGATTTCCGCAGAAAAAAGCGGTTGTTTGAAGACAAACCGCTTCAAATCAGGGCAATCCTGGTAGCACGTTATCCTGTACGTTTGAGTACTAAAATTAAAAAAAAATCGAATGCACAAAATGAATCGAATATGATTTTTCGTTCTTTTTTTGTCGATAGTCGATAGCTATCTGGTCGGATATCTTATAAAGATACATGTATATATTTTGTGTATGTAGTTAATATATCATTTTCTCATTATTTGAATAAATGATTAAAAAAATTGAACCGGTTTGAGAAAAAGACGGTTAAGATCAAAAACACCGAAATGGAAGTTTTTTAAATAAAAAAAAGTGTCTTATTTTTTTAGGAAGAACTTAATACATATTAAATTTCTTGTAGATCTGACATATACAATAAAGAAATACTGAACAAGCACTTGACAAACAAATAAATATTTTTTTACCCATGGGCCCCATAAAAACAGTTGTATTTATGAAATTACGAGAAACTGTTTTTTCGTGATAAAATTCTTTCTATCCTACAGTCAGAAGTAATCGTTATCCTTTATTCAAAATTAAAAAAAAAATAATAACCCAAAATATTGCAGTGCTTCGCTTAGAATGCATACGATTATTGCCAAAGCTTTTTTATTTGTGAAGTTGCATACAGAATTATTGTCGAAACAGTTTTCAGTCTTAGCACGTGCCCTATTGTAAAGTTTTTCTGAATGAAGAGTAGTAAAAGCAGTCGGACATGTGGCTCTGACTTATTTCCAGCCAAACACATGCCTAATCCAGGTGCTTGTCCCGTCCCAATGTACTAGACGTCCTGCAAACATAGTCTAGAGCTGATTATACTAATAATCCTGCTATTTGTGTGTTATAACTCTTTAATTTATTATAATTTTTCGATTTATAATAAACATATGTTATAATTGATGCCTTGACACCCTTAACGAAATCATTTCTTGTCTGTGTATATCGCTGCATAAATTAAATTGACCGATTTTGGTGCTGCCCATATCTAGGGATCATTTTTTACTTTTTCGAAAAATGGTGTTTTTACAGTTTCTGTCAAATGACCTTTAAAAACTGACTTTTTTTAAAAAAAAGAAGCTAAAAAGACTTTAAACAAATTTGAACCCAGTGTAGTTCACAAGAATTTCATAAAACATTTGGGTTGTTATATCCGCAAAAATCCGTTCGTAAATTGTGGAATAAACATGAAAAATCGGCGTAATTGATCAAAGTCGGACCATCAGATTGTGCTCAAATATTTCTCATATATGAAATAATTAACTCAGTCGTTGTACCAAATTAATTTTTTTTTTCTTAACGCCCATATTGTATGCTAGTGTAGAATAATGAAGACAGAAGATCGGCATTAACGGTAAGAGAAAAAAGTGCCACAGTAACTCCAGTCTCGAACCTATTCTCTTAAGGTGCGCAAGTTCAGAAGCGCATAGACTGACCACTTGTAGACAGAAGAAAGATGAGTTGTTTCTTAGAATTCGTGTCGTATATTTTGACTGGTTAGATTTCATTGACCAGAGTAAAAAAGACACAAAGCTAAACAAGTAAACAAAGTAAACAAGCTGTACAAGTCTGATGTACAGTCTCTGCTAATATGCCTTGATTAGTAGTTTCAGCGCTAAACCGATTTTATTTTCAATTAAAACAAATTCTGCGAATACGCCGTTCCACATTTATGTTTACACCATGTAATTAATGAGCTACATTCCGCTCGCGTGAAAACTAAACAAACAGAAAAAGCAAAATAGCAATGTGGTTTGCGCGTGCGCGGGCGCGTGTGTCTTCATATTGGGTCATAGTCATATACTTTAATATATTATGGGTTTGTTTTTGCCTAGAAGCGTTGCCCAATAGCGAGTTATTGCTTTGTCATTCCGCAACATTTTTAAGTGACGACTGTAGAGGGTAAGTTTTTAGTGAACGTTCGCGCCAATTTCGGTGGAATTCAGCATGTTGGTGTAATCTACCGCTGTAGACCTATAAAATCTCAAGACGATTTTAATTTTTCAAAAGCTTGTTTGTAGCTCTTTTTGGTCAAAACTCGGTAAAAAGATTTTCTCAGAATTGACTAACGATTTTAACCAGATTTGTTCAACGGCAGTTCATCCGATTTTGCTTAAAATTTGGTAAATTAAATGAAACTTCGCTACAAATGAATGTAGCGAATTTGAAGCAAAAGAAATTAAATTGAAATAAATCAAAAATAAACCGTGACCATTGACTGATTTGTTTTGTTTAAATTACATACGTTGTGCGTGTAGGCTGTATCATTGGAAAAATCCGTTTTAACTAACACTGTGTTTTTTTTTCTTTTCGTTTCACCCTCTTTCGGGTACGCTGAATTAATCATTTCTTGCGCGCTGTACTTTTCTTTGTTCCCAGTAGCTCTTCGTTCTTTCTGATCTTCTTTTCCTCTCCTCTTCTGAAATGATAGGTTTAGGTTTTATTTTGGTTTTATCTTGGAATCTTATTATTTCGTCTTTGGTAATTATCTTAGCAGTTTGGTCAAGCAGTGAATTTTCTGTAATTTTTAATTCTATTAGGTCTTTTTCAATTTCTTTAAACCAGTTCGGTTTTGTTTTACGATTATGGAAAAAATCAAACACTTGTTTCGTTAATCTATTAGAATTCATTCTAAGAAGATGGCCGTAAAAATTTATTCTCCTTTTTCTCATAGTATCTGACAGTTTTTCAATTTTCTTGTAGAGAGCTTCATTTCTTATATATACTACCTTATTATCCTGAAATTTTGTTCCTATAATTTTTCTTAAGATTTTCCTTTCCGTTATTTCAAGCTTTTCTATCTGGCCTATGCGATTCATGGTTAATGTTTCTACTGCGTACAGTGCTTCCGGCTTGAGCACTGTTTTATAATATTTAATTTTGGACTCCCATGAAAGGGATTTCTTATTGTATGTTTCTTTCGTCAATTGGAAGGCTAATTCAAGTTTGTTTTTCCTGGATTCCATTGCCCTTGCCTTCATCTGCATTCCAACTAATCCATTCACCAAGATATTTGAACTCTTTTACAATTTCTATTTTCTGTTCTTGGATTTTAAGGTATTTATTTGGGTATTTGTTGTTTGTCTTTGGTCTTTTCAAAAGATATGTTTAGACCTATTTTAGCTGCTTGTTTCTTTAATTCAAGAAACACTGTGTTTTATTATTGAAACCATGTTTACAAACACTTTGAATTCAACGTGTGTCCGAAATCATGGAATTAACCTCTTAAATACAATAATTTCCCAACTTTACAACTTACAACCATTCTTTGAATTGTCGTTTAGTATTCCTAGTTTTCGAACTTAGTAAGTTAGGGTCCTAGTGGTAAATTATTGAAAGCCGGTTTCGCGGTATCTCGGTGGTTAGGAATCTCACTGTGAAATTTAACATTTTATTTACAGTCCATTAATAAAACTTCGTTTTTTAAAAATCATATCAGTTGCTAGAACCTCAGCCTTGCAAGTCGGTTTGTGCACTTCTGAACCCTAGTCATTCCAGTTTAGTTTTATGTCCTTTGTGAGCTTAGAACTTGCTATGCTAGGTTTTCGACTTGTAAGAGCTCCTGTTGTAGCCTTTTCTGCTTCATTACTCCACTCTTCAAAAGTAGATGTTATTTTGCTTCAGTGTGCTGGTTGCACACTGTATTCCAAATTTCTTTGAACTAGGCTCGTAGAAAATGTGCGAGATGTACCCCTGGTTGGTTGCATCTACTGTTATGAACTGAATTCTAGAGTTAGTTACTACTGGCACTGCGACTATTCTAGGTCTCTTTGTAAAGTCTTGGATTGGGAGATGATTGAAAACGGGTAACTACCATTTTTAATTTGTAACTTCCCAGTTCGTTAGTGAGGTGCTTGCAGATGTTTGTTCTGTTAATTCCCTTTAAAATTTTCTTTCTCTTCACTCTTATCACGGAGGTTAGGCTCCATTTGGCCATCTTTTTGTTGTGCGGTTGATTCCACTCATGCTGTTTTACATTCTTACTCTAATTGTTCCCACGAGTAGCCAGGGAGATGAGGTCCTCCCATACAGAGCTTCCCATGCATGGCTGAGGCTAAGATACATTGGGAGGTCGCCAGATATACAGTGCTCCGTTTGATACACCATTAGCTTCCCTCTGCCGGTTAGTATAATAGTTTCTAATTGGGCTGTAACAGTGAGCAATTCAGGTTACGGTGGTTAATCGTATTTTCGATGCAATTTTTACTGTGGTTTTTCTAATTCCGCAGACAAGTTTTTGACTTGTCAAAAACGAAATAGAGTTTTTGACCCATTCTTTGCTAGTTCGTTAGCCTTTCCATTATCATCGTATGCCCTTATTCTCATTATTTGTTATTTAAACCAACTGCAGCTAGTTCACTATTTGGACATACTGTAGATCTTGTTCAGGATTTGATGGCATTTTGATAGCATTTAGAATTATATTTTTGTGTTTCTTAAAGCTTTGAAAGCATTTTGGTTGTCAGTCCTAACTGTGATTTGCTGCCTGGCATATTGATAAGCTTTTGTTAGACACAGTTGGGTGCATTCCAAAGTAATTAGCGTTTCTGTTTGCAGTTTGTACCTAAGTTGATGTTTTGCCACGAGTTGATGGTTCTTCGGCAGCACGAGATCCAACCTTTACTTTAGGCCTACAGCAGTTGATCGCTTCACTGTATTAAAATTAAGTCAAATATTCCTCAAACCAAATACGACCCGATTAATTAAGCGATAAGTGAAGTCTATTCGTGTACAGTGCTTAGTACTGTATTTAGCTGGTTGTAAATGTAGGTCAAGATGTGCTTTGTCTATCTAGCTGGATCAGTCTTTGCTGCGAGTCAGTTAATTAAGGCTCAAGTTCACAACCTGATCTCTGTTTCATGAGTACTACAATATATATATATATCCAAGTACAGGTGTTCCACAAGAATTGTTTATATACTGAAAAATTACAGTTTTGTCGAAATATACAAGTTAATAGTGTAAATACAGCATTTATTGATTTCAAGTACAAACAGTATGACGTCATAACGTATAACTGTTTACGTGTAAATATTTACTAATAACAAAATACAAGCTTCTTGAAAAACATTAAGCATCTTACATTTGTATATCCTACTGCCAGTCCAAATCAAAGTCTTTGTTTTGAAATACCTTGTATTAAAAAAATTCAGTGCATAAAACTCAAATTAAATGTGTTAACCGAATTTGATCAAAATCAACTACTTTGGGCATTTTGCTGTTCAAATTATTTTTATTTTTTCACTGTACGAAGTATAAACAAAAATGGAAAAATCAAACGATATTTTGATGTGTCACATGAGTAAAAAATGGTTCGGAATTAAACTAGTTGACGATTTCATAAAATTTGGCACACGGGTGCCGTTTGCGTTTATTTCGGGACCATTGTTTATTTTAGAAAATACGGTTGTGGAACTCTTTATTTAAATATTTTTTAAAAAATCTGATTTTCTCAAATGTAAGCGTACCAAAAAAGAAATGTTGGTCACTAATCCGAAATGAATGGAGTTTGAGATCATATAAAAATAGTAAAATATTGACGTAATTTCTCAAAATCTGTTTATCGGTTTTTGTCTTAAATTTTTTTAGTATATTATGTTAACGGAAAAAAACACTAACCACCGTTCATTCTCCCAAATGTTTTTCTAGCCATAAATTTCGTTTATTTCAATTATGCTGTTATGATTCCTTCATATATTGACCAAAATTGGAACCAATATAGTTAATCCTTTTGGACAAAAGATACAGTTTTTCCAGGTTTTTGTAGTCTGAAGCTGCCGGCCGAATTTTTTGTGGAATAATTGAATGTGCTTCAGTTTATTAAAATTGTACAAATATATAATGCACGTTTACTGAGCTCCCAGGAACGTAATTTTCTTTAGCTCATGGATTTTTAAAACGACATATTTTTCGTGAAGTGAATTCAGTTTATTTATAGCCTAATTAAAAAGTAAGCATTTTGGGGGCTAATAAACCCCAAATTCTTGGCAGCTTGCCAGTTGTGTGCGTTAAGGGTCGGTAGGCTTACAGTGCGTGGCGTTTGTCGCATTGCAGCTGTTTTATGTGTAGGCTTACTGTATTCAGTGTTCTGCTTTGTGTAAGTTGATTTTTAATTGCCTACTTCGTTTTTCAATAGACGCAAATCACACTACATACAGTGTTGTACTAGGACTAAAGTTAACAGAAGTAATTACGTTTTTTAGCATAATAGTTGCGGTTACTCCGGTAGTAGCGGCATGTAACTGCGGAAACAAATTTACACAAACTAATACTGTGCACAAATATTCAGGTAGGCCTACGATATTTTGGTAATACAGTAGCTTAGGCGAAAGTTTATTACCCAACAAAGTATGTTTATATTTCCCAACTGGCTGTAGTTAACAAAATTAAAAAAAAACTATAACAGATATTTAGATACGATATTTTGGTAATACAGTAGCTTTGACGAAGTACGTTTTATCTTTTCTAACTGGTTGTAAATATGAAAATCTTAAAATCTGTAACACCTTTATATACGATATTTTGGTAATATAATGGTTTAAACGAAAGTTTATTACCCAACAAAGTATGTTTATATTTCCCAACTGGCTGTAGTTAACAAAATTAAAAAAAAAACTATAACAGATATTTAGATACGATATTTTGGTAATACAGTAGCTTTGACGAAGTACGTTTTATCTTTTCTAACTGGTTGTAATTATGAAAATCTTAAAATCTGTAACACCTTTATATACGATATTTTGGTAATATAATGGTTTAAACGAAAGTTTATTATCCAACAAAGTACGTTTATCTTTCCCCACTGGCTGTAGTTAACAAAATTTTAAAAAAAACTATAACAGATATTTAGATACGATATTTTGGTAATACAGTAGCTTTGACGAAGTACGTTTTATCTTTTCTAACTGGTTGTAAATATGAAAATCTTAAAATCTGTAACACCTTTATATACGATATTTTGGTAATATAATGGTTTAAACGAAAGTTTATTATCCAACAAAGTACGTTTATCTTTCCCAACTGGCTGTAGTTAACAAAATTTTAAAAAAAACTATAACAGATATTTAGATACGATATTTTGGTAATACAGTAGCTTTGACGAAGTACGTTTTATCTTTTCTAACTGGTTGTAATTATGAAAATCTTAAAATCTGTAACACCTTTATATACGATATTTTGGTAATATAATGGTTTAAACGAAAGTTTATTATCCAACAAAGTACGTTTATCTTTCCCAACTGGCTGTAGTTAACAAAATTTTAAAAAAAACTATAACAGATATTTAGATACGATATTTTGGTAATACAGTAGCTTTGACGAAGTACGTTTTATCTTTTCTAACTGGTTGTAAATATGAAAATCTTAAAATCTGTAACACCTTTATATACGATATTTTGGTAATATAATGGTTTAAACGAAAGTTTATTATCCAACAAAGTACGTTTATCTTTCCCAACTGGCTGTAGTTAACAAAATTTTAAAAAACTATAACAGATATTTAGATACGATATTTTGGTAATACAGTAGCTTTGACGAAGTACGTTTTATCTTTTCTAACTGGTTGTAAATATGAAAATCTTAAAATCTGTAACACCTTTATATACGATATTTTGGTAATATAATGGTTTAAACGAAAGTTTATTATCCAACAAAGTACGTTTATCTTTCCCCACTGGCTGTAGTTAACAAAATTTTAAAAAAAACTATAACAGATATTTAGATACGATATTTTGGTAATACAGTAGCTTTGACGAAGTACGTTTTATCTTTTCTAACTGGTTGTAAATATGAAAATCTTAAAATCTGTAACACCTTTATATACGATATTTTGGTAATATAATGGTTTAAACGAAAGTTTATTATCCAACAAAGTACGTTTATCTTTCCCAACTGGCTGTAGTTAACAAAATTTTAAAAAAAACTATAACAGATATTTAGATACGATATTTTGGTAATACAGTAGCTTTGACGAAGTACGTTTTATCTTTTCTAACTGGTTGTAATTATGAAAATCTTAAAATCTGTAACACCTTTATATACGATATTTTGGTAATATAATGGTTTAAACGAAAGTTTATTATCCAACAAAGTACGTTTATCTTTCCCAACTGGCTGTAGTTAACAAAATTTTAAAAAAAACTATAACAGATATTTAGATACGATATTTTGGTAATACAGTAGCTTTGACGAAGTACGTTTTATCTTTTCTAACTGGTTGTAAATATGAAAATCTTAAAATCTGTAACACCTTTATATACGATATTTTGGTAATATAATGGTTTAAACGAAAGTTTATTATCCAACAAAGTACGTTTATCTTTCCCAACTGGCTGTAGTTAACAAAATTTTAAAAAAAACTATAACAGATATTTAGATACGATATTTTGGTAATACAGTAGCTTTGACGAAGTACGTTTTATCTTTTCTAACTGGTTGTAAATATGAAAATCTTAAAATCTGTAACACCTTTATATACGATATTTTGGTAATATAATGGTTTAAACGAAAGTTTATTATCCAACAAAGTACGTTTATCTTTCCCAACTGGCTGTAGTTAACAAAATTTTAAAAAAAACTATAACAGATATTTAGATACGATATTTTGGTAATACAGTAGCTTTGACGAAGTACGTTTTATCTTTTCTAACTGGTTGTAAATATGAAAATCTTAAAATCTGTAACACCTTTATATACGATATTTTGGTAATATAATGGTTTAAACGAAAGTTTATTATCCAACAAAGTACGTTTATCTTTCCCCACTGGCTGTAGTTAACAAAATTTAAAAAAAAACTATAACAGATATTTAGATACGATATTTTGGTAATACAGTAGCTTTGACGAAGTACGTTTTATCTTTTCTAACTGGTTGTAAATATGAAAATCTTAAAATCTGTAACACCTTTATATACGATATTTTGGTAATATAATGGTTTAAACGAAAGTTTATTACCCAACAAAGTATGTTTATCTTTCCCCACTGGCTGTAGTTAACAAAATTTAAAAAAAAACTATAACAGATATTTAGATACGATATTTTGGTAATACAGTAGCTTTGACGAAGTACGTTTTATCTTTTCTAACTGGTTGTAAATATGAAAATCTTAAAATCTGTAACACCTTTATATACGATATTTTGGTAATATAATGGTTTAAACGAAAGTTTATTACCCAACAAAGTATGTTTATATTTCCCAACTGGCTGTAGTTAACAAAATTAAAAAAAAAACTATAACAGATATTTAGATACGATATTTTGGTAATACAGTAGCTTTGACGAAGTACGTTTTATCTTTTCTAACTGGTTGTAAATATGAAAATCTTAAAATCTGTAACACCTTTATATACGATATTTTGGTAATATAATGGTTTAAACGAAAGTTTATTACCCAACAAAGTATGTTTATATTTCCCAACTGGCTGTAGTTAACAAAATTAAAAAAAAACTATAACAGATATTTAGATACGATATTTTGGTAATACAGTAGCTTTGACGAAGTACGTTTTATCTTTTCTAACTGGTTGTAAATATGAAAATCTTAAAATCTGTAACACCTTTATATACGATATTTTGGTAATATAATGGTTTAAACGAAAGTTTATTATCCAACAAAGTACGTTTATCTTTCCCAACTGGCTGTAGTTAACAAAATTTTAAAAAACTATAACAGATATTTAGATACGATATTTTGGTAATACAGTAGCTTTGACGAAGTACGTTTTATCTTTTCTAACTGGTTGTAAATATGAAAATCTTAAAATCTGTAACACCTTTATATACGATATTTTGGTAATATAATGGTTTAAACGAAAGTTTATTATCCAACAAAGTACGTTTATCTTTCCCCACTGGCTGTAGTTAACAAAATTTAAAAAAAACTATAACACATATTTAGATACGATATTTTGGTAATACAGTAGCTTTGACGAAGTACGTTTTATCTTTTCTAACTGGTTGTAAATATGAAAATCTTAAAATCTGTAACACCTTTATATACGATATTTTGGTAATATAATGGTTTAAACGAAAGTTTATTACCCAACAAAGTATGTTTATCTTTCCCCACTGGCTGTAGTTAACAAAATTTAAAAAAAAACTATAACAGATATTTAGATACGATATTTTGGTAATACAGTAGCTTTGACGAAGTACGTTTTATCTTTTCTAACTGGTTGTAAATATGAAAATCTTAAAATCTGTAACACCTTTATATACGATATTTTGGTAATATAATGGTTTAAACGAAAGTTTATTATCCAACAAAGTAGGCCCTACGTTTATCTTTCCCCACTGGCTGTAGTTAACAAAATTTTAAAAAAAACTATAACAGATATTTAGATACGATATTTTGGTAATACAGTAGCTTTGACGAAGTACGTTTTATCTTTTCTAACTGGTTGTAAATATGAAAATCTTAAAATCTGTAACACCTTTATATACGATATTTTGGTAATATAATGGTTTAAACGAAAGTTTATTATCCAACAAAGTACGTTTATCTTTCCCAACTGGCTGTAGTTAACAAAATTTTAAAAAACTATAACAGATATTTTAGATACATTATTTTGGTAATACAGTAGCTCAGACAAAAGATTACATTTTATCTTCTCTAAATGGTTGTAATTATAAACATCTTAAAAACTGTAACAAATATTCAGATACGATATTTTGGCAATAGAGCAACTTAGACGAAAGTATTATGCAGCAAAATAAGTTTAATGGCCTGTAATTATCAAAACTTGAAAAATTATAATAAATATTTAGGTACGATATTTTTGTAATACAGTAGCATTGAGTATAAACGTACTAGAACGATAACCCGTATGAGAGAGATGTGAGCACTCGCTGCTGATGGCATATTGCGGCAGGGTGTTCAACTACAGTTAAATAGATAATAGTACTGTCTATTTTCTCAAACGTCTTCCTCCCCTGTTCTTGCTGCTTGCAGCGTTCGTAGCGGTACATAGTCCAATTAGTCGGCCTTACACCTCTGATGTCGAGCACGTTTTGATAATACTAGCTGTGCTTTAGTCACAGTAGCTAAGCGAAAGATTAATTACTCAGCAAGGTACGTTTAACCCTACATGGACCAAGGTATTTTCGGTAACACCCAGAACCAAGGGAGGGTTAAAGGTGTCCACTCTGTAAACCAGAGTTTTGAGAGGTTTTATTTATAAAACTAATATTACTTTATATTACTAATACAAAACATGTTATCGACTAGAGAAATAAATTGAATTAACGTTCACTAAACAAATGATTTATATTTACAAACAGCGTATAGCTAGAAGAGTTAATCAGTTTTAAATTTCTCTACGTGCTGAACTAATCTGATAATTCTGGACCTGTTTTACAATTGTAACAAATATTTGACTTTTCACTTTGTTACATAACAAACATTGGTTGTTTACACTATTTATCATCTCCTTCCCAGATGGGGCAGCAATACAACGTATTTGGCACCTGCAGTAAAAAATTGCAAACTTTAAATTCCGTTTATTTCAAAATTTGATACATTTACTAAGTTATGTATCTTTATATGTATCCAGCTTTTAAGTATGTTTTCGTTTTATTTAATTAGACCTATTAATTTCAGGTTCACTTCGATAGCTGCCGAACCTAAATTTTTGAAAGCTGTCGAAGTATCTTTGACCCTTTCGTTTTTTCTGGCGCCTAAGCACTAGGCCTGTTAATAAAAATCAGTTTTCAGAAAATTCTTACTTTCCTATTAAAAAAACTTTACCACTAATTTCTACAAAACAAAAATTAAAAAATTGTTAGAAACAAAGTTACATACAGGCAAACTATGCCTGTACGCAATTCATCGAAATGGGTTAATTATTCTGCTGCGATGTACAGGGAACATGTCAGCATACAGTCGGTCAGACATCCGTGTAAAACACAATTTGTGGATTTAGGATATATAAAGGGATATATTTATCAAAATAATTGTAAAAACATATTCGATTTTGTTCTAATATTTTTCTTACAGACTCACTGTATCAGATAACATTATGAGCTTATATTTGATTTCTGCTGAGCAAAAAGTCCAATATAACATTTTTTTTATCGTACACTTTTTTTGAAAAAAAACTGTGATTAGTGTTTTAAAATTTCAAACTATATGCCCTGTATTTTGAAAATACGAAATGAACCGTGACCGCCGTCGGTTATATTTTGGAGTTGGTAGAACGTATTAATCTAGAGGGCCTATTCTTTCAGTCTAGAAGGAGTTTTGGGTATGCTGATTAATAAGAGGGGGAGAGGGAGAGAAAGAAAGAGAGTGGGGGGAGGGCCCAATGAGCCGTGCGTCATCTGTTTGGCAAACATTTGTACGGGTTTTGTGTGTCACATTTATTTCGATTTAAATTTCAAGGCTGTTTATATTTATCGCGAGTTTTCCGCGGTGTTCGGATGTTGCCAATCCGGGTGGTCGAGGCCAAAGTCTTGCGGGAGGATTCGTTGAACATTTGCGGAGCGTCCTGCAGAGATAACCTAAAACTGTAGAAATTCTATTAAAAAATATTACACGAATTTCCAACATTCAGTTTACATGTTTAAAAGTGGCTCAAATAAAAGCCTTTAAGCACGCAATTTTGTAATTCGTAAATTTGTTTCGTTCTAGCAAAAGCACCAGGAAATCGGTTAGTCAGGTTGTGCTAATATTTTAGTACATTTAATACAATGCCGGTTTATATCTAAAGCCAGTGTACCACATTTAAAATAAGTGATATTTATTTTCTAATTGTGTGCGCGCGCACGCTCACGTTTCAAAATGGTGGCCATTAAAAAGTCTTTAAAAAATCTTAACTTTTTTTATCTTACACAATTTTGAAAATATGATTTCGCAATCTTATTCAGACTTAAAACGTGCATTATAAATTAGCGTTTTATACTTTTATTGTAATTGGAAATTTTTAAAATTAATTAATATTAATATATGGAGACTGTTATGCTAAGGTGGTGATATAATTTTTTTTAAGTGTAAGATTAACAAAATTTTGGATTACAGCATTTTGGATTTACTGTTTTTTTTCAATTCCTACTATTAGTTCACTTTCCCCTGTATATATTTATTTATATATCTTGCTCAAATTTTCAATTGTTAATAAAATACTTTCTATTCATTACCTTAAGTTCAGATATTTTTTTAACTTGTAGTGGATGACACTTGATGTTAATACAGGTTTTTTGTCAAATATTAATATCGCATATTTGTACAGACTGTACGAAAGGATTTGATATAAGTAACACTTACGTTCTATCCTATGTTGGTTTTTGGAATCGCAACACGCAGCTGTCTCGCTGACTTGATGGAAGCGCATGACCAAGTAGGAATCGACTTAAAAATTTTCTATATTACTTGTTTTTAATGAAAATGATTTGTTCGTATCGTGTAAGCGAGACAGCTGCATGTGGCGATTGTTTGTATGAATTAACTTTATTTTGTGGGATAGGGGATTTTCCTTTCTTCGTAAATGATATAAACACATGTTTCTTTTCGTTAAATGTAATGGAAATAAAGGCAATTAATTATACATTAGCAAATTTCCATTGGAAAGTGTATTATACATTTTTCAATTCAATTGAAATTACGAAAATGAATTTGACAGTGATTAGTGTTTATTTTTTGTATTTACAACGAAATTTGTAAATTAAAAATGCTAATTTATAAAAATTTTAACGCTGATTACGACAATTAAATAAACATTTTCTAAAAAAATGTTACGTAAAAAATTTGCGATTTTTCTGCGGCCATTGCTTCTATTTTTGTAAAATGCAAAGTACTCGGCTTATTAAAATGTTTTTTACAGAAATTCGTTTCCATCCCGTCAGATTCAGCTGCATTTCGCCATTATTTATACGAAATTAGTTGTTATTTTGTGGGTTAGGGGATTTTCCTTTCATTAATATATTCAGTCAAACACGTGTCTGTTATCGTTAAATTTCCTAATGAAAATAAAGACATTTAATTAATTTAGTGCCTGTAGTAGTCACATATTCACGCACGGCCGCAGTAAGCCGGTTGTGTATCTCACAGCAGATGTCCAACCTTTAACAGTTCCGAGGTATTTATAGCAGCAGCTCTTACTGTAAGAAATCCCTGTTTAATTAGCTCCAACGAAAACCAAATAGGCCTCCTGTGGTGTTGTGGTTGTTTTGAAACATTGGCAATAAACTCCGTAATGAAAAAATGTTTTTAAATAAATTGTGCATAAATACTGTACAAATTGTATCACATTGAACTTTATTTCCCTCAAAAAATCTGGTTCCTAAGCTATCGCGAAAAAATAACGAAAAAGTTCATCAGATAATACATAGTTTTGTTGTTTATTTCTGTTGTTCAAAGTCTTTACTTCATTGCATTTTGTTGTTGTTGTTATTTTAAGGCGAAAAGCACATTGGGGCAATTATCGCCTCCTTAAATGTAAGTGTAAAGAGTGTAAGTGTAAAGTGTAGTCGTAAGTATAGTGTTGTAAATATAGTGTTGTATAGTGTGTGTTAGACTCGGGTACCGCTAGGGACGTCTAAATCCTCTCAATAGGTGCAGCACCCCTGTCGGGATTTCATTGCAGTTAGACTAATGAAGGTTGGGGAGCGACTTCATTAGCTGATAAAACCAGCGGTAGTAACTAGATTTGAACTTGCGTACGAGTACAGAGGTGTGTCGAACTGCCCGCCGTTCTGTTCAATTTTTAGTCATATATGAGATTAGTAACTGCTATCAGAGAACTAAATTTGAAAACAAAATTCGAGTTTAAATCCAAAAACTAATCCCCTTCGAAAATTTATTTACGTTTTCCCAGAGTTAATCCCAAATCGTAAATCTCTTTTACATAAAATTTAATGCATTGATCCCCCCCCCCCGAAAAACGTTTATGGTTAACATCGCATGTCACATCATTGTTGGGGGAAAAAAACAAAAATAAAAAACTTCAACAAAGAAAACTTATCTAAACGTTATTAAACAATAATATACACATCCAAAGCAAAATAAATAAATGAACACAATTAAATGTAAAATTGTAAAAGGGTCTTACAACACTAACAGAAAGTAAATAAAAACTTTAATAATTAATGCATCTACTTAGTTATAATAATAAATATCTGAGAAACAAAATTAAAAGCAACACAATTCGTTGTAAGGTTTTGATACATTGACATGCGCTATTTTTATGTAGAACAACATTTGTGTAAAATCTGATCAGTTGATTTTGATGTTATCAAAAATCTGACAGATTTTCTGAACTTTGTGTAGTTACCGGAACGGAATTTTAGAAATATAGTGCTCATAAATGTTGTTCAACTATTTATGGGCTTCAGTTGAGCAAAATATGGACAACTATTTTTAAGTGTTATTACAAAAAAAAAGGCTGAAAATGTAGGCAATACACAAAGTGAATTGACACTAATATCAAGAAGAGGTTTTTTTTATAAAATACACATTATACGAAGTAGGAAGTCACTCTTGAAAAGTGTTTCTCTCAGTTTACCTTGGAACGGTGAATTTTTTTATAGATTTTCAAAAAATATGATTTATTAACGAAGAGTAAAATTTCCTCATCTTTCCTTCCATTAATTAATTGTTAATTTTGGTGCTCAACAAAACTGAAGAGAACCCAAAATATATAATTGTGAATAAAATACAACAATTTTTACACACACATACACACACACACACACACACACACACACACACACACACACACACACACACACACACACAAGTTCACTTTTGTGTGTGGTTTAATGTTTTTATTTTGTGCCAGTTATACTAATAATGACAGAAGAATGATTTAACACATGGAAAAAAGTTAGGTAGTAACTAGATTCGAACCTGCCTACTTTTTGCGTTCAGTGTACTTTGTATAGTGAGGTAGTAAAAAAATGATTGTATTTGGACACTGCCGTGTTTTAATAAAATGTGTGAGGTATAATGTTAGCCAGAACATCCTTACAAATATCGTAATCTGTAATTACCAAAACTATGAACTGTTTTATTCACGCTTCGATCATATGTGTAGCATTTAGGTCCCTACAGTAAAGTTTTGAAGTGTACCAGGGCTTATACACCGGTCATGTAGATGTTAATGCTGAACCCCTGCCCTCTTAGTTTAACTGGCATAAAGTATGGACATTA
Organism: Callitettix versicolor; assembly: GCA_022606455.1. Classification (NCBI taxonomy): domain Eukaryota; kingdom Metazoa; phylum Arthropoda; class Insecta; order Hemiptera; family Cercopidae; genus Callitettix; species Callitettix versicolor. Next base: position 88,062,257 of record CM040189.1, read on the forward strand.
TGAAAAAAAAAATTCTCTCGTGAATCAGATAAACCCTTAAAGCCTTGATTAAGTGAAGTAAATCTACTTCTTAAAACCCGCAGTCGGTTTACAAAACTTTTCAATCTTTTTTAACAATAAATACAAATATTTGGCCAAGCCAGTGTTAGGTTCGAATAATTGGCACTAGGTAATTCTATGTTCAGAATATTGTGTAATAATGTTTTGATGTTTGCCTGAAATTACAAAGACTCGTTAATTGACTTGAAAACTTTCCACGGCCTTTGTATCGCGATTTGAATACAGAGCCGGACCCTTTGAAGGTTTTGTTCTCAATCATTACAGCCCATTCAGAGTTTTGTTTTTGTTTTCTGGTGACGTTTTTACAAAAGGTAGTAGAACGCAGAGGGTGAGGGTAAAATGACCTGAGATCTAGCCGAGCCAAGAACTGGGGAGAAAGGAAATGGCCACAGTTTAGGGGAGTATATCTACCGACCTGTTGTTGTACACTGTAGTGTTTGTTGTTAGTGAAATCTGTTTAATTAGTTCTTTGTTAGTGTTAGTTAACACAGTGTGCGTGTGTGCGCGTGCGTGCAAGTCAAGGTTAACGCTTTGAAATTGTGTTTACATTTTACTTTCTTCCTTTGTTCTCGCTTTTACAGTTTGTAGCCTACATGATATTCGATGTGTCAAAACAAAAGAACATTTCTTTTCTCACCTGTTTACAGATCTGATAATAGTTTTCCGGGCGTACAATGGAAATAGTGCGGTTTTTTTTGAGTTGTGGGTAACTTTATTTGCGAGTTGTAAAATCAAATTATTATTTAATAACAGTTTAAATAAAGGATTTTTTCCTAGGAATTTATGAAGGAAGTAAAATTTTGCAAGATGTTTATAGTATCACATTCATCAACATTTTTTTTCCTTTTATAAAGCACCGAATAATTTCTTGTTCGGTAAGTAATCGTGTTTTATGTATTGCTATTTAAGAAAAAAGAAAAGAAAAGAATTTTCTTTCATCTGTATCTATAACATAAAGACGAGTACCTATGATCATGTCTAAGATTGAAGAAAGCAGTCTACGATTACCAATAGTATCGTGTCTGTATTAACCATTTCTACGCGTTTGCGTGTCTCTTCTTCTAATCATCACAATCATATTGAATTGGAACTCATAGCGGTCAAAAATGTTGGGTTGGGAGATAAACGAAATAACTTAAATTAAAAAGATATAATTTTTTCTAAGTGCATATTTTCTCTTTTAGATTCATATTGGTCAGATTCATATTTCCGTCAGTATAGCGCATGTCTGTCTGTATGTGTACGCTCATCACTATATTAATTGCCCAATTTCTATGAAATTTAGCTTGCTGTTGTGGTATGGTCCACAACTCGAGTCCATTTAAATTATTTTGGAATTAAGAAGCACTGGAAAGTTAATAGAAATATGATTTTCTGATAATTGATTTTGGTCATAAGTAAACTTTAGTCCTTTAGTAAACTACTCAAACAAAATGTCCGTAAATCGTTATCTCCCCAAAAATGTTTATACCGGATTTTATTCAAAATTTTGGAAGAAAATGAAAATTAATTTTTAAGCAAAGCCTCTATGTGAAATTTGAAATAAAGGAATTAGCGGTTGGCGAGTAAATCGAAAAAAAATGAACATTAAGGGAATATTAGCCCCCTGCAAAAATCACCCCAAAACAGCTTCACACCCACCCATATAACGCCATCAGTTTTTAACCAAAAATTAAAAGTCAATATGTCAATGTAAAGATATTTCGATATTACAAAATTACAGCAAATTCTAGCTTGATTGCTTTTTTAGTATTTCGATATTACAATTTGATAAAAACCTACGAGCAGTTAAAGTTGACGAATTTTCGGAATACGAGTAATATACAGAAAAACTTTTAGACAATTTAATGGCCTGGATACGAGAGCCAGCTAAAGCTTGAACGACGGAAATGACGGTGTTTTTGACGAACCTTGTGGACTAAATAAGAACTATTTGGTGGCTGATTAACATCACACTTTCATTACGCCATTCATGAAAAGAATAACGATATGTTTTAATATAACAGCATAGTAATCTTTCACCTAAAGGAATCACATGAATATCCGAAAACATTATCTAGTCATTTAAACTTTAACGTTCAGAACTAGCCAATACCCAGTTATAAAAATGTTATAATTTAAAATGACTTATTTAAAAAAAAATCACTAATTAAACATCAGTAGAGTATCTATGGAGCAACTGAGTAACAAACGAAATAATAATTTGCGTGATCGCTTAGCAAAAAATTAGATGAGTAGGTAAGGGCTACTGTTTAGTAGTCCTAATCGGTGACAATATTACGATATAAAGCAAGCTGAGGGCTCAGAAAAGTATGTTTCCTGTAGCTTTTTTTTGTCTCTTGTTTCTATTTTTTTTGTCTCCTGTAGCCTATTTTTTGTCTCCAGTAACCTATATCTTGTCTCCTGTAACCTATTTTTTGTCTCTTGTTTCTATTTTTTTGTCTCCTGTAGCTATTTTTTTGTCTCTTGTTTCTATTTTTTGGTCTCCTGTAGCCTATTTTTTGTCTCCAATAACCTAATTTTTGTCTCTTGTTTCATATTTTTTTGTCTCCTGTAGCCTATTTTTGTCTCCAGTAACCCATTTCTTGTCTCTTGTAACCTATTTTTTGTCTCTTGTTTCTATTTTTTTTTGTCTCCTGTAACCTATTTTTGTCTCTTGTTTCTATTTTTTGTCTCCTGTAGCCTATTTTTTGTCTCCAGTAACCTATTTCTTGTCTCCTGTAACCTATTTTTGTCTCCAGTAACCCATTTCTTGTCTCTTGTAACCTATTTTTTGTCTCTTGTTTCTATTTTTTTTTGTCTCCTGTAACCTATTTTTTGTCTCTTGTTTCTATTTTTTTGTCTCCTGTAACCTATTTTTGTCTCCAGTAACCCATTTCTTGTCTCTTGTAACCTATTTTTTGTCTCTTGTTTCTATTTTTTTTGTCTCCTGTAACCTATTTTTTGTCTCTTGTTTCTATTTTTTTTGTCTCCTGTAGCCTATTTTTTGTCTCTTGTTTCTATTTTTTTTGTCTCCTGTAGCCTATTTTTGTCTCCAGTAACCTATTTCTTGTCTCCTGTAACCTATTTTTTGTCTCTTGTTTCTATTTTTTTTGTCTCCTGTAGCCTATTTTTTGTCTCCAGTAACCTATTTCTTGTCTCCTGTAACCTATTTTTGTCTCCAGTAACCCATTTCTTGTCTCTTGTAACCTATTTTTTGTCTCTTGTTTCTATTTTTTTTTGTCTCCTGTAACCTATTTTTGTCTCTTGTTTCTATTTTTTTCCTTAACCTATTTCTCCTGTAACCTATTTCTTGTCTCTTGTAACCTATTTCTTGTCTCTTGTTTCCTATTTTTTTGTCTCCTGTTTTTACTATTTTTGTCTCTTGTAACTATTTTTTTTTGTCTCTTGTTTCTATTTTTTTGTCTCCTGTAGCCTATTTTTGTCTCCAGTAACCTATTTCTTGTCTCCATTAACCTATTTTTTGTCTCTTGTTTCTATTTTTTTGTCTCCAGTAACCTATTTCTTGTCTCCTGTAACCTATTTTTGTCTCCAGTAACCCATTTCTTGTCTCCTGTAACCTATTTTTTGTCTCTTGTTTCTATTTTTTTTGTCTCCAGTAACCTATTTCTTGTCTCCTGTAACCCATTTCTTGTCTCTTGTAACCTATTTTTTTGTCTCTTGTTTCTATTTTTTTGTCTCCTGTAACCTATTTTTTGTCTCTTGTTTCTATTTTTTTTGTCTCCTGTAGCCTATTTTTTGTGTCCAGTAACCTAATTCTTATATCCCATTTTTTCTAATATAGCATATTTTTTTGTCTCCCTGTATGAATATCCGCCTCTGGATCTATATATGGGTCTTCGGGTCTTCATGATGGAATTTGAATAGTTATAGGCCTATATATAAACTGAAGAAATCCTGAAGCAATTCTTCGAATTTTAAATTTAATTAATCCCGGAAAAGGAAGAAGTTAATTAAAATTCAGTTTTCCGCTAATGACGCAAATCTACAAATAATCTACATAACCTTAGTTAATAACGGGTGTTTAGTAATAAACTCAGGGTTAACAACTTCTGGTTTTTAAAAATTCTCCCCAAAAATCGAGTAAAAATATAATTTTCTATATTTCCATTCGCCGTCATAGTAAGTCAGACTAGGGAGTTGAAGTGATGACCGGACCCGTCTTCACATGTAGTTTTGGCCTAGTTAATTTTTTTTATTTGTGTGTGTGTGTGTGTGTGTGTGTGTGTGTGTGTGTGTGTGTGTGGGCGTGCGTGCATGCATGTATGTGTGGGGCTCACAGTTGTAGCCCTTTGTTTCAAACTTGGCAAGAAAAATAATATTGGTAATAACTTAAACAATTTGGCATGTGATATCCGTTTAACAGTGGCTGCAAATTTAAATTATAAATTATATATTTTTGGAAATGTAACTTATAGTTTATGAATTTTGAATTGCCGTCGTTTTGAAACGAATAAACGAATTTACCGGGTAAGGGACTTGTAAACAGTATTACCAAAATAAATTTTAAATCCTAGTATGATTTTTGCTTGGGAATGATTTTTCCAGCAACGATTTTATAAATTCATTTATATACTGTTTAAGTAACATTTAAATGATCTCTCTAAACATGTTCTGGAGAGGAGGATCGATGTTCATTTCATGGTCCCGGACATTGGTCTTGCCATGATAGTAGCTGTAAAATTGCCTCGCTCGCAGTTACAAATTGGTGTTACCTTGTAACCCTGAAACAATAACAACAATAAACATTACTTTTCAATGTTAGTAGCAGTCTGTATATAGAAATAACTTTACTGTTGCCCAGATCAGCCGTTTGATGAAGATAATGTTGTAGTCTATTTGTACAATAAGTCAACCGTTTTATTATCAGCTGTTATTGTAATAACTTCATTTATTTTCCACTGAGTTATTCGGCATAGCCCGAGGGGGATAATAAAAAAAGTTTTATTTTACACATTAATATACTCTAAATCAATATTTTGAGTGTATATATTCGAAGAGCAATATTTTTCTTAGGTTTCTTCTGTCCATATTGAAAAATGTTAGTGACACCAAATACTCTGATATACAACCGACAGAACCTAACAGCATCAAGAGAGGCTGACTAGATCAGCTGTTCTTCAAACTTTTCATGTTTCAGTCTACAACAATTTATTGGACTATTTATAAATGTAATAGGCTATGTGAAATATACATAAGAAATATACAATGCATTTAGTTAAGTTTATGTACCTTTATGTATTTATGTACGAGGGCTATTCAGAAAGTAGATTACGTTTTTGGATAAAAAAAAAACTAAGTACAGGAAAAAAATTTTATTATATACATTTGAAAGAGGAACTAAAATACTATTTTTCGACATAATCGCCAAACAAATTTAGACATTTGTCATATCGGTGAACTAGCTTTGAAATTCCCGTGTCGTAGAATTCCGCCGCCTGTGACGCCAGCCAGTCAGTCACGCCCGCGCGGAGATCTGCGTCGTCATCGAAGCGCTGTGTTGCAAGCCAAGTCTTCATCTTCGGGAATAAGTGGAAATCACTAGGTGCCAGGTCCGGACTGTAGGGTGGATGAGGGAAAATCTCCCACTTGAAGGCCGTCAAGACGTCTTTTGTTCGATTTGCCGTGTGAGGGCGGGCATTGTCGTGCAAAAACAACACTTTTGCACTCAGTTTTCCTCTCCGCTTGTTCTGGATAGCTCGTCTTAAGTTTCGTAATGTTTGGCAATACCTTTCTGAGTTTATGGTTGCTCCACGTTCTAGGAAGTCAACCAGAAGAACACCTTTCCTGTCCCAAAAACGGTCGCCATGATCTTCCTTGCTGACAGGGTTTGCAAACATTTCCTCGGTTTTTGGGGGAATTTGTGTGCCCCACTCCATAGACTGTAGTTTTGTCTCACAGGTAACGTGCTTAACCCAAGTCTCATCTCCCGTTACGATGCGATCAAGAAATGATTCACCATCTTTGTCGTAAGATCTCCGCGCGGGCGTGACTGACTGGCTGGCGTCACAGGCGGCGGAATTCTACGACACGGGAATTTCAAAGCTAGTTCACCGATATGACAAATGTCTAAATTTGTTTGGCGATTATGTCGAAAAATAGTATTTTAGTTCCTCTTTCAAATGTATATAATAAAATTTTTTTCCTGTACTTAGTTTTTTTTTTATCCAAAAACGTAATCTACTTTCTGAATAGCCCTCGTACTAGTCCACGTTGTTTTACAATAGCCTAATGTTTGTAGCAGTAACACAAGAATTATAAATCGCGACCCAGTGCGCCTTTTCCTTTTGGAAATAATGGTATAGAGTACTCGACTTAAGTTTTTTTGCAGCTTACATTATAGACAATAGGAACAAAAACTTTTTTTTTAATTAATGATTTTGGCTATTTTCAATAGCGAATCCCGTACTTGGTTTACACGAAGGAAATGCATTGGAGTCTCTCCATAAAATCCGGTTCAGTAGTAATCTGTATATAAAATGTTTTAAATGTTAAATGACAGACTTAAGCTAAACGTTAGGTTATAGGCTATATAAATGATACATTAAATATGAAAAGAAACATACTGTTAGGAGGACAGACAAAAATAATGTTGATAATAATAACATTGTAGCCTACAGATTGTCGAATTTATAATGTAATTTCTGTTGCCTTATTTTGGTTCTTCTACGTAGGCCATACTGTTTGTGTCTGGATGTTGTGACTCAAGAACCCGGAAACCGCGGCAATCTTACTGTAAAATTGCATTTCTTGGACGAGACAAAAAAATAATGTCTGAATGCTGAACAACAAATCTTTTGGTACGCTGACGGCTTAAGTAAGAAAAGTGTAGTGATATGAGAAAAATGGATCTTGGAAGTTCTGAAGGATCTGTCCGTTTTCACGTCCTCTTTAGATGTCCGTCTGTAAAGATCACTGGAGACTGCTAAGTGACCGACAGTGTGACACGTTTTCTTATACTGTGACTCGTCACTTGTCAGAGTTTCATAAAGTAGCTTCAAGCATGAATAAAAAAAAAAAAATGAAAAATATGTGTAATACATTAGTGTTTTTGCGTCAGTATTGATGTCCTAGCCTCTACGTTCCCACGACTCCCATCACATTGTTGATGTTGATTAAGCTATTACAGATATCACTTGAATCTCTTTGGCAGATGTCATTCCCCCCACCAAATGTTTATCTTTATTGGTGCCTCTCCCCTTCTTTAGTATCGATTTTTATTTGTATTAACACGTTCTTTCGTTATACGCCCGCTCAACGTGTACACTCTGCCCATGTGGTGGACAGAATTATTTATTCAGAATCACTCGGTACATTCTTTAATTCCCACACATACACTCTGTTATTTTAAACGCAGAAACAGTTCTTCGCCGTTGTTCGCCACTTCGCCACCAGCGATGTGTTTTCCCTTCTTTTTGTTCAGATAGGTATTCACTAACGTAAACTCAGTGTACCACTCAATATAACTATAGCTAAATTTTTATTGGTCATTTTCACATCATCTTATCAACTGATTGACACAAAATGCTCGTCACTAGTTTAAACTCGCAAACGGTTCGTTGAAAGTTCGCGGACAAAAAACTTCCCACGATTTTACAACAAGCCGCTAGTGATTTAACCGCAAGTATAGTGTAATTATAGGAAATTACACTATTGTAAGTGTACTGTAACAGGAAATTTATATGAATAAAGAATCTATGCTTTAAATACTTACATTAGTGAGAAAATAATACGAAACAATAACTGGAAAATAGTTATAGAAGGTGAAAACAGCTTACAGGATTTTATCAGAAAAACAACAGATTTAAATAAATTTGTATATCGATGGAATTAAAGTGCTACAGTACAGTGGGATAACCATGAAAGCAGCAGAAATAATAAATGAAACTGAAATTGCAGAAGACATTTTATAAAGTATGGTTATAAGTGGTAACTGTGTTGTGATCAGAAAGAAAATTTAAATATGTGCTTTGGAGAGAAAATAACACATTAATGGAAAATTATAAATGAAGATGAATCTATTTGAATCTATCTGAAAAAACGTAGATCATTGTTATAACAGTGAAATGCATAGGGTATAACGTGCTGCAGAAACAATAACAAACATGATTTTGCAGGAGAAATTTAGTAAAAAGATGGATAGGAATGGTAATTATTGGATTTAAAAGGAACGTTTTTGATAAATTTGTGTATCGTAAGTCGAAACGAAAATTGTTTGAAAATTTTTAAAAGAACAATTAAAAAAGAAAAGAACATTTTGAATTTAGTTGGTGATAAATATAATTTCTTATATAGATTAAAAAAAAGAGATTGATGACAAAGATTTGTTAAAACCCGACTGCGGTCAGGGTTTGTGTTTAGTTTTGTTTTATTTGCTACCAAATCGTCAATTTCATTTACGACCAGAAAAGCGGAAAATAATTTTTTTAAATAGGCCGATTAAAAATTTTTTAAAAAATTCCAGCACGAAATTTTTGGAGATAGCGACCCATACATACGTTTTATTTGTGTACTCATAAAACTATATTTATGACTCTTAGACTATATTTTTGTAAAATTTTATATTCTGTTAGAAAAAAATAATTCTCAAGTTCTTTACAAAAAATAGATTTTAGAAATCGTTTTTTTGCAAAATTAATGATTTGTTCAGAAATATAAACAAACCAGACACAGCCCGATATCTAACAGTTAATTTAGTCTCCAGAAATGTGTACGCCAGCTTATATACATGGGATATGTAGGATATATTTCAGTAGCACTGACACTGACAGTTGGGACACTCAAATTTTTAACTTTGTGAGAAAATCTCTACCTCGACAGACCGGCTATTAATCGATTGCGCCACGTCGTTCTTCCCAGACTTACATTAAAGTTGCTCCCGGCGGTCACGTATATAAAGTTCCTTTGGGCATACTGTCGGGAAACAATGGAACTTAGCTCAGGTCGTTAACTCGACTTCCCGCTCGCCAGTCGGATCAAAATTAAAGAAAAAAATCATTATAAAGTTCTCAGAATTACAGTTTAACCGGCAACCATAAGATTTTATTCATATTTTATCTTTTATTTAAGGTACAATGAGTTATAAATCTCAGTGCACGATCGAATTTCGAGAAAATTTGTTGAACGAGAAATGAGTGTTTCCGTTATCTGACTTCAGGGCAGGATTTTCGGGGAAATAATCCAATGCGAGCGAATTTGTGTAATGTTTCTGCCCTATTTATTCTGTAGCGAAACAGAGCTTCAGTATGGGCTGACAATCAATATAAGGTTGTGTACGATTTAATATCTTTGCTTTATGTAAGTTAGACTAATGAAAAAGAATTAACAAAGCGTATCGAAAAAAGTCAGCGGCAGTAACTAGACTTGTTCAAGGACAGAGTTGCCAGTATTTTCGCAAAGGAAAATGTTACGGCGTCCGGGTGTCTGTGAAGTGTATTTACTTGTTTTTGTGTGTAAAGTTCGTTGCAGACCCACTGTATAGTGTGTTTTGTGCCTGCAGTACTTTTGACATTGTAACGTAAAAATACGTCGCCTTTTCATGTGTACCTTGTGAAGATTAGTTGCTGTCGGAGTCCACTCTTCATCTGCGGTTCAGTTCGGTTCAGATTTCTGGTGATACCAGGAGACCCACCCATATGTCAGTTTTGCGGTGATATCATCACATTCAAACACTTTCTTCTGGATTGTGATGGTTTCAAAAGCGTGCTTCACGCGTGTGAATTGCGTACGTTTAGTTTGTTTTACTTCTAGGCTCATTCCCCCCCTGTACATCTTTGCCTAAGTCATACATGTCCACTTTCACTAGTGCAAAAAAAGTACAGAAACTTCCTCACATTCGATAGTTTCTCAAAAATTTGCAATTAGATTTTGCTCAAATTGTGGTCATTGATCGAGCGAAGCAAGGTCTGTTTCAACTCGACGTTCGGTATTTGCGTTGTGTGTTTGTTTATTACGCAGTTTTGGTCGAACGCATTGACTGAGTGTTTTGAAATTTTGTAAGAACGTACAATGCGTAAAGCCCGAAAGACTTATGTGTAAGATTTTTTCTTGTTTACTTCCGTTTCAAGATGGAGGGCTCTGATTTAACGTTGAGAGTGTATTTGCTGGTTATATTTTCTGTTATATTGGCTGAACGCAAAACCTGACATAATTTTGACTGCTTCATGGAGAATGATCACATAATATCTTAACAAAGTTGGGGCATTAAAATTTCTCGTAAATATTACGGTTACCGGTTAAATTGGCGAACAAGTTACTAGCGCTGACGTGCACCGCTGTGTATACTAAGTGATTATATACTAAGAGGTCTGTTGTTCTTTGAATTAATAGTATAATAAGATCACGACTCAAGTCAGTGTGGCAAATTCTAAATAAAAAAAGCATGGTTCAATTGGAAATTGAAAATCAAAGAAACGCGGTCAGGGTTAATTTTGGTTTATTCTGGTTTACGTCAGAATTGGTTTTTTGGAGAATATATTGACTTATACGTTTTATTTAGGTACCTGTGGTCAACATTTTAACAAAATATGATCAAGATCGTTTGAGCCGATTTTAAGAATTTACATTTTAAACAAAATTAAACCAGACCTGTATGCAAAATTTTAAAAAGATCTGTTATTTTCAAAGATGTGCACAGACAGATTTGCAGATTGCAGTGTTAAAATGAAAAGCACTGTCTTGAACTCTTAAAAACCTGAAAACAGGTAGAACATCAAAATCTCAATATGATTTTTTTTCGCGATCACAAAACGTTTGTATAATTTGTATCTATTATGCAAACAGTAAGAGTACAACTTCTAAGAAACAATAATCCACACGTGTGACTTGCTGGCAAGGTTGTCTTGTTTGTGCAACTTGCGTGCATTTTGAACTTGTGGTAGCATTTTTCTGTGCCCGTTAATCACAAGTACGGTAAAGCTTGCTCAAGTTGTACACGCTGCTTTGATGTTGGAATCCATGCATTACTTGTGACAATGAGATGTTATCAAGCCTGGTGAAGTAATGAAGGCCGCAGACTGGCGCAGACAATGGAATCCATCACCGTCACGGTACAAGTAAGTAGGCAGCCTTTGGTTTGTCTCTCGACATCCGTTCTGTCCGACCCTCTCTCTACTGGCACAGTACACAGGTAACACATTAATAATCATGCCCGAGGCAGTCCTGCAGTCACATAACGTTACCAGCTGTTCAGTAAACTAATTAGGCTATGTAGACCTACCCCGGCACGAGACTGTTCAGTATTTTACAAGAAATCTAGATCAGGGGTTCTCAACGGGGTCCAGGTAGACCACTTTGGGGGGTCGATTGAATGAAATGGATTTAGAAAATTTAAATGGTCTATCTTGGATTATAAAACCATTTGAAAGCAACATGGCCGATATTGATTTCTCACTACAAGAAGAATTGATTGAACTTAAAGAGAATTTGGAACTCAAATCAACTTTCAAACAAGTGGATATGCACAAAGTACGTCAGATTAACAAGTATCAGCGAACCGCTACTGTAAGCGCTTCCTAGTTCTTACTTGGTTGAGGCAGGATTTACCTATGTAAGTAATTTATTGCGAAAGACGGTAAATCGATTGAAGATATCAGAACGTGGCGATTTACGATTAATGTAACAAATATTTCCCCGGATATAAGTTAGATAATCGAAGAACATCAACCGCAACTATCTCATTAAAATGTTATGTGATTTATTTAAATTTCTGCTTCTATAAACATAATTATATCTTTAATGTATATCTAATAATACAAATACAAACTATTTAAAAAAAATTGTATTACTGAATTGCTCCTAATAAAAGCTTCATTTGCGGTGATATTTGTGCAATACATTGTAAACATATGGGGGTTTACGGAATAAAAAAAAATATTTAGGGGGTTGAAAAAAAAAAGTTGAGAACCTCCTCTCTAGACAGACATTTCGATGGATCGTGTGTAAATTATATAGGCTATATTGTGTGTATATATTTTTTGTATTAACGTACATACTTTATGCTACTTCTATAATGGCGATGAGGGATCGGCGTAAATGGAAATAATAAAACTACGTCTTGAACCTACGACCGGTGCACAGTACCGAATTTTTTTATTATAGACCCTTGACTTTGATTTGCTGTTACAAACAAACGAAAAGTAATGTAGTAAATGTAATTACACTGTTACCTTAATTGCTTTATCTTAAGCAATTACATATGTGATTTTTTAAAAAAATATACACAATTGTTATAACACAAATGTTAAAAAAACACAGTTTTTCGTAGAATTTTTGCTGTTGTTGAACTTTATGATTTTACCAAGTCGAGTGTTTTGGGGGTACAACATTCTTTTATAGTGATTATTACCCTTAATGTCCTGAATATAACTGATATTTTTCAAATGTTTATTTTTATTTTAAACAGACATTAATTTTTTTCCTGATATACTCGATCTTTGAGATAGCCTTTACTTCTTATTCCGCTTATAATAATAATCAAATTATATTTACATGTACATTATTACAAATGTTTCACAAAAGAAAATATTGAAGAATTACTTAAATTATTATCGACAATTGATAATTATAAAAATACAAGGGGAAGGTACAGTCTGAGCCCAGCAACAGTGTCTTGGACGTGTAGAATAATTGCCGGTTTGATTTACGCAGTTTTAGTGTATTGTTTTTAATTTTCAAAATATCAGCTGGTACTAAATGTAACTGCTTTGGTTACTTACAAATATAAGGAGAATTTGGCATGTTTTCCTAAAATGCAGTCTTACACTAGGACAAAATGTTTGAATTTGATACACTAGGAATTTCACTTATCAACTTGTATGCCACCGACGACGCATCAAATAAAGATCGTTTGATTGACTTCTCACAATTCACAAAGAAAAATGTTTATAACATCGACACGTACGAATAAGAATTAAAGAAAGTCAAAATTGTCTACTGTTACAGAAATACAAGGTATATTCAGAAAGTAACGAGAATTTTAATTTTTCGAACAAAATATTTATTCTTCTACATTGATGTTGTCGCCTTCAAAATAGTCCCCTTTGGAGATTATGCACTTGTGCCAGCGCTTCTTCCAATCCTCGAAACACTTCCCAAACTTGATCTTTGAGATAGCCTTTACTTCTTTCAGCGATGCGCTTTTAATGTCATCTACGGCTGTAAAACGACGGCCCTTTAAGGTTCTCTTTATTTTTGAAAATAGGAAAAAGTCACATGGAGCTATGTCTGGTGAATATGGAGGCTGAGCATCGTTACAGTACTGTTTTTGGCAAAAAATTCACAAACAAGCAATGAAGTGTGAGCTGGTGCATTATCATGGTGCAAAAGCCATGAATTGTTTTTCCACAGATCCGGTCGTTTTTTTTTCGGATTTACTACCTACATGCAAACGGCGTTGAGGTTTGCCTTATTGACCGTTTCACCTGGTGGCAGGAATTCATGATGCACTATGCCATTAATATCGAAGCACACAGTGAGCATAACTTTCACGTTCGACCGCACTTGTGGAGCCTTTTTCGGTCTTGGCGAGCCAGAATGCCTCCATTGGGATGATTGAGCCTTAGTTTCGACGTCATGTCCATAAACCCATGTTTCGTCACTTGTTATAATACGTTTCAGTAATTCTGCATCGTCGTTGTCTTCATTTAGTAACTCCTGAGCAACTTCCATTCACCGCTGTTTTTGTTCAAAATTCAACAATTTTGGAACGAATTTTGCTGCCACGCATTTCATACACAAAACACTAGAAACAATGTCATGACATGATCCAATCGATATGCCAACATCATCAGCGACCTCTCTAATTGTGATTCGGCGATTGTTCATAACCATTTCTTTCACTTTTTCCCACGTTTTCATCGGTTGTTGATGTGCTGGGGTGTCCAGGGCGTTCGTCATCTTCAACGTCTTCACGGCCTTCTTGGAAACGCTTATACCACTCGTAAACTCTTGCTTTACTCATAGCAGACTCACCGTAGGCCTTTGTTAACATTTCACACACTTTGTTACACTTTATTCCATTTTTTACGGAAAATTTGATACAAATTCTGTGATTCATTTCTTTTAACAAACGAAAATCGCCGAGCTGATAAAAACACGTCTAACCTTAGTGGCTGTCACAGACAAAGTCAACAATGAAAACAGCTGAAAGTTTTATCATACTTCAAGGGCATGTATACTAACATAATAAAAAAAAAGTTTGACAATCGGACTCTCCAAGCCCGCGAAATTTAAAAATTCTCGTTACTTTCTGAACACGCGTTGTATAGTAAAGAGTCTGTTTTGTTTTCCATATCTTGGAAATCCGTTTTGTTTAGTTTTACAGAACGTTTGATACACGCAAAGCTTTGGTCTTAATAAGCATTATCAATAAGATATTTTGACGGTTTTGTTTCTAAGTGACGGTTCGGGGTAAACGAAACCAAACAGCTTGTAATTGTAGCGTATGTCAATCAACTCCACGTGATTATACTTGGACTTGAGGCTCGGTCACAGTATGTCCAGTACAACCCAGAATGTACCTCCGGCACTGAGCACGGCCTAGCGCAGCCGGTTTTTAACATTTTGATAATAATTCTGTTTTTAAAATATCGATTTTAGTAATAACGTATCACTAACACATACAGATTTAACGAAATTTCATCGGTAATTTTCGTGCAAAATACATGTCAATAACTATAAAGTATTATCAACAAAAGAATCCTAATAACCGGGTAAGTAGTAGATATAAAAATCTCAATTTCTAATATACTGTTCACAGCAATACTTTGTTCTTCAGTACTGCAGAAGAAAATTTTGTCATCCCTAAAACTCTTGGCCTGGTAAAAAATTAAGTTCAATAACAGCAAAAAGACTCCGAAAAACTGTTTTTTAAAACATAATACTCTTAAAAAATTATATCCAATTGGAAAAAAAATCATATAGGCCTATGTGTAATTGTTCTGGATAAAGCAAAGTAACCGTGCAATTAAATTTGTTGAATTACTTTCCGTTTCCGTGTAACAGCGAATCAAAGTAAGGGTTGTATAATAAAAAAATCCTACAGTAGTTCAGAGATACAGAAGGCTAACAGGTGGCTTAACCACATAGACCACAGAGCCATAAATATAAAATTTAGATTTAAACATAAAAAGATGCTTTCAGTAATAGTTTGAGCAAGTTCGTTATTCAAACATTTTTTGAAAGACGATCGAAAAATTTGCATAAATTTGTATATAAATGAAATCATATATATTTTTCTAAAATTGTAAAATAAAAACATGGACTTAACATATGTCACTGTTCAAATTTATATATTTATTCTGTTCCCGAGAAAAAATAAGGAAGACAAGTATCTGAAGTATGTACAATGAAAATGTGAAATTTTAAATCTTCTTTTTATTCCTTTAGTTTAGGGGATGGGATAATGCTGAATGATGTGTCAATATTTGTGTTTTGCAGTTTTTATTGTTTTAAAAAAATCCAATAATAAGTATATTTTTCCATTAAAAACTGTTATAGCCCCTTATTAGGTATGCAATATGGAAAATGGTAAAATACTTGCTTCATTACTTGTGTTTTTAGAGTACTCCCCTAATTATGTTAATTTTCAAGAAAATCCTACCAAAAATAAATTTTTCCGAAAGAACCTGTTATATCCGTTTTTATTCGTGTAGGTGACCTTCTCAGTGCACGCTTTCCTAATAATATGAAGGTATCCTTGAAACCAAATTTTTATCTGTTGTATAGTTTCGGCTCTACGTGGATTATGAGTCAGTCAGTCAGAATTTATTGTTTTATAGACATAGAAGATATAGATTTCAAGTAAAACAATATAAGTTCGTTACGTGATGGTATTAAATTTTTGTTATTTTTTGGAAACTTGCTACCATCGCGTCAGTGAGACGTTGGTACACACCGTTATTTTGTTTATTTAAAAAGCACGATTTAGCAACGCCTGATGGAACAAGAATTTGTAAATATTTGTTGGAGTTTATAAAATATATTTTCAGTGAATTCTTATTGTAATTTGGCAGAAATAAGTTTATTCAAGGCTAGAAGTATCGGTATTAACTTTTGACCTTAATACAGCGCTAAGCCTGACCCATGCGCCAAAATATTTCTGTGTAGGTGTTTCATAGCTGGTGGACTACGCGTATTGCCAACACGGCTGCGTTGCCCGTATAGGCTAATATGTTTTTTGATGAATCCGATTTTTTGTCTGTAGCTGTTTCTCTGAAAGAATCGAATCTGAGAAAGTTTGTGCAATGTATTTTGTAGCATTAATTTCTTCGCTAATAGCTGTACTTCCGGGTTGTTTGAGCTTAGGCCTACAATCGAAACGCTTCTGGGATGGGTTGTGCAATATCTTTAAACCGATTCCGTAGTAGGTAAAGTTACAGTTTACAGCGCTTTAGCCAAAGTTACACATTCGCGTCACGGGCCTGGACTCGGTCCAAAATGATCGCATTTCTTAAATATTTCTTATGTGACGTCACGCGGTTAAATCTGTCACTTGTTTGATAAACTGATAGTATGCAGCGCTCTGTGTCCCGAGTGATAAAGGTAAGAAGCAACACTCAAGGCCGTTTGTTCAATCGCTGATTAAACCTGGTTCAAATTTTATAAGTTTAAATAATGTTTCAATTATAATTTAAACCGTTTTGTAAGCATGTGCAGTACTGATTTTAATTCAGATATTTCAAATAAAAGTACAGTTATAATTTACTGTTTTAAACATTAATATTTTATTTGGTGCTATACACATTTGCACAACAATCAAATGATATGTAACATGAAAAATAACATGACTGATTATTATGAATTATTGTCCATTGGCAAGTCTTCAGTGATGTTGGTTCAGAAGATCTATACTCATCGCCGCTGAAGTCGTGGATTTAATGTTTTATTCAAAATCGTTCGTTAAAAAAATTCCTATGGTTTTTAATTTTGTTATGAAATCTCGAAATAGTGTAAATGTTCAATGAATGGAAGCGTGTGTAGAGTTAAAGGTGCTTTGGTGAATAATAGTAGAAATCTTTATTGAAATGCTTGAATTGCTTTTATTCGCAGAGCCAAATGATTGTATGCCATATGTCCAAATTGGTCTGAGCAGAGCTTTGTAAATTGTTGTTTTTTTGACGTAGGAATAAAATTTAGAAGTCGATAGAGACGTTTGGGTCTAGAATTTAAAAATAGATGCTTCGTTTTTATTTGATGGCTCCATGTCGTCTGTCAATGTGTAGGCCCAAATATTTTACTTTATTATCTTGAGGAATTGGTGTGTTATTTAAATACACAAGAGGACAAGTTTTTTTACGTGAAGTAAAGGTGAAACGGATTCCTTTTTCAGCTAAACAAAGGGAAAAGTAAAGTATCAGTGGATACTTCTGATACGACGAATAGAGTTAACAAAACATGTTTTGTTTTAAATTATGGATGTGTAATGTAATATAATTACAAGAGAAGAGAGATATAATGTGTACGGTCACATAAACTGTATAACAACCTACAATGTTCTGAGCGTTTAATTTTAATAAAACAACTGTTAACTTTTTTTTGTCAATTTTTGAATTTTTTTATCGGGTTTACTGGTAATATTTTATTAGCGATTTTCTGTTTATAAAATGAGTTATTTTTGCGTTCGTTATGATTAAACCCAACCACGTTTT
The DNA here is from genome assembly GCA_022606455.1 of Callitettix versicolor. Taxonomy (NCBI): domain Eukaryota; kingdom Metazoa; phylum Arthropoda; class Insecta; order Hemiptera; family Cercopidae; genus Callitettix; species Callitettix versicolor. Next base: position 88,079,965 of record CM040189.1, read on the forward strand.
CAGCAATAAATACGTTTATTTGTTCGAACTATATTTGAGTTAAATTCGGTCAAAGTCGTTAGAGCCGATTTTGAAAAAAATAAATTTTTTAAACTTTTGTTTGAAAATAGTTTTTAATTGCATGATGGCATCAAAATTTATCAATTACGGTGCGATTTGCACCGGCACTCAGATGGTCAGACATGAGTTAATGAAGCACAGAAAACTTCCCCCACGATCACAAGACATGTTTGGAACATCGGTTACGCTTAGGGTTACATTTAATACGCAATAGCATAAACAAGTACTGTTCACAGAGCTGAAGCAATAGGTCTTGCATTGTGTTGTGGTCTATTTATCAGTCATTCAACAGATGAAATCCCCGCTCACGCACAAGACATTAGCCTACTGGAGGGGAAGACACAGCTTGAGTTAATAGACAATTGAATAAGGGGAGGGGTTGCGTGTAATAGTAGGGCCCTAAACCCACTTTTAGAATAAAAAAACCGTAGCACGCAGATGTTTCGCTGACACGATGAAAATAAATTTGAACAGTAATTGTTTTATTTTATTGGAAATTTATTTCACTGTCGTAATCGGCGTTGACATACTAATTTCGCAATTATTTTCTAAACTGTTATTTTTAGAATAAAAATGTTAACTAAAAGTAGACACAAAAACATTCAAACATTACTTAGAACTGGGTCTTGTAATAACATGTAATATATTAATATTGATTATATATATATATATATATATATATATATATATATATATATATATATATATATATGCTGACTGTCCGGCTGATCCCGGACGTATTGTAAGCATATCCACCACGTAAAATATATATATATATATATATACACGAGTCTTAGTTTAACGATAAGGATTTCTTGTAGTCTGTAACGAATAAGCTACTGAAGCGGGCATTGTAATACCCAGACCGGGGACCTTGAATGAACATAAATCCTGACTGAAGACAACGTTTTGAGGGTAAGTCGGAATTTGTGTGTCTTTTAGCACTAATTACAAAAGCACTATCACAAAAAGTAGCAGTATCACAATAATGTTTTGAAAACATAGTAAGTAAAACCGCGTTAAGTAGAACTGTATTAAAAGAATCCGCGGTAAGTGAAACTGTATTAAAAGAAACCGCGTTAAGTGAAACTGTATTAAAAGAAACCGCGTTAAGTGAAACTGTATTAAAAGAAACCGCGTTAAGTGAAACTGTATTAAAAGAATCCGCGGTAAGTGAAACTGTATTAAAAGAATCCGCGGTAAGTGAAACTGTATTAAAAGAATCCGCGGTAAGTGAAACTGTATTAAAAGAAACCGCGTTAAGTGAAACTGTATTAAAAGAATCCGCGGTAAGTGAAACTGTATTAAAAGAATCCGCGGTAAGTGAAACTGTATTAAAAGAAACCGCGTTAAGTGAAACTGTATTAAAAGAAACCGCGTTAAGTGAAACTGTATTAAAAGAATCCGCGGTAAGTGAAACTGTATTAAAAGAATCCGCGGTAAGTGAAACTGTATTAAAAGAATCCGCGGTAAGTGAAACTGTATTAAAAGAAACCGCGTTAAGTGAAACTGTATTAAAAGAATCCGCGGTAAGTGAAACTGTATTAAAAGAATCCGCGGTAAGTGAAACTGTATTAAAAGAAACCGCGTTAAGTGAAACTGTATTAAAAGAATCCGCGGTAAGTGAAACTGTATTAAAAGAATCCGCGGTAAGTGAAACTGTATTAAAAGAAACCGCGTTAAGTGAAACTGTATTAAAAGAATCCGCGGTAAGTGAAACTGTATTAAAAGAAACCGCGTTAAGTGAAACTGTATTAAAAGAAACTGCGGTAAGTAAAACCGCTTTAAGTGAAACCGCGGTAAGTGAAACCGCGTCAAGTGAAACCGCGGTAAGTGAAACCGCGTCAAGTGAAACCGCGGTAGGTGAAACCGCGTCAGGTGAAATCGCGTCAAGTGAAACAGCGTCAAGTGAAACAGCGTTAAGTGAAACCGCGCTAAGTAAAATCGCGTTAAGTAAAACCGCTCTAAGTGAATCCGCGTGAATTAAAACAGCGTGAAGTGAAACCGCGTCAAGTGAAACAGCGTCAAGTGAAACCGCGTCAAGTGAAATCGCGTTAAGTGAAACTGCGTGAAGTAAAACCGCGTTAAGTGAAACAGCGTCAAGTGAAACCGCACTAAGTAAAACCGCGGCAAGTGAAACTGCGTTACGTTAAATCGCGTTAAGTGAACCGCGCTAAGTAAAATCGCTTTAAGTGAAACTGCGTTAAATGAAACTGAGTTTAGAAAATTTTTTAATCTGATTTCACCATCGTAATCAGCGTTATACTTGTATAGGCTATATTTATATTTTTAATATGTAAATTACATTGAAAATTTGAGTGTTACTTAATGCATATTTTCACGCTGATTATGGTGAAACCAGATTTTCAAAAAAAGTACAATGATAAAAGAGTATGTTATATTTATTTTTTTGAGAAAACGTTTCAATTACGTCAGCTGCGTTTTGCGATTTTTGCTAGAAAAAGGTTGTGACATATCAAACGCTGCCTTTGTTTATAACTGTTGAACTTCGGAATGTTGTTTACTATGAGTATTTCTGTACACAAAATATGATTCATCATTGTACGATAGCCTTGCAAGTGTGTGCATCTGAAGATTAGCCAACTGTATGGCAGTTATTTGTTAGTGTTTAGGCCTAATAATTAGTATACGCGATACGATATCAACACCGTGTGTGCTGCCTAATGCAATCACTGTATCCTAGTTAATCAGTTAAGTACATGTTAAAACTTTATATCAAAGTCCCATAGGCTGGTCATGTCACTGTACTGTGATACGACTGTTAGTTTCAATCGTGCTTTTGAGAGTAGTGCGTGTCGACGTGCTTGTTTCTAACAAAGAAAATCTGTTTCGAGTTTTGTTTACCGTTCTTCTCGGTTAAGTTTTTTCCTTCGAGTGGTATATAAGCACTTTTTTAGAGGATTTAGTGAAATAAAAAGCTTTAAATTGGTAAGTGAAGTAAAAGTTTTGTTAGGCCAGATTTTGACACCCTGAAAGTACTTCTTTATATCACCAATATTAACTAAATTGAGGTTTGCTTAGGTTGGTGACAAAACCTATCATATTGCAAGGTAAAATTTCGTTATATTTTTAATTCGTAAAAAATCCGTCCGAATATCAAAACATGGCATTTTAATTGAATTATCAGTTTTTGAAGAAACTTGAATAATGAAATGGCTCATAATTAGTCATGTTTAAGTAAATTTATTTTTAAACCTTCAGAATTTTCTTACAAAAATTTCGATTGGTTATTGATTAAAAAAACTTCTTTTTGTAATAACTTCTTTTTGACCTACTTGCTGTTCCCTTCTTTCAGATTCCTAGCCTGAGATCTTATACTGATCTTCTGTTTTCTAAGCTTTACACCTTTCTTTGGAAAAGCGAACTATTGGAGCAGTCATCGCGGAAAGACCCAAACCCGTGACCTTGAAATGAGTATCGGTCCTGACTTCTGATTATCTTTTTTGAGAGTCCGTAATGTGTGCGCGAACGAACGCGTTAGTACCCTCGATTACGGCAATAGATTAGACAGGTGTTTAACCGGCAAAATTTGTTAAAAACAGGTATAAAAATGGGGGTCCTTTCAAATCTTTAAACTTTTTGTCTTAAATTGTAAAAATTCATATTATAAATATTTTTGAAAATCTGATTTCACCATTGTAAATCTGCGTTAAAATTGTATTTTGAAAATCCATTAAAAGGAATACATTCTTTTAAAGGTGGTTAGGGTTCATTTCGTATTTTAATGTTGAAATTTTAAGTTGCTGATATATGCAGATTTTAATGCTGATTATGATAGTGAATTCAAAAAAGGATAAATTAAAATATTTTTAGAAATTCGCTTCTAACATGTCTGCGAAACAGCTGCGTGCCGTGATAATTTCAAATTTAAAGTGTTCAGTGATTGTTAATACGGATTAGCGACAAAGGTCATATTTGTACTCTGGATTGACTGAAACGGTTGTCCGTTATCTTTATGTAATGCTTTGTTGTGGTGTAAATAGGTCAAAATTATTTCCCCGGTGCATTATTTTTGTCTCTTTCCAATTGAATTTATGATTTTCGTCATATATGACCAGCAATTTTTTATTTATCTTGTAGGCCTAATCTTTTGTTCTTTTTGCGTTTAATTTATTCTTTCCTTGTATGTAGAGGTATTTTTGTCTCGTCATTGTATTATTTATAGCATTTACATTGTATATTGTAAACATGTTTAAACATAGGCATTTAGGTTTACGTTGTAATTGCTAAAGTTATGTTTAATGTTAGGTATTGTTTTTTTTTTTTATATGGCCTACAACTGTATACGCAAACGTAGGATACAGCAGTTATTTATTGTGCTGCGAGTAATAAGAATCTACCTAATGGTATTTCCGAAATAACATTCAAAAACTTTGAAAAAAAAAATCACTGTAGGTACGTGAAACAAACTTCACTGATGGATAAACTAATGTGAGGGCAAGGGAAGGGCTTACTAATACAGTAATTACCTGGAGTTCAGCAAAATACGCGGCCGTAAAAGGCGGCGTCGGTTTCAGTTTTTTAAAATAAATTTCATTCTGTTGTACATCTTCGTCACTAAAATGGATTTAACCATCAGTATGCTTTGTAACTTGTCTTCCAAAACGTAAGCTTTTGTATTTGTCTTGTATAACTTGTGTTTATTCAATAAAAATGATGAAATAATTATTTTAATTAAAACTTTGTTTATTACTTAGCAATAATTATAATTTGTCTACTGGTTGGTAATATTCTTGTGGAAACGATAATGATGAAATTGTTATAATTACGAATTAGAAAAATGTTGCCCATTACAATTATCTGTATTTTTGTTATTGTTGAGGAAACACGTCAGAATATTGTTCGCTTAAAAAAAAAATAGAACCCTGGGATAAGTAAAAAGAAAAGCTAAATATAAAGTTGGCTTCACAGTTCTGTTTCCGTTTGTTCCAGCTTCCACTCAGGTGATACTAACGGTCCAGCAGCGACATATGCATAGCAGTTTGCCTACAAGATCGCCGGGGTCCGTCTCGTCTCCCAGCATGCCTATACGGTCCCTGCATCAACAACCCCATCTCCATCATCATCATTCTGCCCCGTCCAGGGACCGCATTACGGGGCCCCAGCCAGTCGATGTAAGTACAGTACATGCTTGCATTTGTGAATTATTTGATTTAGTTAGACAAATATGTACGATTTGCCTCCTGTGTTTTTTCTTATTGCCAAAAACTCAACTTCTACTTATTGTAGGGCCTACTTACAAAATAGGTTAGGCGTTCGTTTCGGATGAAATGGAACGTGTTGCTGATTACGAATATTTATTTTAATTTTTCAGATAAATTCATTGTGGTAGTGACAGAAAGCAAAAAATTGTTCGAAAGGAATCGGCAAAGAAAACTTAGTTTCTCAAAATCGTTTATAAGATTTTGATTATATATGTAGATCAGTGAGATGGTTAAGATGATTGTGGCAACATTCGCCGATGATACTGCTCTGATTCTGGTAGGACAGGTTCTTGGTATGGCTTCTGATAACCTACAAAAAGCAATTGATAAAACATACAAATGGACAGAATTTTGGAAAATTAAACTAAATCTGTGCATGTCAACTTTACTATCAAAAGACTAAATACTTCACTAGAAAAGGCTTACTATTAATGGCAGTAATAGTAAGCCCTTTGAATTAAGATAAATAAGGCCAAATATCTCGTAACCACTCTAGATTTCAGACTTTATAAAAAGAGCAGAACTGGGACTTGCGTACACATTGGTTATTAGGAAGGAATTTCACACGACAAATACAAAATAAGTTTCTGGCATGCAATGACATAATTAAACCAATATGGCTTTACAGTATTCAAGTGTGATGTGCTAAACCAACTAAAGTAAGAAAAATTCAGACTTTTTAGAACAAGGTTTTGCCAAATATGAAAACGCCCCGTGATATGTGCGTAATCATTGAGATCCTGTGGTAGCGGAGGAAATAAGGAGTTTGCTGGTAAGCATGAAATCAGACTACGCCAGCATATTAATGCAGTAACCATAAAATTGCTTGATAACGATTTAGTGAGAAGATTAAAAAGCACTGGTTTCAAAAGCAGTTCAACTGATTTTACGAAATGAGCTAGTTTTTCTATTTTTTACCGATAACTGCCGAAGTGAGTTTCTGGGAGCTTTATTACATACTCGTAAATATAAAAAGTGTTGATGTTCTGTTTGGGTACTTTTGTTACAAACAAACAACAAAATATTTCTTTCTTTTGAGTCAGTTTTGTATTACAAAAAATAATAAAAACCGTTAAAGCCGATTTTATGACAATCTTATTATTATTAATTTGTAAATTTTTTTTAAAAAAGCTTTAAAAATATTTGAAAACTTAAAATTATTGTCCTGCTATTTGATTTTCGCGCATATAAAATGCTATTAAATATTGCTAATGTTTATAAATTCGCTTCGTTCGTCAGCGAGATAGCGTACTGCGAGTATTTATTTTATAAACATAACCGTATAAAATGAAATAAATGGTGAACAATTGGCAGTCGCGGGACTGGCCGACAGAAGTGAAAACTGAAATAAATGAAACCGAATTAATATATATTGATTTATGTTTTAATTCATGTTTCGATTATTTACTCGGACTCTCGGCAGTCTCGGCGTGTAGCAGCTCGCAGTTGTATTAAATTGATATGACTCACCGTATACAGATTTAGCGTGACGCGAGCTCAATGCTCTTTACCCACCCAAAAAGTGCTAAACGCGCCTAAAGAAGATTTCACTTAAAAAACATTATGTAATCTGTCACATTCATTGCTAAAAATTCTGATTCATATATTATATTCATATATCAAAAATCATCTTTAACAGTATACAGATTTAAAAAAAGAAGAAATCTATAGTGTGAGTAAATAAGTACAAAAAATAAATAAACCTGATGGCAATGAGCATACAGCGACGACCATGCAAAACGGATTGATGCAAGAAAATCTCAAGGTAAATTATTTCACAATCACCAAACTTTGAGAAAGTGTACAAGAAATTGAGTGTAGCAAAAACCAGGTAAACTAACTTGCTGAAGTCGTTGTAAATAAACTATAATTTTACTTGTGAGAAAATTTGCTTCAGGAAATAATAAGATTATAAAACAAATTGCATCGCTTTTGTCAGTTGTGTCACTAAGAATGGCGACATTACAGTTGAAATGCGTCACGATAATTAATTAATCGTTTTCGTATGAGAATGTGCGATGTAGGTAGCGTAATCGAGCGTGCATTGTTAATTATCAATTGTTAACCGGTGATAAAGTAACCTTTCACAATGGCGGGAGAGTTTGCATACATTTTCTCGTGTTGTGAGAATTCCTTACAAAATATCATAAAATGAAATGTGCGCTCTGTATATCGCGGTACACATAGAGCGCCTCAGTGTTACTTTCTCACATTAGGCCCTAAGTAAACACACGCAAGGTCTTGCTGGCGTGATGTAAGCGAATTTTCAAAAAGTAAAAATGCCAGAATAATTTTTTTCTTTGATAGTTTAAATTTCATTATAATAATCACTGTTAAAATCAATTTAAATTGGCATTTTTAATTTTCAAATTACATTGACTTAACGCTGACTGTTTCAGATTCACCATGTAATTTGAAAATTTTAAGCACTAATTAATGCAGTGAAGTCAGATTTTATAAGAAGTATGAAATAAAATAATATGATTTGGAACGACGAACGTGGCAAGCTATTACCAAAATCGGTGCCAAATTTGAATAAAATTAAAATAAAATTTATAACGACTCCTTAAAAAGACCCCGGTGTTCATTTCAAGGTCCCGGAAATGGGTTTTGCCATGATGGTTTTACCAATAGTTCATGTTCCAGTGGAAATAACCTATTTTTTAAAGGTTTAATCTAAAGATCGATTTTTGACGATCACTTTATACGTCATATAGTAAAAAGTTTAAAAAAAAATATACCGCTAGACAGTAGAAAAGTTTGAGATACGAACGTTTTAAAACGGACAGTTTATTGTAAAAGCAGTTGGTCTGATAACGCGGCAGATGCGTAAAGCAACTTCTGTTTATACATCTGTCCAACTACAAAAGGTGGACGAGTTGGATTGTACTACAGTAGAACACCGAGAAGAGCGGTGTTGCCAGGTCAAAATAATACTATTTCCCCACCCAATTACCCCACTTTAGTATACATTTCCCCATTCGTGTGTACCGTTACGTTCATGTATAAAAACATGGTGTATGTTATAGTAAATATTAAATGTGGTAGGCCTGTAATTAAAACTGTATAATGATCATATTTATACAATTAGACGGATGATAAAATTATAAATAATTGTAATTATTATTGCACTGTTAGTCTTAAATAAAAATATATACATAATAAGGCAGGCACACTACACTTACTTCATTTTATTGTATATTGAAATATAAAATAAATAGTTCGTATTATTTGGACATTTATTTACATTGATGTTTATAATTATGGGAACTTTAATTAAGTAGTCTATATATTTTATTGTTTTCTTGGTCAATATCGCGAAAAATATTTTAAAATTGTTTTCTTTTTGTTCAGTGTGTTTGTTAAAAGTTATATTCCGGTTAATGTTTTATTTCCCAAGCGATTTATAATTTTTGTTTTATTCAACGTTATTTCACTGAACCTATTATACATAGGCAACAAAATTATTCCAAATTGGAAGTATCATTTTTTCGTAGCTGATTTATTACCATCAGGTACTTGGCCTGATTCTGAACCGTATATAAGCTTATCTAAATAAATATTTTATCCTGTGTGCTATGACCACAGGTAATTATGTGCCTTGAATCCTTCCTGCCTTGTCAGTGAATGTCTTCCAAATACAACTGAGCATAGGCCTTAAATCCAATTAATGTATTAGTAATGCATGTTAAAATCGAAGATTAATTTTGTAAACTAATACATCACCTGTTTGTTTAAAGAATCGCCAATTCTCGATTCTCTCCTCGACTCTCTATACTATTTCCCCATTGTGGGGAAATTTTGCTACGCTGACTACCCGAGAAGGTAGCCATGCCACAACAAACATTTACTCGAAGGGTTTCAGTGAGGGGAATAGACTCGAGGTTATATATGCGCAAATATTTTAACACTTTTAACTTTTTAGAAATGAGTGTGAGAATAATGGTTTAATTTCTTATACGTTATGGCCTTATCTTAAAATACATCACCGTTTATTTGTGCATTCTCCAGAGGAAATAGAAGTCCTGGCGCTTACCAATTCGGCTGCGGGCTGGCGAGGCACTTTTCCGGTTCGGAATTGTGAAGGAAATTCGACTCTTGTTGTTAGAGTTGGCCGGATTCCTCCTATTTCCTCCCGAGCAAGTTGCGGTGTCTTGTATAGTTGAGTCCGGGTGTTGTTAGGCTGCGTGTAGTTCTGTAATGGGTGGTCCTCTTCGATGTTCTGCCGAAAAACGATTTTCGACCTATATTTATAGCCGAAATTATGGCGGGAACTTTAATTTCTCAGGATTCCATTGTTAAAACTAGAGAAAGAACACACCAATCAGAATAAAGCTATTGTGTACGGGGGATGCGAGGTGAGGCGTCGGCAATAAAGACTGAGTAGAAATGTATTAATGTAGCGTAGTATAGACCTGAGATACGCACTGGGAACCAATCGGAAGAAAGTATTGGGTGACGGGAGTGAATTAGGTTTCGCAGGCATAAGCTTTTCTAAGCCGGGAGAGAAGTTCGGAGATTTTTAGCGTGGTTGTTTAGGTGTGAGTAAGCGGAACTAGGTTGTGTAACTCAATTCCTATGTTGTTTAGGCGATGACATATTATTTAATAAGAAAATATATGATAGTCCTAAATAATGTACCAGCTAATATCGATGTTTCTTGTATAAATATGTAATAGTAATGCATTTCACAAGAAATGTTTTTGGGATATTTTTATAAAAAAATTGAAATATTTCTGATCCGGTTAATTATTTGGTAAAATATTGCTCCAATAACAAATTTCGTAACTGATTTCATTGTACAAAATTTGAAGTAAATGAAAATTATTGTTTAATCTTTCTATATTTCGGAATTGAAAAATAATTAAAATTGCTCAAAAATAACTGCTAAGTGGCTAGGATTTTCGTATGTTAGATAAAGCGTAGTAGAGCCTGGTCTGATAGGCCCAACTTTATCTGAAATGTAAAGACAAATTATTTCTGTACGAGATGCTACAGAATTGGGGAATTTTCCAATAAACTAAAATTGCTTACCATAACTCCCAGTTTCGAATATCCTTCAAAGTAGTCCCCTTGGGCACGGTTTCCTCCCACGCATCCCTAGAAGTCAGAAAGTGTAAATGTTCGAAGCACGTTGTACGATTCTGTCTGGATCTCTTCAGTTGTGTCAGATCGACGGCCTTTCATTTTCAACTTAATTTTGGGGAACAGAGAAAAGTCGCACAGGGCTAGGGCAGACGAATAGAGAGTGGTGGGAATCACTACCGTGTTTTTAGAAGCAAAGAAATTTCGAACATGTCTTTGCGAGTTGTCGTGGTGGAGGACCCAGCTCTTGTTCTCCCAATGTTCTGAACGTTTCCGCCTAATGCTCTCACATAGCCGCTTCAAAATTCAAAATTTCACAGTAAAATTTTTCCATTGACAGTTTGATTAAGGGGAATAGATTCCTTGTAAATAATGCCTTTGATACAAAAAAAAAAAAAAAAAAAAAAAAAAAAAAAAAAAAATGTTGCCGCAACTTGACGTGCTTTTTGGCCGCGGTGAAGATGGTGACTGCCACTGCGACGACTGCTAGTTTCAGGGTCATAACCGTAAACCCATATCTCATCACCGGTTTCAACATTGGAGATTAAGTTGGAGTCAGTTCAGACATCTATGTGGAGATCATTTTTGTCGCTGCTCAGCAGTCTCGGTACAAATTTTGCAGCAATGCGGCTCATGTCCAAATTGTTTGACAAGTTCACGGAGTACAACAATCCTACGATCGCACAAACATCATGGATTGTTCGTCTACGATCTGCAACAATAACCTTCTGCCCTTTTGCAATGTTTGTGCTTGTCGATAGTCGTCCCGAACGCTGATCGTCGTCTGCAGACGTTAGTGCATTTTTGTAGCGTTTGTATCACAAAAAAACATTTTACTTTGATTCATAGCATTGTCACCAAATGATTCCTTAAACTTGCGGTGGATTTCTGCAGCAGCTTTTTAAAACTTGAAACAAAATTAATGCAAGTTCTTTGCTACTTAAAAACTGACATTTACATAAGTTTAAAAAATCGCGGCAGCACTAAAACACTACGTTACACAAAGCACGAAACTCAAGAACGCGGCATCTCACCGTCACAGTTGTCGGCACACTAGTATACAAAGAGTACTGTGGACCCACTCGACCGGCAGCAGGTCATACCACAAACGTTTCCCTGAATTGTTGTGTAGCAGCTCGTATGTTAGGGAATCTAATATCACGTTTATGGATTATAATGCAAGAATTTCTCCCAAATACAGTATTTGCAGAAGGTCTGTAATGTGTATAGTACAGTGATCGGGACCAACGAATTGTTGCCCTCCTGTGTTCATTCTATTGCAGCCTAGTTGCTGTACAGTCTCAGTAATTACACTTGTTAACTAGGCGCTTACGGACACTTCCATTTGGAACCATCCGAGTGAACTGAGAAATTCATTTTTTAAATAATTAGTGTAAAGAAAAAGCGACCATCTAAAGTGAACCCAGTGCCAATGCGGTACTGTCAGAGCAACGTGCTCTATGATTAAGGTAATTGGTAGGATAAGCGCTACAAGAACTAGAACTAGGCTACATTAGTTGTATTGCATGTTAAGTACTGTCGGGTGGACGCTTGCCAGCTGCAGGTTTGTAGTTCTTACCAAACCTGGATACAAGCCTAGGCTTTGCTACACGAACAATAGTCTATAGACAATACTGTAGTGACCTTCGTTATTATAGTTGAGTCGAGTCGGGTGTTGTAGTTCTGTAGTGGGTGGTCCTCCTCGATGTTCTGCCGAACAACGATTTTCGACCTATGTTTATAGCCGAAAGTATGGCGGGAACTTTAATTTCTCAGGATTCCATTGTTAAAACTAGAGAAAGAACACACCAATCAGAATAAAGCTGTTATTGTGTACGGGGATGCGAGGTGAGGCGTCGGCAATAAAGACTGAGTAGAAATGTATTAATGTAGCGTAGTATAGACCTGAGATACGCACTGGGAACCAATCGGAAGAAAGTATTGGGTGACGGGAGTGAATTAGGTTTCATAGGCATAAGCTTTTCTAAGCCGGGAGAGAGTTCGGGAGATTTTTAGCGTGGTTGTTTAGGTGTGAGTAAGCGGAACTAGGTTGTAGTAACTCAATTCTATGTTGTTTAGGCGATGACATATTATTTAATAAGAAAATATATGATAGTCCTAAATAATGTACCAGCTAATATCGATGTTTCTTGTATAAATATGTATGTAATGCATTTCACAAGAAATGTTTTTGGGATATTTTATATAAAATTGAAATATTTCTGATCCGGTTAATTATTTGGTAAAATATTGCTCCAATAACAAATTTCGTAACTGATTTCATTGTACAAAATTTGAAGTAAATGAAAAGTATTTTAATCTTTCTATATTTCGGAATTGAAAATAATTAAAATTGCTCAAAAATAACTGCTAAGTGGCTAGGATTTTCAATATGTTAGATAAAGCGTAGTAGAGCCTGGTCTGATAGGCCCAACTTTATCTGAAATGTAAAGACAAATTATTTCTGTACGAGATGCTACAGAATTGGGAATTTTCAATAAACTAAAATTGCTTACCATAACTCCCAGTTTCGAATATCCTTCAAAGTAGTCCCCTGGGGCACGGTTTCCTCCACGCATCCCTAGAAGTCAGAAAGTGTAAATGTTCGGAAGCACGTTGTACGATTCTGTCTGGATCTCTTCAGTTGTGTCAGATCGACGGCCTTTCATTTTCAACTTAATTTTGGGGAACAGAGAAAGTCACACAGGGCTAGGAGCAGACAGATAGAGAGTGGTGAATCACTACCCGTGTTTTTAGAAGCAAAGAAATTTCGAACATGTCTTTGCGAGTTGTCGTGGTGGAGGACCCAGCTCTTGTTCTCCCAATGAACGTTTCCGCCTAATGCTCTCACATAGCCGCCTTCAAAATTCAAAATTTCACAGTAAATTTTTCCATTGACAGTTTGATTAAGGGGAATAGATTCCTTGTAAATAATGCCTTTGATACAAAAAAAAAAAAAAAAAAAAAAAAATGTTGCCGCAACTTGACGTGCTTTTTGGCCGCGGTGAAGATGGTGACTGCCACTGCGACGACTGCTAGTTTCAGGGTCATAACCGTAAGCCCATATCTCATCACCGGTTTCAACATTGGAGATTAAGTTGGAGTCAGTTCGTGACATCTATGTGGAGATCATTTTTGTCGCTGCTCAGCAGTCTCGGTACAAATTTTGCAGCAATGCGGCTCATGTCCAAATTGTTTGACAAGTTCACGAGTACAACAATCCTACGATCGCACAAACATCATGGATTGTTCGTCTCACGATCTGCAACAATAACCTTCTGCCCTTTTGCAATGTTTGTGCTTGTCGATAGTCGTCCTGAACGCTGATCGTCGTCTGCAGACGTTAGTGCATTTTTGCTAGCGTTTGTATCACAAAAACATTTTACTTTGATTCATAGCATTGTCACCAAATGATTCCTTAAACTTGCGGTGGATTTCTGCAGCAGCTTTTTCAAACGGAAACAAAATTAATGCAAGTTCTTTGCTACTTAAAAACTGACATTTACATAAGTTTAAAAAATCGCGGCAGCACTAAAACACTACGTTACACAAAGCACGAAACTCAAGAACGCGGCATCTCACCGTCACAGTTGTCGGCACACTAGTATACAAAGAGTACTGTGGACCCACTCGACTGGCAGCAGGTCATACCACAAACGTTTCCCTGAATTGTTGTGTAGCAGCTCGTATGTTAGGGGAATCTAATATCACGTTTATGGATTATAATGCAAGAATTTCTCCCAAATACAGTATTTGCAGAAGGTCTGTAATGTGTATAGTACAGTGATCGGGACCAACGAATTGTTGCCCTCCTGTGTTCATTCTATTGCAGCCTAGTTGCTGTACAGTCTCAGTAATTACACTTGTTAACTAGGCGCTTACGGACACTTCCATTTGGAACCATCCGAGTGAACTGAGAAATTCATTGTTTAAATAATTAGTGTAAAGAAAAAGCGACCATCTAAAGTGAACCCAGTGCCAATGCGGTACTGTCAGAGCAACGTGCTCTATGATTAAGGTAATTGGTAGGATAAGCGCTACAAGAACTAGAACTAGGCTACATTAGTTGTATTGCATGTTAAGTACTGTCGGGTGGACGCTTGCCAGCTGCAGGTTTGTAGTTCTTACCAAACCTGGATACAAGCCTAGGCTTTGCTACACGAACAATAGTCTATAGACAATACTGTAGTGACCTTCGTTATTTTGCCTTCGCCTTTTAAGATTTATTTAGGCCTTCTTGATTTACATGTGATTTATTGCTACACATTGTTAGAGTAAATAATGTCCGAAGTGGTGACTTTGTTTTGTGTGTGTGTGGAAACAAATGAAAACAAGATTGTCTGTAACAAATAACCACGTGTCGAATTACTGGTCCGTGATATAAATAGTCAGACTGTGCTGTAATTTGATCAAGAATCAACTGAAAGGTTAACCAGTATTCATGCAAAACTAAGTATTCTTCTACCTTTCTCAATATTTCCGTTTTTAGAATCAGAGCCGATTTTCACACGAGCTTCTGTCAATAAGCTCGTCTAGCTAATACATTTTAAGTTTTGTACTAGTGTAGTTTTTTGGTGGACGATCATCAATGTTTGTTATACAAATGCAGAATATAATTTAACAATCATTTCCATGGTTTGCCGGCTGAAGACTGACCGATTTTGGGCTAACGTTTAACAATCTAGAGGCAAAGAGAAACTAATGAGCAATATTGACTTTGTGTTATCTGAACCCTTATATACAGTCTGGTCTGTAGACGCTTATGTTCGAAAACTGTTTAGTAGACTAAATGGAATAGAGAGTATCTAGGGGCGAAGGAGAAAAGTTCTGTCAGTACAGTCGAGGAAACTATTGTACAGCGCCTTCTGTTCGTAAGGCTGTAAATCAGTTATTTGTATTTTGTTTCTCGAAACAAATTCATCTGTCCATATGTTAGTAGATCTAAAATACCATACGATCTGGGGAACTGGCCTGTGCAAGTTTCTGGTAGGTCATGAAAAGGAGCTTAAACCATGGGTTAATGATCATAAGGACTGGTTGTCGGACGGAAGATTAGTCAAGATTATTCGATTTACAGTCTTACGCAATAAATTATTTACATAGCTAAATCTTGCCTCAACCAAGGAAATGCTAACAATAGTGGTTCGCTTACTTGTTAATCTGACTTATTTTGTGCGAATGCCTTTGCACTCAAAATTCAGCATATCCACTTGTTTGAAAGTTGATTTTCTAAGTTCAATCAATTCTTCTTGTAGTGAGAAATCAATATCAATATTTTGCAAATAAAAATGATTTTTACCGTTTTCATTTTTATGAAGTGCGCGGTAAGGGGTTAAAATATAGAATTTATTTCATCGATCCCCCTCAAAGTGGACCCCGTTGAGAACCCCTGGTGTAGTGGCTTCATGCGTAAGTAAATATTTGCCATGGATTCGCTGATTCTAATATTATTAAAATTAAGAAAGTAAAATCCCACCGTACTGTGGTAGCCAACTAATTCAGTATTTGATAGCTACACTACGGATAAACATTTATAAATTATTCCAACAAATTGTATATAAATGGGCGTGACTTGAGGATAAGACATTCAAACAGAGACTTCCATTACGGAAGGCAGGACGCTATCGTTTCCTTGTGATGTATTGAAAGGCAGCTGTTGTAATAAGTAAATAGAGTAATGTTTTTAATTTTTAGGTTGAGGCGGCTTTAAAACATTCGAGGATACAAAGGCTTACACAACTAATCATTGTTATAAACATGGTTGTAACTTTTTATTTGTTTGGTTACAGTTTGAAAAGAAGCGTCAGATGGAATTCCAACGTGTGCACACACTAAACCTGATGCTGAGAAGGAGCAGAGGTTTGTGGAAGCGTTGCGAAGTGAACTGGCCAAAAGCAACGACCCAAAGCTGCAGGAACAGTTGGTGGGTGCCGAAAGGAGAGTGCAGACTGTAATAGCAGCAACTCCTCAACCTGTCCAACACTGAGTCAGAGGTGAGCAGGAAGAAAGGCAGACGTTAGATGTTAGCTATGCAGTAGTTGTGTGGATACCTGTAGATATATAGGCTTGGAGCAGTTTTAGAAGATAGACTTGCAAAGAAAAATACCGTATTTGACAGCATTGGAAAGCTATTAAGTCAGGTTTCATTTTATTATTTTCTTTCCGAAATTACCGCAGTTAGGGTGTAAATAAGTGCAAGCATTGGTTATTGTCTTCGTAAATTTTAATAGTAAACAATCTATACTGAGCTTTTCTGAAAATAATCAGTAAACAATCAGGTGGAACAATAAATATTACATTATTAGTGATTTTTTTGTAGGAAAAATATTGTATCAGCCATTATGCAAAATGCAGAATAATAGTGCTTAGGACTTTTATAGTAATACTCCAATGTGGGAACAGAACAGTGGCTTAATAATCTTCAATGGCGTCTACACCGTTTAGAACTGTATAGACAAAAATAGCCCTTTTGTTGTACAGGTTTTGGATTACCCATGGATTTTTTTTTAGTTAGTATTGTTGATCTACTTTTTGGGTTAGCACATTGATAAGAGTTATGTCCAAAATTTCAGCAAACTATCCAATCAAATTTTCAGAATTTTACCTTATTTCCTATGACCGCTATTTGTAAGCAGTATCTAAGATTCTTACCAAACCTGGATACAAGCCTAGGCTTTGCTACACGAACAATAGTCTATAGACAATACTGTAGTGACCTTCGTTATTTTGCCTTCGCCTTTTAAGATTTATTTAGGCCTTCTTGATTTACATGTGATTTATTGCTACACATTGTTAGAGTAAATAATGTCCGAAGTGGTGACTTTGTTTTGTGTGTGTGTGGAAACAAATGAAAACAAGATTGTCTGTAACAAATAACCACGTGTCGAATTACTGGTCCGTGATATAAATAGTCAGACTGTGCTGTAATTTAGTCAAGGATCAACTGAAAGGTTAACAGTATTCATGCAAAACTAAGTATTCTTCTATCTTTCTCAATATTTCCGTTTTTAGAATCAGAGCCGATTTTCGCACGAGCTTCTGTCAATAAGCTCGTCTAGCTAATACATTTTAAGTTTTGTACTAGTGTAGTTTTTGGTGGACGATCATCAATGTTTGTTATACAAATGCAGAATATAATTTAACAATCATTTCCATGGTTTGCCGGCTGAAGACTGACCGATTTTGGGCTAACGTTTAACAATCTAGAGGCAAAGAGAAACTAATGAGCAATATTGACTTTGTGTTATCTGAACCCTTATATACAGTCTGGTCTGTAGACGCTTATGTTCGAAAACTGTTTAGTAGACTAAATGGAATAGAGAGTATCTAGGGGCGAAGGAGAAAAGTTCTGTCAGTACAGTCGAGGAAACTATTGTACAGCGCCTTCTGTTCGTAAGGCTGTAAATCAGTTATTTGTATTTTGTTTCTCGAAACAAATTCATCTGTCCATATGTTAGTAGATCTAAAATACCATACGATCTGGGAACTGGCCTGGCAAGTTTCTGGTAGGTCATGAAAAGGAGCTTAAACCATAGGTTAATGATCATAAGGACTGGTTGTCGGACGGAAGATTAGTCAAGATTATTCGATTTACAGTCTTACGCAATAAATTATTTACATAGCTAAATCTTGCCTCAACCAAGGAAATGCTAACAATAGTGGTTCGCTTACTTGTTAATCTGACTTATTTTGTGCGAATGCCTTTGCACTCCAAAATTCGGCATATCCACTTGTTTGAAAGTTGATTTTCTAAGTTCAATCAATTCTTCTTGTAGTGAGAAATCAATATCAATATTTTGCAAATAAAAAATGATTTTTTTACCGTTTTCATTTTTATGAAGTGCGCGGTAAGGGGTTAAAATAGAATTTATTTCATCGATCCCCCCCCCCTCAAAGTGGACCCCGTTGAGAACCCCTGGTGTAGTGGCTTCATGCGTAAGTAAATATTTGCCATGGATTCGCTAATTCTAATGTTATTAAAATTATGAAAGTAAAATCCCACCGTACTGTGGTAGCCAACTAATTCAGTATTTGATAGCTACACTACGGACAAACATTTATAAATTATTCCAACAAATTGTATATAAATGGGCGTGACTTGAGGATAAGACATTCAAACAGAGACTTCCGTACGGAAGGCAGGACGCTGTCGTTTCCTTGTGATGTATTGAAAGGCAGCTTATGTAATAAGTAAATAGAGTAATGTTTTTAATTTTTAGGTTGAGGCGGCTTTAAAACATTCGAGGATACAAAGGCTTACACAACTAATCATTGTTATAAACATGGTTGTAACTTTTTATTTGTTTGGTTACAGTTTGAAAAGAAGCGTCAGATGGAATTCCAACGTGTGCACACACTAAACCTGATGCTGGAGAAGGAGCAGAGGTT
This sequence comes from Callitettix versicolor, assembly GCA_022606455.1. Taxonomy (NCBI): domain Eukaryota; kingdom Metazoa; phylum Arthropoda; class Insecta; order Hemiptera; family Cercopidae; genus Callitettix; species Callitettix versicolor. The sequence goes on from CM040189.1 coordinate 88,098,723, forward strand.
TGTGGAAGCGTTGCGAAGTGAACTGGCCAAAAGCAACGACCCAAAGCTGCAGGAACAGTTGGTGGGTGCCGAAAGGAGAGTGCAGACTGTACAGCAGCAACTCCTCAACCTGTCCAACACTGAGTCAGAGGTGAGCAGGAAGAAAGGCAGACGTTAGATGTTAGCTATGCAGTAGTTGTGTGGATACCTGTAGATATATAGGCTTGGAGCAGTTTTGTAGAAGATAGACTTGCAAGAAAAATACCGTATTTGACAGCATTGGAAAGCTATTAAGTCAGGTTTCATTTTATTATTTTCTTTCCGAAATTACCGCAGTTAGGGTGTAAATAAGTGCAAGCATTGGTTATTTTCTTAGTAAATTTTAGTAGTAAGCAATCTATACTGAGCTTTTCTGAAAATAATCAGTAAACAATCAAGGTGGAACAATAAATATTACATTATTAGTGATTTTTTTGTAGGAAAAATATTGTATCAGCCATTATGCAAAATGCAGAATAATAGTGCTTAGACTTTTATAGTAATACTCCAATGTGGGAACAGAACAGTGGCTTAATAATCTTCAATGGCGTCTACACCGTTTAGAACTGTATAGACAAAAATAGCCCTTTTTGTTGTACAGGTTTTTGGATTACTCATGGATTTTTTTAGTTAGTATTGTTGATCTACTTTTGGGTGGCACATTGATAAGAGTTATGTCCAAAATTTCAGCAAAACTATCTAATCAAATTTTCAGGAATTTTACTTTATTTCCCTATGACCGCTATTTGTATGCAGTATCTAAGATTTTGATCGAATAGCACTTATATTTTGGCGGGTGGTATATGAGCTCTTTTGAAATCATCTTCATTAATAGGTATAAAGAAATATAATGCCGAACGCAAAAATTAATCTTCAACATAACCTAGACAGTATCCCAGGAAATTTGATACAGATTAATCTCAGGCTAAGGAGGAGTTTGTAAACAGGAAAGTAGCAGAGAAAAGAGGTATCTGTCATAGGCTGTACATATTCCCTGTCTCCGTGCGTTAAAATATCACATTGTTTGTTTAATTGTTAACGGTTTTTTAGTGCATTGGCTAAACTAAATGGACAATTCAGTACAACCAATTAAAAAATTATGTTTTCAGTTTTGATGATGCAGATGTTTAGTCGCGTGTTTGACAGCGCTACACAATCCTCGGCCGTAAAGCGGTGTAATTAAGGTTTTACTCGTTAATTCAGTGATAGGCACTTTTGTGAACAACAGCCCATACAATTTTGTGCATATTTCGGAATGAAACCGGACACTTTACTGTATCTGGGAATTAAAATCAGTACAAGAATGACGCTTGTGTTTACGAAATAAATTAATTTTGTTTCAAAATTTGACAATACGATTCTTGTACTTCTCTTCTTGTAACACTTGATATTCAAAAATTTATTCTTCTTGGGTGCGTGCATTCGTGTAACTGATTTACATACAAAAACAATATTATCGCAATATTTAATGTATTATTAATTAAAAAAAAAAATTAAAAAATGAAAACCTCATTGGAATTAGTGATACAATGCTGTGTTGAAAGGTTCAGCACTATTAATTCTTTGAGGTAGAGATAATTTGAATTACAAAAAATTCAAACTTGTAGTGTGTGATTGATTAACTTCAGAATGCAAAAAATGTTTTAACGCGTTAAAAAAATTTCTTCACGATTTAATTTTTTTCATGGAAATGGTTAAGAAGAGATGTGGGATAATTTAAAAATCGCAACACGTTGCTGTCTCGCTGAAGTGACGAAAGCCAATTTCCAAAAATATTTAATCGTATTTTTTAATTTTACTTTTTGTTTGGCCATGTCGAAATCAGCTTCAAAATGTTCATACATTAACATTTTTTACATTTAAATTACATTACTAATATGAAAATTTACCTTAACTGTCATTAGGTTCCTTTTCGTATTTTTAGTGGAACTTGAAAATCGAAATGGTAATTTATACAGATTTTTAATGCAGATTACGATGGTAGAATTAGAATTATAGACTGTATGTATGAAGTCGATTTTTGCAACAAGAATAAATTTGAACCAAAGTTGTGCTAAAGAACAAGCGTGCGTGCACACACACACACTACCTCCTACCCCACAGGGGGTGCAGACTAGCTGCACCTATTGAGAGGATTTGGACGTCCCTCGCGGTACCCGAGTCACTTACACTTACACTTGCAACACTACATTTACGACTTTAACACTTTACTCTCACACTTATATTTAGAAAGGCGATAATAGCCTCAATGTGCTTTTTTTTCAATGAAAATTCGCAAATAACTTTCACTCGTATTAATAAATTAGCTGTTACGCACGCGCGTATGTTTGAGCCATGAACAGTAAACAATGTTTAACGTCCGATAAAAAAACCCAATAGGTTAGAGTAGGCCGATAGTAGAGAGGTAAGGAAGACAAGACGACGCTCTACGCGACGGACGTTGTATTGATCATGCTATACAGTGTTGCCAGATCTCAGACAGCAAACAGCTGACTCGGAGTTATTAGCCGTGTTGCTTTGTATTGCATTCCTAAACTATTTTTGTAGGAAGACAAGTAGCGGCTAAATTGTCATAATTGGGCTGTTCTCGACTCGAAAACAGAATCGTTTTTGTACTTGTTTCGTACGATGTTTTTATAGGTTACACAGTGCATTCAACTTGCAATGAGTGAAGTGAATTATGAATTGATTGGTGATTTGTCATAATGAATAAATCTGTCAACGATGACACATTATAAAAGATAAGAATGTTTGATTTAGATCACAGTGGCAGAGTGGCCACGTTCAAATAACGCTAAATCCCTTACTCAAATCAGAGAGGCGTCAAAACACGAATATTATATCAGGGAGTATTATCAGTTCGTATTTTTAATTATATGAACAACAGATTCTTTTTTTCCTGCTGAAACCTAACATAATTTAAGAGAGAAAATTACTGTATCGCGACAGCCTGTCCTTTGTTTTTTCCTTGTCGGAGAATTTTACGAAATTTTAGGAATAGGCATTTGATGAACGAATAGAATTTGAGTGTTCATTATTAGACTATGTTTTTCTTATGTTACAACTGACGATCGGTTTAAGTCCCATGTGCGAGTGATATGATGCGAATGTTCAGAACCGAGTGATATGATGCAGAGAGAAGGGTGGTATTGCCCTCTTCCACATCCCTCAATTCTAGCCGCCCACTGGTTTCATCGTCGCCGAGGTTTTATCAACTTTAAATTCGGTACACAAGTTGCAATACCTGTTTTTTTTTAAAATACAGTTATATATATATCTGTTCAAATATTTTCAATGAATACCTAATAAAGTTTACTTTTTATAAGAAGGTAGTAGACAAACAGACTTGGGGCGAGCGGCTGGCACGTCTCGTCCTAGCTTATCCTATCCTATCCTATAGTATTAAACGAGCAATTTCTGTATGTATGTTTGTATGTTCAGCGTATCTCAAAAACGGCTCTAACGAATTTCACAAAACTTCGTACATAAGGGTTTTGAAGGGTGCAGATTCGATCGCGCTAGGTCTCATGCCCGTAAAAAAAAAATCACAAAACGACGAATTTTTAGTCTTAAATTTATATGAAGTGTATACCTATATATATTGCTGGTTTCCAGATAGAGAAGTTCATATTCCTAGAATCACGTTAGAGTCAAGCGAAAGTAAACTTGAATGCACAATGCAAAGACGTCAGTTTCCCGTTAGGCCAGCTTTTGGTATGGCAATACATAAGGCCCAAGGGCAGACATTTGTATCAGTTGGGGTATTCCTACTAACAGCAGTTTTTATTCATGGAATGTTATACGTAGCTTTCTCCATAGTCAAAAGGCGAAATAGACTGAAAATTCTCTTGCCCCCAGAAAACACTCGCCACACAAGAAACGTTGTTTGGAAAGAAGTATTACAAGAACATTCGAATAATTATGTTCCGACAACAAATATGCAGATCGATGAAAATGTGGAGACTTGGAATTTCCCTGACCATTTTGATGATTTTAAATATTTGATCATTTGCATGGTTATTGAAAATAATTTTTTTGTTATTTCATTTGTAGAGTTTTATAATGCTTTAAATATCAGTATTTTTATATTAATTATTTATTGATTTTTATCAGAAAGAGGCTACATTATACAATTTTCTAGTACATGTACATTTTTACTGAACGCATCCACATGTATACACGATTGTTTTGTAAATATTTTGTACATGTTATTTAATTTTATTGTATTGAACATCATTTAACAAAAGTTTGAACAAAAGATTTCAAAGTATTTCAAACAATTTCAAAAATAAAGAACACAGACGGAGTTCGGTCACCCGGTACTGTAATATTATTCGAGCCTATCTATTAGGCTTATAAAATACCTCTCGAAAAGTGTTTTAGTTCATTTCAAAGATGCCTGTTGTAGTTCTTACATTTTCTAACGGAAATTCGCTAACAAGAATGCACGGTTTTGCCAACTTTACCCAGACAAAACTGCCAAGTTCGGATAATTTCCGATTTAGGATTAATATTTCCCTGTTGCGTTGCCGACCCGGCTGTATCCGGACAGACGCTGGCGACGTTTATAGCTACAGTCCATAATTAGCCTATCTAAAGCAGTTACGCTAAAATGCAGGACTAATGTTTGTAAACCGCGGCGAATCGCGTTAAAGCGGACGACATCAGGATGCTAATACATATTTAACGCCATGCTATAATTGTAAATGTAGACCAAGCCGTCACGCTATTCGGTGTAAGCTCTACGTGTAAAGTTCGGATTTGATTCCGTAATGTGTCGGAAAAGAAAAATACAAACTGGTAGCATCCGGTGGCTTCCTTTCGGCTCAGACGAAACGTCAGTCTGCTCAATGGAAATCAAAAACATTCGCTTGGACAGAAGCCGGGGTAAAGAGATGTTGGAGGTTTTTATATTTTTATTACAGGGCTTGATTAATTACGAATTTATTCCTGAAGGGAAAATAGTTAACAAAGAACTGTACAATGGGATCGTGAAACGGCTACGAGATGAAAACGACCTGAAAAATGGGCAGGGAACTATTTATTGATTTGTGTTCATAACAATAACCCGTCACATTGATCGCTGATGCTGAAACAATACCTTATCATAATGTTATCACTCTGGAACACCCTCCCTATTCTCCTGACCTTGCATCACCTGATTTTTACCTTTTTGAACGACTGAAAATTACCTCGAAGCGACATAGTTTTTCTGGTTCGCAAGATATGATAAAAAATGCGATGAAGCGGCTAAACGAAATTTCCAAAAATGGCTTTCCCTTTATTTTGAGGGAAAGTAAGGTTAAATTATTTATACGTTGTCCTGCTTTCAGTAAACTTTCATTGACTAATTCCGGGAACTTCTTGACCCTAACTCGTATATTGAAAGAAGACTATAGTTTTATGTACAGGCCTAATTGTAGTAAGAGACGATTTACTCAGTTGCCGTATAAAAGACTTAAACATTATAGGCGATGTAGTACAAACGAGGAAGTATAGGTGGCAGCACTACTGTACCTTTCATACATTTATTCACTCGCTTGGTGCTTTGGGAGAATTAAGCCACCGTGACAACCATAAATTTTAAGCTATTAAAATGGCGACCATTGGTCAGGGATAGAAACGGGACCATGCCGGTCTTTTTTAATGAGTGTCCGCAATTTTGATTCGATATGAATCAAACGTGACACAAAAATCGATTTTATCTAAATTAAAAAAAAAAAAAAAAATTGAGTGCATCATCATAATCAGCGTCAAAATCTGCATGTTGTTTTTTTTAAGTCTTCAAATTCGATAGCAAACGAAAAAGATTTCGTATTTTCAGTGTAGTTTGAGAATTTATACTGTTTATAATAGTGAAATCAGATTATTTTACTTTTCAAAAAAAAGGTGTAAAATAAAATAAAAAATTCAAAAATTGAAAACTATGTAAAGAAGATAAATCATAGGCGTAATAAATATTCCACAAAGGCCTAAGTTACATGTGTTTTGCCCGGATTGGCATTGGCAGGTGTCGACCGTTACGTGCATGACATCATAACGCAAGCTTTGTGATGTCATCCCTGTCTCTCTGACCGCCTCTCACAACAGTATACAACAGTATCATGTAGGATGATAATGCATAGGGCCTACTGATTTATCCAGTACGGTTTTTTTTACTTTGTCACTATAAAAAGTGTAAAGAAAGTGCGGCCTATGCATGTGATTTTGAAAAAAAAGCATGAACTTTTTTTCTGTATCCAAATATATTTTTCTTACTCATGATTCTTTAATGCTGATCAGTGAATGCTAATTGACAGATTTTGTTGAAATTTGGCATGCATATATGGTTTGCTCAGATGTCAGGATTTTAAGGATTTTTTAAAAACAAAACGCTGAATCCTTTTTGGTAAAAAAACTAATAAAACAATGTTAAACGTGTGTACTCGCTCGCGTATCGCGGAAGACCACAAAAGTTGTGAAATAATGCGTCCTTTGTGGACCATTGAATTCCAATAGCCAAACTGACCGTTTACCAGTGTAAGTGGTTTGAGATCATGTCTTATAGAGTGCCTGAGGTTTTTTGGTAGCAAATACAATGATTTAATGATTTATACGTTATTTAACCAGGCCATTAGAATAGTTTAACAAACAATAATAAGTTTACAACCAAATGTTATAAATTATGTGAACATACTTTTGGTTGAAGTTCTTGTAGGCTAGCGTGGAAGCTGTAGAACACACAGTTGTTAAAACAAAGCTCAGTATGCAGTGTATAAGGGTTGTATGTGTTCTAAAGCAGGGGTCTCCAAACTACGGCCCGAGGGCCACATCCGGCCCGCGGACAGATTTTGTCCGGCCCGCTTGTGTCCACCAGATGTCGTGTCACGTTACTCCTCATGGCTCGTACTCTACGACTAATCTAGAAATTACAGATAATGACAGGAAAAATAATAATATGCAGTGTTGCCGTTTTGCGGACTTTAGTCCGATTTGCAGCCTTTTTTAAACGTTGCGTACTTTTTCAGACTTTTTTTTTCATCAGTGGACTATTTCACTTTTTACCACCGGCAACAATGATAATATGGTTTTGGCCCTCGGAACTTACTGGAGTAATCAGTATGGCCCTAAGGCAGGAAAGTTTGGAGACCCCTGTTCTAAAGAATCTAACACTGAGAAACTGGTAAACTTAGCGGTTGTGTTTTATTAAAAAGTTAAAGCGATTTGTGTGGTTAGCCGAAAGCAAAACTTATTTGCACCAGTAATGAAGGAATTTGCGATATCCTGTTTGTCTCGCTGCCGTTAAGAATGGTACCGATTTGTGTGGTCACATATGTAAATTTATGTCAGCGTACCAAATTTGAAAGAAAATAAATAATTTACGGCTCGAGGAGTAAACATTTCGTTTAAATAAACCCTGACCGCCGTATAGTTCTTTTCGATTTACTCACGTGCTGTAATTTCCTTTTGTTTCAAATTTGTTATTCTGAAAAGAGGTTTGATTTTACGTATGCAAATAACATTTTAACTGAAAAAGTAGGTCGGATTTCCGGTTTTTTGTCTGCAACTTCCAAAGAGAACCAAGTTTTTTTGGAAATTAATTGGAAGTAAGGAAGTTTGAAAGCGATAACAAACATGCGGAGGTTTTCACAATGAATGACAGCTAGGTTCAGTATAGGCTACGATAATATTTATACGAACACGTGAGCCACGGGGCTACATTACACACATGGGAAATGAAAGTCTAAACATCAACAAACAACTTCCGATTTAGGTGTAGGCCTACTGACTACAGTGTACAGTGTACAGTGTACTTCCTGTACGGTAAACAACCTATTGAAATCGTACAAGTTAAACTGCTGGTCAATGTAAAGTTTTGTTTGAAACTGTTCCTTGCGACCTTTCGCAGTTAATGGGGAAAAACGATGTTGACAGCAATGTACAGCAAGGAGTTGAACAGTGTTATGGCACCTCTTTATAAATTGTGAAATATATATGACGTTCGAAATGGAAGAGGTTAGGACTTTTCTTTATCAAATCGCTATTCGTAATTGAACGTAAAAAGGCACGAATTCTGTAAATAACGTAGTACAAATAATACCATTGGCTGGTATTTAATTACTGTTATATACTAATCTTTAATTCAGTACTTGTATTTGAAGATTACTGTACATATCTTCCATAAATTCAGTACTTGTATTTGAAGATTACTGTACATATCTTCCATAAGTAAAATTGTTACTAACCATGTAGACTTACTATTTCTTGTCTATTTTTGTTTTTGTTAAAATAGACGTTAGAGTGATATGTAATTCTTGTATGACCTGTTAATGAAGCAGTACCATTTATTATATTTAGGTTATTTAACACAATAGACCTTACTGTGTTCTACTTTCCTAGTTAAAATTATAACATATGACTGAATTATAACAATGTGCCTTAGTGAAATATTTACAAATGGAACCTACTATAACCAGATTTTTCGTTACGTATCTAAATTAGGCTACATTATTTACTAAAAGCACAGTTTAATTTTATTAGATTTACATATTAGAATTGGCCCAGATTGTTTTACGGGTTCAACTTTCAAAACGGATTCGTTCAATAATTATTTAAGTCTTGCATAAGTAATAATTTAAATATTACTTTCAACAATCAGCTGTTTTTGTAACGCACACACACACACACACACACACACACACACACACACACACACACACACACACACACACACACACACAGACACACACACACACACAATTAGTTATTTGCCACATATGCCTGCATTGTGCTGCGCTCTCACGTGGACAATTTATACTGCTCTTGGAATTTTGTTTGCAAACTATCGGTTTTAAGTAGGTTTTATTTAATTGTAAAGCCATAAAATGGAAAATTTTGAGACCTGAGAGTTCCCTGATTTTCTGACGAAGCTGTAGGCACCACCATATAAGTAGTTTCAATAATGCAGGCCGTTACTTTTAGTACAAAACCGATCGAAACGTTTAGCGTAATAATATATGAAAGATACATGGCTAAAATCATATTCTGTATGTTTTCATTATACTTGCTTGTGAAGAGATAACGTGGTCGTGAAAAACTGTTTTGAGATTTGATGGATCTGTTTCCATAAAAAGTTATGTGTACGTGAATACCCTTGGAGACCAAATTAATTGCTCAATTTTGATGAAAATTGAAAATATGCATGGTTTTTCTATATTTTAATTTTAAAAGTTTATATTTTAATTTGTTTAACAGCTGTTAAAAAATTAGATTTTCTCAATATAGACTCTTCAAAATTTCTTATTAGATTTTGCTCAAATTTTGGTGGCGCATAAAGTTTTGAAATTATGTCATGTATAGCAAACATTATATAAGGAAATTTACGGCTCGGAAGTAAAAAAAGCCTGACACTAGTTAGACATAAAAGATTTAGTTGGTAGGGCCTTCAGTGTTTACAGTTATGATTCTTCACGTGTGATGGAAACTTGGAGGAAGTCCTAATAAACCGATTTTGCATAATAGGCCTAATTGTATGTGAAAAAATCTTGTGGTTTTGTACCATTATGTGACTACGTACACGAAGTACAGGGGAGTAGGCTTATTTATGTATTTATTTTTGTACCCAAATTAAACAGTTAGCTTAAATTCATCATTATAATCGGGGCAGCAATTACGTTGACAAGATGGAAGACAATTTTCAAAAAGTAACAGTTTTCCAATAATTTTTCCATTTTTTTAAAAGATTGATTTCCCCATTTTATAATTGCATAAATTAGCATTCTAAATAGTCAAGATTACTTTGAAAATAGGAAAGTGAACCCTGACCGTCGTATTAATCATTGTCGTATTTTCAGTGGAATTTTGAAGATTTAAAAAGTTTTACCACGTTGGCCGCTCCAGCGGGAATTCGCTTCTAATAATGAATGAAACTTTCCTTAACCACAAAATATTACAAACCGTCATTTCGCGGTTATTCATTGATTGTAACAAATCCAAAGACCTCGTCAAACTGTTCTTTATTTAAACGCAAATATTGACGTCATCAAATAAACGTCAAAACCAGCTAAAACTGTAACCAATAACATAAATGTCGGAGTCAAGCACCCGATATTCCGTTACGCTCTAACGCCAAAAGTCAGTAAAAGATATTTCCACTCAGACGTGATGATTTTCCTCGTGTTATTAATAGGCTAGACGACATCCCTGCCCGCTTTGTGGGCCAACAATGTGTACTTTTGATTTCTTGTTTCCATTGTTGTTGAGAATGCAAAATAACGGCATGCAGCATGCAGCTCACGGTATGAAGTCGACTTTAAAACAAGAAATACTATCACATCAGGAAGTAATTTTTTGATAGCAGGCCTGTAATTTCTTGAAAATCTGTTTACGCCATCGTAATCAGTTCTAAAACATGCATGGATTAGTTTCTTTATGTTTTTATGTTGCATACACTTAAAATACGAAAATCTTGATTAATTATATATTTGAAAAGCCTCAAGGCTACCTTACATGAAAGAAACTTACGAACTTTTTAACATGTACAATATCCGCTATTTTGTAACTGTTAAATGGATTTCGCTGAAAAAAAAATTGTGCAAGCTATTACAAAATCAATTTTTTGTTACGTTTGAATGAAATCAGACCAAAATTGCTAATGCTATAGTGTTAAAACACGCTTGTAATGAGCACAGATTCTGTTTTATGGTAACGTCTTGAGATGTCATAAACAATTTTACTCATATACTGAATGTATATATAAACCTTTCAAAAAGTGATCTTAAGATCAGGATCTGTGCAAGCCGCCTCGGTGGCCTAGTTGATAGCGTACTAGGCTTTCACCCCGAGGACCCGGGTTCGATTCCCGGCCAGGGCTTGGCATTTTCATACGCTATAAATCATCCCATCGTCTGCATTAGCCCAAGTGTGCACAGTAGTTGGACGTTAAAAAAAAAAAAAGCCATTCTAATAGCTTGAGACAACTTCGTGTTTATGTACTTTACATTCTAATGAGTTGTATTTAACTTTTTTCCAAAATATATTCTCAAACAAAATTATGCTGGCTAATTAATTTCTACCTTTATTGCATATACTAGCCAGCTAAGACAGTAAATGCGTGCACTGTGAAATTTTCACAATGTGTAAATTATAAAGTAAGCCTACCTATGACGTCATACCGTAGCCTCCTACGTCACTGTAAGTGTTGCCAACAAACGCCGCCTACAAGATGTTATGGCGATTCACCCGAGACTATGGCTACCACACCGTAGAACAAGTATGTGGTCGCATAATTTGAACTCGTTAATGAAATATTGGTGTGTCCGACTTTCTCTGTGTGCGCTCGCCTGGAATCTACATTCAGCTTATTACAAGCATAAGTCCGATAACGCGATCTGTAACGTTTTTGGAGGCCAACAGATTCTTTTTAAACACTTCAATTAAATGTGTAAAGGTTTATGCAGTGTTATTGCAACGTTTATTTCGGTTTGTTTTTATTTTGATTGTACTGTAATTAATTTTTGTTTAAATTTTACTATTTTGAGAATAAAATAAACAGTTAACTTCCTTATTTTACCACGAGTAATTTTTATTATAATGTACACAAATAAAGGGGGAAATGTTCTCGTATCTTAAGATGTCAGTGTAATGTAAATATAGTAGGTTTGCAAGGTGAATATTTTTGGATTCTATCCAACCAAGACGAAGTTACTGAAATCACGCCCTTTAGATAGAATAACGAAAACATATTGTCCCTTTATTAAAATTATTAAACGCATCTTCTTATTAGACCAACTTGTAGTATTGAAATTTTAGATTTTTATACCATGTATAAAATATGTGTGCATGTAGCTGAATACTAAACCAATTTATAAACTATCTACAAGTACAGCCACCAGGTAAAGCGTGCTCGATAACAGAGATTAAAGTCCAAGTAATTGGACTATTTGCTGTTACGAACGCTGCAAGCTGCAAGGACAGGGGAAATGGTACTACAGTATTATCTATTTAAATGTAGTTGAACACTGTGCTGCAATATGCCATAAGTAGCGAGCGCTCACATATCTCTCATAAGGTTTATCGTTCTAATACGTTTGTAGGCCTATTCAGTGACTAAAGTAATAGAATTTGGTGTGTTAATTATGGTTTGCCCGTAACTCGGGAACATTTTTTAATTTAAAAAACATGTTTTCTTAGCGATTTATTACAAATTTGATTTTTTCAATACTAGATATTAAAAAGTTTGATAAAATTTCGCTGTAGGTGCATAAGTAGGGCATACACAGACAAAATGTAAATCGTTGATTGATTTTGATTCGAAAATGGATAATTTTTCAAAATTATTTCTTCAGATTTTTGTACCTAATACTGTATATTAGGAAGATTAATAGCAGAAATTGGTGTTTCAAATTTGAAATTAAAAAACTTTACGATTCGGAAATAAATTGCAAAAAAACCGTTTTGTGGTTTATTATTATTTTTTATTGATTCGTTTTTGAACCGTATTTTTTCTTTATTTGATACACAGACTTGAGTTATTCATAATAATTCGTGTATAACTAAATTAATAGAAATATATAAATAAATAAATGAATATATAGAAATTTAGGCATATTTTTTGGCGTTTTTTGTCTGTAGCTTTTAAACTGATATTTTTGGTGAAATATGAGAAAGTTTGTAAAAAGTATTTTTTACGGACGGAAATTGCCGGTACTGTATTATTTATTTAACTCAACTATCCTTACAGTTTACCTAGAATAGAGAACATCAGTAATGAAAGTACAATAATAATAATTAGTGTAGGCCTGCTTATTGCTGTTAAGTAATAATACTAATAGTAGTAGCTTATGCCTACAGTACTTCCAGTCCAATGCGGTTATATCATTTTCATAACTTCAGTGTTTTGTTTCCACCGCAAGTGCCAGGCACGGACCAGGTCAGTGGTTTGGGGTGGGCGGTGGGGTGTCAGTAAGAATCTAATTCGGATATCAAAATAATATTCAGTGTCATGTTTTATCTTAAGAAAAAAGTGAAATGAACCATACAGTATTTCAGAATAAAATATTTTATTGGAATTTATTTAAACAAAATGTAATATGATTAAAAAAACAAATTCTGTTGCTTTTAAACAACGTGTAATATTCTGTATAATTTCTTAGAACACACACACACACACACACACACACACACACACACACACACACACACACAATTTTCGACTCGGTGGCAGTTTTAAAAAGCTCAACAACTTTCTCTGTGCACGGAGAAATATCTCGATGCATAATTATTAATGCTAGGCCGGTTAACCTCTCTTCACGCATCCGTGAACGTATCCAAGTTTCATTCATCTTAAAGAAGAATCTGCTCTGTATTTGGGATTTGGGAGCAGTTAGAGTAACGAAAAGACGCATTATACCTACGGCCGGCCTAGACTAGTAGCGCAAGGTTAAAGAATACTTTCTTTATAACAAAAACTAATACCATTTTGTTATTTTATTTTAAGGCAAAAGGCACATTGAGGCTATTATCGCCTCCCTAAATGTAAGTGTGAGTGTAAAGTGTGTAAGTCGTAAGTGTTTGTTAGACTCGGGTACCACGAGGGACGTCTAAATCCTCTCAGTAGGTCTAGTCTGCACTCCCTGCGGTAAAAACTAATACCATTTTGTAAATACAGAGATAGAAATTTTTAAATTATGATTTGAATAATGGTAGTAATTTTATGTTTGACATGATTTTGTTAGTGTTTACTGATATTGGTTTTTTGGAATCTCACCTTACCGCCCCCCTGGATCCGTGTCTGGCTGTGAACATCCGCCCCTGGCTGCGAGTAGCGAGCGAGTGATACGTTGTCAGAAGTCTAGAGCGAGCTCAAGTAACGAAGGTTTTAGTTTTATTATTCTGTGCAGAACTGTAAGTTTCGTTGCAGTTTGTAAGAAATTACATAGATAGCAGCACTTACCTCGAACGGAACGACATAAATAAAGATGACGTAGTTCAGCGTTTTATTACAAATAATTATAAATAATTGCTGGCCTGGCTGTATTACACAATTTTTGCTATTCACGTTTTATCTTGTAACTGTGAAATATTTATTACTGCTTTCATGTAATTGTTGTTCCTTAGAGACAGAGTCTTTTCTTTAGACAGTGGCTGAATGAAATCATTTTCATTTGTGGATGTGGTTAAAAATTAAAACGAAGCTTTTTTCCCACGAAAATTGTTGTTTTACTCTGGACAAAAATATTTATAGTCTAATAGATCAATTATCATCTACTTAGATATATGAGATTTTTAAATTCCCGATTTTAAGTACAAATGTAAATTTGTTTAGACCTATTTTTTTTTTTTTAAAAATGGATATCAAGTTGAATATAAAAATATGCAACATTTTCTCACGTTTTAATCTAAATTAATGTAAAAACTTAAACTGGTTGCTCGCTTTTTGAAAATTACGATTTGGAATCGGGAAAAAAATATACAGTAGTGTAAAAGTGGTAGTAATGATTTTTTGTGATTGGACCTGGGTCTTGGTCTTACTATGATGACCGCTTAAATAGCTCTTTGTATAATAGAAGAAAATTCACTAATTAATTAATTTAGTTTTTATCCATATTAAATCATTCTTTCATTTTGAAACAGTAGGCCTACTTCGTCGATTTCGATAAAATTTTGCACGGCTAACTAAACAAGTACAGTATGCAAATTGTTTTTTTTTACATAATGCCTTTACACCCATCTGTCCTCATTTCTCAGAGATCGTTGAACCGATTAATGCATAGGCGGTATCGTTGTGTTACAACCGCTTATGCTGTCATTATGGGAGCCTATTTATCAAAATATTTGAGAGGGTTTATCCTCAACGTATAATGGTTTGGGCGTCTGGTCTGTATAAGAAGTGCGGTTAACTTGCGATTTTTATATTTCTGCCTGTTTTCAGTTCACCTGAGTCAAAATATTTTTCTTTTTTGATTTCTGTTCGTCTGAATAATTTTGATAAGAACCAAAGTGAACGTTCACAGTCATTATTTTTATTTTGCTTGTGAAGGACAAATATCGCTCGGTAGAAGGCTGCGTAATTACAATAATGAGCCAAAATAGCGTTTATACAGTTGTGTAATTGTATGCTATTAAATATCCATTTAAAAGTGAGCAATTGGAACGGCCTTTAGAAGACTTTGTGGGGGTTATTAATATACATGTATATATAGATGCATTTGCGTGAGGGGGGCACTGTGAAGTTCACAGTTTCGGTCGGATTTGAATCAAATTTGGACGCAAAAATCGATTTGAGCTCGGACAAATTCGTTGCGCCACCGTTTCATGGTGTAACGATCACAACTTGTTATACTTTTTTCCGAAGAAATACGTGATCTGCGGTAAAATTGCATTAATTGGCGTTTAAAATTTTCAAATTCCATTGAACATAAACCTACTCACGGTCACGGTTGGTTTAATTGTAAAATACTGGTTTATGCAGATTTTATCGCTGTTTATAATGTTGAAATTAAATTTGCAAAAAAAAGTGTAAGGTACAAGATTATTGTGAAATTGTTACTTTTATTAATAGGCCTATACCTCCTGATAAGCTGCGTTCCATTATCATTATTGATATTTCGCCAAAAGAAGTTAGCAAATTAAATCGTAGATAGTTTGTGCAATACCATTTAGTCTTTCCAACGTTCTGTTTGTAAGCACAAAGCGCTATTTACAACAAACGCTTGTGTTACATTTAAAACCGGAAGTAGATTAAGCTGTTGGAAGTGTATAATTGAACTGGTTTTACCTTGTGAACGACCTTGGCGCCCTTTGCGCGTGCGTGCGTGTATGTGCGTGCGTGCGTGCGTGTATATATGGCCCAGCATCCTAGTTGAGTAATATTGTAGTATTAAGATAAGAGGATGCGGCTCATTGACTGTTCTTAACTAAGTAAATACATTTTGGCAAGAAATAAATAAAGAAATGGTGCATAAAAAATAGTAAAACTTCCAGCATTCAATTAATTTTTGAAAAATCCCTCCGTAAAATCGGCCTAATTTACTCAGCCTGGATCTACCGTATTACGCTCAAATTATGGTACAATTACAATACATGAAGAATTTGAATAATAGCTTTGAATCACTAGTTATGTTTCGTCGACATCTTGCCAGCAGAGCTTTTTTTAATAAAGCAACCTGTACGTTTTGTTTGGGTACTGGTGGACTACATTAGAGCAGAGATGCATAAAAAAAATGTCTGCCGATTTTTAGAAAATCCTAATTTTAAAAGTTTTTCACATAAATCCGGTTTTATTTAATTGGGGGTATTACAGAAAGGAAAGTTTGTGTAATATTGTTTCTTCTAACAATCTTTATATATTAATATGTTAGTTGATATTGACTGAGGATATTTTAAACGGTTTAATAGTTTTGTATCGAGTAAAACCTTAATATTTGCGCAACTCATATGTCTAGGTTGACGTGAAGGAAGCGAATTTACAAAAACGAACAACCTACAGTAAATTTTCCTTAAAGAATTTAATAAGCTAACATAATCGTATTTTATACGATAATAAAAGTATAAAATTAACCCAGGCCACAGTAATATCCAGAAAATTGTATTCCTACTTTTTTGTTTGAAGTCTTATTTCAATAACATAATCAATGTATACTAGTATTTTTATTTTCTATAGAATGCTAATTTGTAAAGATTTATACGCTGGTTGCGTTAACGCTAATCGGATTTTCAAAAATGTGTTAAGGTAATGAGAATGAAATATTTTTTAAAAAAGATTTTTGATGGCCGCTATTTTGCTTAAGAACTTGCTCAAGTTATTACCTAAATATTTCCTACAAAACCTCACATCAATTCGGACAAAACTGCAAAAATTAGAATGCTGACAACACGTAATTATAATTTGTGATCGATGCACATTTCACGGCCAATACTGTATGTTTGCTGTGAAAATAAAGGTGCTCGGGTAAAACTTGTAAAACTTTAAACCACTTTTAATTTCTGAAAAAAAACCGGAAACATCGTACAATATGTAAATATTTAAGTTGTAAATTCTACCGTCAAAGCATTAATAATAGGTCTATAAAATTTTAAAAGCAATTTTTTTTATCAAATGAGTAAATATATGAAACATGCAAGACGCACTTATTCGAAGAGAAAGTGTATAATGAATATAACCCTTATGAGAGCTTTGTGAGCGCTCGCTGCTGGTGACATCTTGCGGTAAAGTGTTTGACTACAGTTAAATAGATAATAGTACTGTCTATTTTATCAAACGTCTCCACCACCTGTCCTTGCAGCTTGCCGCGTTCGTAGCGGCGGATAATCCAGTTACTTGAACTTTAGCCGCTAATATCGAGCACGCGTTTTATAATGTTGGCTGTACTTCTACTAGCCCGTTTATTATATTCTGCGATAAAACAAAGAATTGAAGCTTTCGAAAGATTTTAAGCGTATTTGGCTTCCATACAATTTGTTTATTAGTCAAAATTAGTTTAATCGCATTTCCAAAAAAAAAAAACCTAAAAAGAAGTTTTAATTTGACACTGGTTATTTATTAAGGATGGAGGTGAAACCATTTTTTTAATTCATAAACTAAACAAATTAATTTGACATATCGGTAGGCCTACACGAAAATTTGAAATCATAATACAAATATTTTTTTGTTTTAGTTGACTTTATTTGTGACAGTCATTTTTTTAATATTCTTTGATGGTAACCCCTACAACAAAAATTTTTCATTTGGTATTTCTAACTCTTATCATCTAATAATGTGTAATGAGGGTGAAACGTATTTTTTCTAATTCTTTCGAATTTCCAAAATATTCGCTTTTTTGAATTTTATTTAACGTTAAGGCAGTACAGTTTTTAGTTCATTCTACTAACAAACAGGTTTTATATTGCTTCAATAAACATTTTTTCCGTACTATCAGAAGCCTGTTTTGTGAGTTTTTTTATATGTGGTGGAATTCAATAAATAAAAAAAATGCTAATAAATTCTAACGAAATATTTATTGGGGCCTCGTATAAAATACAAAGTCATACCAGAGCCAGTGTTCTAAAAATAGTTTCGCAGTCCGCAACTTGAGCGCTTCTTGTGTTCAAAACTAATTGGAAAAGCTGTATTTTCTTTCGGTTCAATTGTCATGATTTGTCGTGACCCTGAAATTATCTTTTATAGTTGTAAAACAAATAGAAGATCTGATAGAGATCAATTGAGGTTATGGACGTTCAGCCCGGCTTCTGTGCACTGCCACTGTGTAATGCTGTTTTATCATAACAAACTGTAGGCCTAACGTTAACTGTTGCGGCTGTATTTCATTTGATTAGTGAGTGTAGTGCAGTGCAGTGTATGTGTGCGAGATGGACGCAGAACGTGCAGACATTGAGGTACTTATTTTCCATGTTCATTGTAGGCAGTACTAAAGTATCACGATTTTTGAGCGATTTTGGTCATAAATAATGATTCAAAACTCAAGCCGGCGTAACAGAGCAAATTATAATAATCACGCTGTGCTGCTGTCACACTGATGAGATTGAGTCGAATTTTTATCTTACACCAATTTGGTCATACAAAATCGCAGTCATTTTTTAAAAGAATATTTGAAAAATATAAAATTATAATTAAGTAGATTGTAACGCTGATTACAATGATTACAAAAGATTTTTTTGAACGGTTTAAGGAATTTTGTTGGGTAATGAACTTGTCAAAGCTGTTACCAAAACTTATTTTTGTGCTAAGTCGAAATCAAGCCAGACAAAAATTGGGAAATTTTAGAGTACTAACGTATATATACATACATACATTTATACACTTTTTAACAGGGGTCCTCGAGTGATGAAGAGGTCAGGTCACTCCAGTAACATATTTTCCACGATCAGGTTTGTTTTCTTGTTTTCAACCATAAATTTCTTTTATTTCCAATTTTGTTCACGGAGAGCAGAGGTCAATTGTATAGGTTATGTTAAAAATCTTATGAACTAATTTTGAATAGGCCGACAACGTTTTTCACTGAAAGTTTCTGAATAAGGATTTTTTGGGAATGTAGCGACCAATAATTTAATTTTGCTTAGAACTAATTGTAAGAAACCCAATTTTGTTTTTTTTTTTTGACAGTGTTTGGCTTCAAACACTATATGCAAAATTTTATTTAAATTGGTCACTTTCTGATGAACAAAAAACGGATATATAAAAAAAATCTCACTATCGCTATTTTTTAAAATATTTCTTTTAGTAACAACATCGTAGTTATTTTTTAAAGCAATATACAAAGATGATAATACAATTTTTCTGTAGACACCATGTATTATGAAATTGATATTAGTTACAAATTTGGAAATAAACATATACCAGGAAGTGCATCTGTCCTTTTTTTGTGAAAGTTGATAGGGTTTTCAGTGAGCTTTAAAACTTCATTATAAATATATGTGAGTAACTGAAATATGACTGTTACATCAAATAAATACAATTTGCAGTGTTATGATAGTAACATAATTATGTAATCAGTCGTAATCATTTTTGGAATTATATAATTAAGTCTATTTTCTATTTGTTATCTATGCTGTTTAAATAACGTCAGACAGTTCTTTATGTATGTATATAAAAATAGAACGGCCTGTTAACATGTTTTTTTTCATGTTAAATCATATTTTAGATTTAAAAATCCAAAAAAGAATGTATAAATAATACATACATACAAGAAATATATATATATATATATGTATGTATATATTTATGCATGTATGTATGTATGTATTTATGTATGTATGTATATATACCTACATTCATACATACATACAACAAATGGTGAATCTCTTTGTTTGGAACAAATTATGTAATTAAAAATAAAAAGATTTTATCACCTCATTATTCTTTTTCTATTTTTATAAAAATTTTGTAATTTGTTTATTTTTTTTGTTACTTGGCACTATACATAGCATAAATTGGTTTTTATTTTATAACGTAAAAGTGACTTTTTCTGATTATAGTATTAAAACAGCTATTTTATACATATATAATTTCTTATGACCTAAACAACATGTATTGATCAATTAAAGTAAATAATGTGTAAACATTTAAAAACTTTTGAAATTATGAAATTATTTTATATGGAATTTGCTTTTTGTTTTATTTGGGTACTTTACCAAGCACCCAAATAAATACTAAACAAAATTTGATCTAAACTGTTAGATCTAAATTGGAATTGTGAAAAAATCTGATATCTGTTAAAAAGTAGTTTGACAAATTAAAATGGGCACAAACACACACACACACACACACACACACACACACACACACACACACACACACACACACACACACACACACACACACACACACACACACACACACACACACACACACACACACACACACACACACACACACACACACACACACACACACACACACACACACACACACCCAAATACTAATAAAAATTACTTTTTTGGACTTAGAGAACCGAAAAACTGTCAGTTGATTATCAACTCATTAAAAGAAGATAATTTTTTTTCATACTCACCAAACTTTCTATACCAAAATATCAGTTTTGTAAGTTGTAGCAAAAAAATTGCTACTGTGATGGTAAAAGATATATCGATATAAAGATATATAGAGTTTGCTTAGCTTTTGGATATACAATATATGAAAATGTAGGTTCACGTTTCAAATTGTGTTAAACCCAACTGTGATTTCCTTCGATTTTTAAGAGCCTTATTTGAGCTAAATTTAATCAAATTTGTTAAACTGTTTTGTAGAAAATGTAACCTTTTTTGAAACTACTTTTTAATTATGAATTATCTTTTTAGCAAAATCAGTCTATTTGGTGTATAAAGAAATACACTGATAGATATACAAATTTCATATATCCATTTATTTATATAATACAAAACTATTCTTTTACTCAGAATTAAAAATTTTTATTAGAAGGGCCCATATTAAATTTTTTGGGTATTACTAATTTCTATGTTTTTTCAACATAAAGAGAAAATATAAGAATTTATCAAAAAGTTACTGTGACTAGTGTTATAAATATTTCTGGTTAGTTCATGCTAAAAGAACTGTGAAGAAAAAAGCCATAAAATCGATTGTTGTGAACTCATGAATTAGTGCTATGCACTCATAACTGCAGTTTCCTCAATCAGATAAACATGTTTTAAATCTCATATCCTTTTACACTTAAAAGCATTATTCAACAAAACTATAACCTCATTAAATTCGTTATATGTGCTTTGATTTTAATTGTCTTATTGGCAAAACTTCCATTGAAAAGTAATTTAAAGTAACAGTCATCATAGTAAGACTGAGAGCAAGTAATGCACATCTATATGACCTTTATTTACAGCAAGTTTAAAGTGGTTTACAGTATACACTTTACTGAAAAATTGTTTTGGTAAAATTTTGGACAAACTCGCTACCTAGCAAAATCCGTTTCAAAACACTGATTGAATATAGCATTATTTATTTTAGCATTTTTTGTTAACAATTAATTTCACTATTGTTATAACAATCAGCAATAAGATCTACATTAATTAGCTAAAGTTGTTTTTGTTATTGTTTTACATAATTAAAACAATATTAGTTTTTGAAAAATGTCTTATATCACATGAGGGAGACAGCTGTTGTGTTCCTAATTTTCAATGGAGATTATTACACTGCCAAAACATTAGCACATTGCTGTCTGGGTTTGTGTTTATAGATATAACATTCTTCCCCACCTCCTTTTACCGATTTAGCTGAAATTTATATGTGGCTATTAATACACTGAACTGCAAGTACCAATGGTGTCAGTGTGGCCAGCAAAATCCTTAAAAAGTAATGAAAAGGTATAAAAAATATAAAATAAATAAGTAAAAGTCGGTGAATATAAATATTAAAAAAAAAATAGTAAATTAAACAATGTAAAGAAACAGTTAATTTTGCCATACATCAGTAATATGGGTATCCATACTGTTTACTGTAAACTTTAATGATACCCGAAGTTTTATGGTTTGCATTTTGTATAATTTCAGAAATTCTTACGTGTTTGTTATAACATACATTGTTACCTCATTAAAAGTAAGTCGATTTATTATTATAGAGATACAAAGTATGATATTTTGCTCCTTACTACCAAGTTTGTTATGAGCCAGCTCATTATAATTAAGTTTTATTTTAATTTCGTTAATATTTGTGTATACAAAATCATGTCTATGTTAAAAAAAACAAACAAAAACAACTTTACAAAAAACATCTACAATCAATTTTGCAAAAACTCTGATACCAAAGTTATTGTGTTGTAACCCCAGTAATTAAATTTTTGTTCTACTTATATCTACTATATTGTTGGAACTTTTTTTTTCAAAAATAGCTAGCAGTTTTTTGTTTTGGTACTTTTAGGTTATAACGGAACAATACAAAATGTGTAGTTGTAAACAGTCATTAAAAGACCAAGACTGATGGAGATGGCCTCACAAATCAATCTTGGTGTTCTGTACTCAAAGATAATATAGTTAAACTCAAACATTAACAGTCATTGAATCCACAGTGGCTATTGTAAAACTTGCCACTCCTAAGCTATATAAAACATGCAAATGAATTAGCACATAAATAAAAATAGTAACTGTTTTCCTCATTTTGTTATGAATGGTCTCAAGTCACTTCTATTTTAGTTTACTTTCAGAAGTAGGCCTCGGCGAAATCCATTTGGCTAAAGTTGATCTTTTCTGTTTACTTATGTACATTATTTTCTTTTACTCACAATTTGTTGTCACAATTCAAGAAGTTTAGTGCTGTACATTTGGCACCACTGGTTTAGATTATTAACTTCAACTTCAAACTTAGTATTGAACCCAATGTGTAGGCCTGTCTCTGTGTAGCAGCATTCTTTGCTGTTTTTCAAACTTGTTTGTCATGGGACCCACCTTCAGCCTGAAATATTGTTTCACGACCCATCATAACCTGCATATATATAAATAGGATCACAAAAAATAAAATGAAATATTTTATTTGTTTGTGTCTAATAATTACACTTATACACTCCTTTATCTTTTTTCTGATGATGTATTACATTAGGAATATAAAGTTTTCTTTCATTTTATTTCTCAAACGTATTTGTCCTTGCTAGATGTATGTTGTAGTTCTGGTTGTAGCCAAGCCTATCACCCTGTTCAATCTATTTAAAAAATATCTGTTTGGTTGTAATTTCACAGTTGGCAGTGAAGCAGTTTTTGTGGAGTTATAAAACATATTTCTTGGGATATATTCAGTTTTATATTTTTTTTACAGTCAAGAGAGCACTTCAGAAGTTTTAAGCTGTCCATTCTCCTGTTACCCATAGTTTGGGGACCGTGGCTCTAGCATATTTATATACTAGATAAAACCGTAATATCAAATTTAATTTAGTAAATATAATACAGTACAGTATATCAGTACCTGCATATTTTTGATTTAACCTAACATTTGAATAAAAGCAGAATCTAATTTGTTTAATTCTATAGTGTGACTTTTATTATCAACCTGCTTTGGAATCCAGTTTTCCCCAGGTTCAGCGTGATTTCTTAAAGTACCATGCAATTTATTATCACGGTTATTTCTGAGATTTTGGCGTAAAAACTAAGTTTTTAATTTTTAATTATTTGAGAGAAAATATTTCATTCGTAAAGTTCAGTAATATGCCACTTTTAGGAAATATATTTAAAATTTTCTTTTTTTTCTCATACAGAAAAAATGAGCAAATGAAGTTGATGATGAATTAATAGATTTTCTTTTCTTTTTGCTGCGTCTTTTGGGATTAGCAGCAAGATAGCCGGAGGAGGTTCATTGGTAAATGCAGCTGATAGACCACAGTACTCTCACTAAATTATCCTTTTTTTAGTGTAATTTTGATTGAATTATTAATTTCAATCCATCTTTAGGTTCATTTTTTGAATATTAGTCAAATAAACTGACGTTTGTTTAGTCTTCAAAATTAAATTGTATTGGATATAATAGTTTTTGTTTATTTTTAAGCACCGGTTAACACTTTTTTACAATTTTAAACAGTGTTTTAACAAATTTAAATTATGAAGTCTATGTTTTAGTTAAAATATTCATATTATTTCATACCTCTGTTTGCACAATTTTATGAAAAGTCTCAAATCTTATTAAAGTGTAACGTAATCATACCTAACACGGCCTTGTAGCTCTTAACAAATTGGAAACTTCGGCTGTATTAATAACCTGTTTATTTTCTACTTAGAATGCTATATCAAATTTATCACTAGTTCTTTAAAATTTTATGGGTAGTCCACCACAACGAATTCCATATAGGTCAATCATGCCGTAACTTTAACTTCCGTTGATATAGTAAGAATAGTCAGATACTTAAATAGTTTAACTCCCGTTTGAATTAAAGAAATGAACTCAGTCTGTTTACCTATTCTGTACTTAACTATAAAGTTGAATGTGAAATACTTTCAGATACATTATAAGTAAGTGTGATGACCATATTTACGAAGGTCTATTACTCTGTTCCATTCAAAATAATTCCTGACTTATAAGCATGTGTAGATTAATTGATTGCTATGTAATTAGGTTGCTGTTGGCTATAATTTTACTTTAATAGCATATCGATTTTTACTACTTTTTTGTTACTACATATTTTTGTACTTAAAAGTGTAGTTTATTGTTTTATTATAGTACAGTACTTCAGTTGGACAAATTGATAAAAAAAAATTATGAAAGGTCAATAAAACATTTTTATTTTTAAATGATCTTACAGAGTAAGGCTATAAAATACTCCCTCAAAATGTTTACTAATAATTTTGTTTACTGTTAACATTGAAAAATGGAATTTTTAAATATTAAATAGAGAAAGTAAGGTACAGTATTAAAAACTATATGTTTACATTCTCTTATACAGATATTAGCTAACAGGAATAACTAAAATATGTTTTATTGTATGTAGGTGTTAAGTTCTGAAGATTAATGTGTGTAGAATTTCCCTTATTATTACATATACAGGTATTTAAATGATCTATCAAATGCTTTCCATATAGACCTACATTACTTAATTGTTAAGCTTTCATAAAAAAAACTTATTTTGTTTTGTCGGCTTTTATTTCAGTATTTTTAAAAACCACATTTTCTTTTCATAAGTAGTTTGATCACTTTCATTGGGGATGTTTGAACATTTACATTAAATTGTTTATGGCATACATTAAAAATGTTTTTGTATATGGAGCAAATTCATAATTATAACCTGCAAAACAATGGTGTGGGGTGCTTAATCAAGTCACTATAAAAATACTTAATGAACATTGATTAAGGGCTTTTTTGTACCTTTTAATTAGGTATAAACTTTTTTTAACATAAATTAATTACAACCATAATCTTAATTTATGAATTAAGTTGTTTTGTATTTCAGGTTTATCTTATTATTTTACTAATATTTGACCTGGGTACTAAAAACTATTTAATTCTTAACAAAAAAAATTAATGTTTTAAACTTTTATAACCCTTTAACTGTTTGTTGATTTAACACCACAAACAGCCCATATATTTAAATATTTTGAGGTTTTATAACAAATTTTACTTGCTTACTACACACTACTATTTTTAATTTAAAGTTTATAGTTCACAATATTATATTTAAGGTTTGGACAATTTTTAAGGCCAGGCGGCCTCCAAATGAGGTGCGGAGTTGCATGGAGCTGAGTGGACTATGCATTCAAAACCTAACCTGTTGTTTTTAATATAAGTGGCATCACATGGTTCTGCTTTGCTTTCAGTAGTGGCACTTACATTAAAAACAATAGGTTAAGTTTTGAGTGCGTAACCCGCTCTACTCAGTAACTCTGCTCCGCATTTGGTGGCCACCTGGCGTAAGAATTATAGTAACTATTGTATTGGCTAAGAATACAAATGAAATGTTTATAAATTATAAAGATCTTAAAAATTTACAGATTGTTTTAACCTATTTAATTACTTTGAAATTTATTCATTTCTATTGTTGTTTTTTTTGAAGTGAGCTAATTTGTTAAAATAGTAAATTAACTTATTTCTCCCATTTCTTTGGTGTAATTTTTTTTCTCAACGTAAGGCATTCTTAAGGTTATTTAAACATTGAACATGTTTTACAAACATAAACATTATACAATAATATTTTTATGAAAAGTAAAATATTACATCAGTTAAACAGGTGTGATGTCATATTTCAGTATTACATTACAAAATTACATGCACATTTTTTGTTTGAATTTTTATAATTGGTCATTTTAGGATCCAGACATTATCCTGGGTTGACTATTCTATTATAAACCTAAATTTTATATTGTTCCAGGTAGTTCAATTTTTAAATTGGTTCCAATTTTAGGTATTTTTGCATTGTTTCCATTGCTCCACCCCAAATGAGTAATATTATAATTATTTTTGTATATGGTTAATAATTTCTTCTGTTACTAAAATTTTGTATGTAATATTTTTCAGATATTTTTGTTTTCAAATAAGAATTATCTTCAATAAACTTATGGTATAACTTATGTATAACTGACTGTACATTTCAGATCAGAATACTACCAATCTAATTACACACACACACACACATACAAAACACACTTTTTCATGCTATCAAAATAAAAATAACATGTTTTATTATGGTGATGTATTTACCTTTCTTTAATTTCAGTTTGTCCAATTGCTAGACATGTATATACTTTTGCTTTTGATGTTTTAATATTTGATGTGTTGGGTTTGCTTGTACTAATAGTTTGCAATGGCTTTGTGTTCTTTACAGCCTCTTTCTCCCACTCGAGACCCAGACATTCCTCCTCCTTTACCTTCCCGTAATCCTTCATGTTCTCCGATACCATTGTCGCCGCCTCCACTACCTCCACGACAGTACCTCATGGCGCAGTCGGAAGGTTCTGCGGCCAGTAACAATGCTGTGAGTATTTGGTATTTTAACACTACTTACTGTTTAGTGAGTAAGCTATTATTTTAACTGAACTAAAGTGTTTGAAGGTATAAATAAATTTAATATTAATTTGTTGTTGTGTGTTTTGCTATTACTGTGGCATTAGTTGATCAGAATGTAATTTTAATATAGTTTATTTATATATCTTAATATGATAAATATCATCTTAAAAATATGTTTTAACGAATGAATTTGTATATTGTTATAGTTTTCTTTTATGCCAATTAGATCAAAGGCGAAGGAACAATATAATGAATGGATTAGGCCAGGGGTCTCCAAACTTTCCAGCCTTAGGGCCATACTGATTACTCCAGTAAGTTCCGAGGGCCAAAACCATATTATCATTGTTGCCGGTGGTAAAAAGTGAAATAGTCCACTGATGAAAAAAAAGTCCGAAAAAAACGCATAGCGTTTAAAAAAGGCTGCAAATCGGACTAAAGTCCGCAAAACGCAACAACACTGCATATTATTAATTTTCCTGTCATTATCTGTAATTTCTAGATTAGTCGTGAGAGTCTGAGCCATGAGGGTAACGTGACACGACATCTGGTGGACACAAGCGGAAATAGGTAGTACCTTCTATCGCTAACAGATGGCGCTAATAGCACGTACAGAATAATCTCGTTGGTTCGAGAAAGTTCTGGTGTCTTCCTATGACACTGTTGTGAAATAAAATAGTGCTTACCTCCTTAAAAACGGCTATCCGGATGTGGCCCTCGGGCCGTAGTTTGGAGACCCCTGGATTAGGCTAATAGTATGCTAGTTACTGAACAAATACAGGTCAGAGTTGTAATGAACTGACCACTATCCAAAAATTGAGCTACTAACCTGCTCTCCTTCTAAATAATAATTCACAAGATTAGGGAAAGCTGATAATCTTTTTTACGATTATGGGAGCTTTTATCTAGAAAATACAGTATATATTTATCTGTTGGAAATTTTTTTAAAAATCATAGTAAAAATGCCAAAGTTCAAACATATAATTATGTCCAAAAAGTGTTTTCTTTCATATTTTATGAAAGAGTTGTTCATATTAATTACAGGTAAATTTTTGTAGTAGGCATATAAAGAGTGTGTGCATGCGCATCCACATAACTTGGGCTCATTTTGATGACATATTGGTCTTTAGATGTCTTTTGGAAGGTCCATGAGAGTTATAAACTGAAGAATTTGTTTATGTTCTATTGAGAAATAATCAGTCCTTCAGTAATTTTCTGAAAGATTTTGTGTCTTTCCTTTCCTGCTTCATTGTTACTGTTCGTGTGCGTTCCATAGTCTCTACCTGTAATTTGCTTTTCTACTCCTAGGTGGTCTGTTAAATATACCAACCCTGTGCATGTGTCACTTTCCTTATAATTGCATCTCCCAAGCACAAGTACGCAGTGTGTTTAAAAAAGAATGTGCAGTATGGGTTCAAGAAAATGAAGTTTACTCATTTGTAAGCCTACCTTCTTTATCAGTCTTAACGGGCATGAAGGTAAAGTTGCTAAAACCACAAAATAGACTACATGTGTATGATTATTGTAGTTCCCAAACAAAGAAACCTGTTAATATTTATAGCGTAATAATTATTTTTTCTAAACCAATTTAATATAATAATAATAAGTAATAATAATAATGTAACAATATTAATATAATATAGTATAACATATTAATATAATATAGTAATATATAATAATGCAACAATAATTAATGTTTAATAACATTATTTAATTTATTTATTCTTCTAAATTATAAGAAATTAGATGCATTCAAAATGAATTAACAAAGTTAAACAAAAAATTATTTATTACAGTGTTTCATAGAAACTGTACTTAAAAAATAATAACAATTTTATAAGTAAATGATCTGTACTTTTCTTCAGGGTTATAAGCAATAGAAACCAAGGAATGAGTACAGAAGGAGATAATTTAAAAATATAATTTAACTATATATAAAACAAAAATCATCATGGCACTCAGCTGTCTCACTAGTATAATGGAAACAAATTTCCCGAATCTATTTCAATACACAAAAATCAAACGGCACAGAAATTTATTTTGGTAATGGTTTGGACAAATTCATTAAAATTCAAGCTAAAAGTATATTTGCAGTAACAAAGGAATCTCCAATTTTCCGTATTTGCAGTAAAATTTTCTATATTTAACACAATTTATTTGGCTTCTAACAATATAAGGGGGAGGGAGTAAATATGGCCAGCCTCAAATACTGATGTTAAGCAAAGTAATCTAACAGTACCAGTATGTTTTTAGTTCCATGATTAAAGACATTTTCCCAGTAAAATGTGAAGGTAATTTTTTAGTTTGATGAATAAACACTTAATGCTATGATCTAAACTTGCTGATAATTTTTAAAAAACCAGTAAAGTCTGCAACAGTACAATTTTAATGGATTTAATTAGTTATAATGCAAAAATAAAATTTTATTTTGTAAATATATTTTTATTAAAAATTGTTTAAAACTTGTAAATAAACTTTTTTAACTCGTGTATATATATAGACAAACTATTTGTGATCCAAAACTTCTGTGAATAATTCAGTGGTCATAATACTAGCAACATGGCGAGTGGCAGTTTAAACAAATTTATTTGTGTGTAGTCTATATTGTAGTTTTTTCATATGTCCTGCAGCCCTCTTTGTAGAAAATTTGAAATACTGTAAATGTACCACACAAAATCTTCATATTGGTAAAAATTCAAAGCTGGTAATTCTGTAATAATTAATTATTAACTGCAGCACTACATGAATTTAAAAACATATTTTTAAAAATTGGAAAATTAAATAGTTGTGGTTTAAAATAACCATAAGATGGTTTACAATATTCAACCTCTTTCTGTTTGTGACTTCCAGGTTCTATAAAAAAACCTCAAAAAATGTCAATCAAGAATTGTACTGTATTTGAAAACAAAGTTTTAATAGATATATTTATTTTCTGGTGCACTGAACAAATTCATGCTCTCTTTTAGTCAAAGAACTTATTAAAATTCAATAAAACCTAATAATTTTCAACAAATTTTATTCAAAAGTAGTTTATGACTGCTACAAAATGTGTTGGTCACCATATCTCAAAAAATTACTGTTTGAATTATCTTCAAGAGAAAAAAATAGGAAATTGTTTAATTTTCATAATAATATTAGTTGATCAAATTTGACCATATTATGGCCAGTGTAGTAAATTTGAAATAAAAAAAATCATATTTTATGGATACATTGAAAAAAATAAAGTGACTGAAGTTGTTTCTGTTTTTTTATCTTGAACTATACTTTTAAAAATTTCAAAATTGGTACACTAAATTCAATTATTAATCTTTATAAATGGCCAAAATTTGAGAAAAATCTATCCAATTTTGAGGAACCAAGCCTGTTTCTTTGCTTTTTATTTGTAGTTTTAATACTGATTTTTTTCAAAAAAATTTTGCCCAAAATTAGGCAAATAATTCAGTATGAGAAGGTTTTATAATGTTCATGCAGTATTTATTTAAATGGATTTCACAACTTAATTTTTACCAAGAAAACCTTGAGGTATTTAGAAGTAGTTACTTTTTAGTTTTGATATAAGTTAAATACAAATTTTTTTGTTAGTGTGAATGGAAATGTTTGTGATCATATGTAAAATAATGTCTGCCCTATTTTTTGGTCTTAGTTTTTCCTTTCAGTCTTCACTTTGTTTATGTTTTAGTCGTTGCTTTGCTTAGACAGTTATAAAAAAAATGGATACTAAGTTTATTTAAAACTCTTAAAATAAAAAAAATGTTTTTTTTAGAAAAAATTACTTTAAACAGATAACTTCATTAGTTAAAAAAACAATAACTGGAAATCCAACAAGATATTCTGAGAACAAGAAGTCTAATCTTCTAACAGTAGCGTATTCTGAGAAATGGACCTTGGCTACTTGGCAAGCTTCTCTGGAATAGAATCAATAGAAATAAATTTAAAGAATCCATTTTATTTTATCAAATGGTGTAAATTTGAAGCATTTAACTTCTGTGTTTTTGGCATCTTAAAAAGGGCTGATAAATTTCGTTGTACCCTGATGTACATTCAATAAATAATTGTGGCACACGGCAGTCTTGCTGACTTGATAAAAGCGAATTTTGGAAAGTATGTATCTTTAACTTTATCTTAAACTTTTTTTTTGGAAATCTGATTTTGCCATCAAATGTAAAATCTTCATATACAAGCATTTTAAACTTACATTGAAAATTCAAAAATGAACCTGACTGGCATTAAATTAAATTTCTTAATTTCACCTAATTTTGAAAATTTAAAGTGCTAATTCATAAAGTTTTTAACACTGTTGATGATAGGGAAGACAGGTTTTCAAAAATATTTAAGAATAAAAGTTACAAATTTTTAAAAATTTAAAATGACTGCTATTTTGAAACTGTTGAAAAATTGTACTGGTTAACAAACTTGTCCAAACTATTTCCAAAATTGATTTTTGTGCTAAGTTTGAATCAATATACAGATTTATGTATATATAAAGTATTTTAACAAACCTTAAAAATCAGGGGTTTTCTAAAGATCAGGGGTTGGCGCTAATGTCAAGTTCCTGGGTTTTACCATGGTGGTGCTCTAATCTTAAATATAAATTTGCTAATATCTTAAATAATTTAATGTTTCTGTTAACAATGGTAATTTTTTCTGTGAAACAGTAAAGCAGGCAAAAGGTTTTTTAAAAAAGTAAACATTTTATAATAGTAGTTTTGAAGCCTTTTCTTGGTAAAAAAATCAAAAATTTCTCAAAATCGGTGTAATAATTTTCGTCACATCAGCATTTAAAGAAGACGTAAGAGTCAGCTCAAAAAAATTTTCAAAATCAGATTTTGTTCTAACATAAAGATTTATAATTCCAAATTTGGAATTATTAATGTAATTTTCTTTATTTCTGCTAGACTTTTTTTTTAAACAGCCTTTCCTAGTTTAGCCAAATTTTTATTTGTTGATGTTTCAAATTACTTCCATTACCAAAACATATTTGTAGTCTTTAAGAGTACATCAATAAATAACTTACAGTAATGGTGGTGTCTGAAATCAACAAAGAACAAATTTACAAGGATAGAAAAGGCAAGTGAGTGTACTCAACAAAAAAATCCCAAATTTGAAATTTAAAAAAAAATACGGTTTTGTGGAAAACCAAATTTTCAAGGCATGTAGCTGTGTTGCCGATATCTTTTTACAAAAAATAATAATATCACAATAACTGTGTCTTATATTTGTTTGAAAATCTGGTTTCACTATCATAATCAATGTTAAAACTGTATGAATTCACATTTTAAAGTTTCAAATTACATTGAATATATATAATGCTGATTTATGTTGATTTCACTGATTACAGTGTTGAAGTTAGATTTAAAAAACAATCTAACATGAAAATGTTTTGAATTTTTAAAGATGTGGAATGGTCACACTTTTCTTTAATCTAGCTTGAAATCTTTACATATTTGCAGGAATGTTGGAAGGCTTCTTAGTAATAGCTAAAACATTTTCAAATGGTGGCAGTACATTGGTAAATGCATGATTAGTTTCAGAATTTATAACATTTACTGTTTAAAACTGAAAAGCCTTCTTTGATATCTGTACTAAAGTGAATATATAATTTGTCTGACTCTTTTAAAATGTTTAAATATTCACGTTATAATAATAAATGGTGGAAAAACTTTATATTATACAGGCTACATTGTTCCTCTTAAGAACCTAAACAAAACACATATTTTAGAAAAAACTGGAAAATTTTGAAAGGATTAATTTTTCTAATTTAGCTAATCAGATTTTATAAACTGATTATTTTTTTATAAATTAACATCAAATATTATAGAATTAATGTTAATAAATGCACAAATTTATATTATTATGAAGTCATATGAATATCCATCAGTCGAAGCAGTGTATCAAAGTTGGAGTACACAAATGTTATTTTTCTTGATTAAATTACAAAATATAAAACAAATGGTAGTCAGGGTTTATTTTTGTTTTAATTTGAAGGATAAGGCCCCCACATGATACTCATTTTGCAGGTTGAATTTTTGCTAGGTAGCAATCCATATTTTTTATTTGAATACATATTAGCTAATTTAAACTAAGTTATAACTAAAAATCATTATCACATTTTTGAGAAGAACACATTTTTGATATTTTTTTTTTTATTAGAGGGGAGTTATTAAACCAAAAAAAGACTTAAAAATCATTAAATTTAAAACATTAGAAAATATTACTAGCCTATAATTTCTGTTACCTTTTTTGGCATGTCTACCAAACCAAGTTCTTCAGTATGATTGATGCAATTTGAGGCCCATCATCAGACCCATGTGTAACACACACACACACACACACACTCTTAGTATTGACATTCTTAATATTAAAAATTGATTTTTGTCTGTATTTATTTCATAATAATTGAGATGTTAATTATTCTGATAATTGGTTTAATTGATGTGCCGAAAAAGTTAATTGTAATTTTATTATAGATTTTACCAATCCGTAGACTACATTTTTACAATTATAATTAGAAAATTAAAAAACTGATGTGTTTGCAGATTTTACTTACATGCCAATTTTAATCGAAATCAATTCATGTACAAAACGTTTTCAGAAGTAATTACCATTTCAGAATAGAAATCAAAAAACTTTTCTTTCAAAAAAATTTTTTTTTCTCACATGAAAGTCTTAATCTACTTTCCTACGTTTCTCCTCAGTGTTCATATGCTTGTAATGGTTGACCAGATTATCCAGTTCTTTTTCAAAGAATGATCCCACAAATGAAGCCCATAGCTGCACAATGTTTCATATCACTGTCAGTGTCAAAGTGCTTACCTCCAAGCTGTTGGCTTGAAGTGCAAGAACAGGTGGTAGTCACATGGTGCCAGGTCTGGGCTGTATGGTGGGTCATGCAAGAGCTCCCAATATAACTGTCATATAAGAGCTTGAGTGTCACCAGCAGTATGGTGCTGAGCATTGACATGAAGAACACAATTCCTTGTCTAAGCATCCTGTTTTGAATTACACTGAAGGTTTCTCAAGGTCTCAGAATATTGTGCTGCATTGGTAGTTCGATCTCTGGGAAGAAATTTGACAAGCAGAATCTCTGTTCTGTCCCAGAACATGGTATATTTGATTTTATGGGTTGACATTGTCTTTTTGGAGATTGAATGTGTCTCCACTCAGTTAACTGCTGTTTCGATTCCGGCATTACATGATGACCCCCAAGTTCCATCACCAATAACAATTTAGTTTTAAAAATCTTATTCTCGCACTACCAAGTCACTGGGATTTGTGGACATAAGTAAGCATTTTTTGAATCCAGTGGAAACACAACTTGTGATAACCTAGGCAGTCTGAAACAATCTCGTACAAATGAGATTGTGAAACTTGCAGAAATGTATCAAAAAGCATTGTTATTGTGGACTGCTTATTATCATGAATTTTCTCATCACCTTTCCTTACGAAATCATCGTTGACAACAGAAGGTTGTCCACTCCGTTCCTTATCGTGGACAAGGAAGTTCATCCTTCATTAAACTTCTTAACCCGATTTCTCACCATTCCATCACTCCATTTTTACCATAAAAATCTTAAATTTGACGAATTTTGGCTGGCTTAATGTTCCTTGCATTCAAATCCAAATGACAAAATGAATCTCACAATCCGAAGGTTCATGAATGGTCTTTAACATTTTAAATATATACAGAAAAGTGTAACACTAGTCTAATCAACCGTAATTACATCCATGAAGAGGCAATGAACCAGGAAGATGCATGTGCAGAGTGCTGGTAGCAGTGCTGTGGTGTCAGTAGAACATAATGATACTTTCTGGATGCACTTTGTACTTTCTAGCTTTTGGATATCCATGATATCCAACACGAACACAAAAGTAAAAAGCACTTATTGGATTTTT
This sequence comes from Callitettix versicolor, assembly GCA_022606455.1. Lineage (NCBI taxonomy): Eukaryota > Metazoa > Arthropoda > Insecta > Hemiptera > Cercopidae > Callitettix > Callitettix versicolor. Next base: position 88,133,533 of record CM040189.1, read on the forward strand.
CATATTTTTTTGTCTGTCATCTTTTTGTGTATTTTTCATAATAACTGATTTGTTAATAGGATAATTGGCCAGAAAAATTGAGTCTAATTGCTAGTCCTTTTTCCATACTATACTTTTTGTATTAAAGAAGTAAGAATTATATACTCAAAACTAATTCCTAATTAATGTTTATTTTGTAGTACTTGTTTCTTCCTTTATATAGTTTTTATTCGTATATCATTAAAATATTATTTCCTCCCAGTTTGTGTTATGTTTACGATCTTTTGCCTGACACAAAAGAGAATGCAAGTAAATACCTTTTGCTTTTTCTTAGAGAGGAAAAAGGGAGCAAAAAATATTTGTTTAAAAAATTATTAAGCTAAATTATTTTTTTCTTTCATAATTTGAAAAAAAATTGAATAAAAAAGAAATTGATTTTGTGCTGCATAGGACAGTTAGTTAAAATAAAATACGGAATTAAATGCCTTTTTGCTTTTCCTTTGAAGAGAAAAAAGTGGAACACAAAAATTATTTGTCAAAAATTTACTCATCCTAAGATTTTGTCCCTCTTTTAAATTCAAAGCGTATGTAAATAACAAGGTATTAAATATTACATACAGTATTTTTTTTTTGAAAAAGGCTCACAACCTGTTGGCTTGTTTAATGTATTAAATTATAGGAAATAAAGGGGTATTGAGCTGTTTTGGCATTCTGGATTCTAGGAAACAAGACTGTCAAAAGGTCAAAGGTTCGACCTACTTTGGGCAAGGCTAAGTTGGCTTCCACACCTCGACAGTTGTGTTTTTGTTATCCCTAATCATTTTACAAAGTGTTGGTAGTGCCAAATTAATCTTAGACCAGGTGATTTATTGCTTTTTGTGTGTTTACGGTAGGATTTTTAAATATATATTTTTATGACTTAATTTAAACAATCATGTTTGTTAAATGGTTATTATTAGTGGGTCCAGTAGGTTAAAAAAGTGAACACTTAATTGTTTTTGTGCAGCTTTTAATCATTTACCATTTCATTTAATTAATTAAGCCGTGTAAATATACCGAAGTACTGTAATGAAAATATTTAATAGGTAATGAAATAGATGAATATATTAGTTGTACCATTTATTAATTATTGTTTATACTCAATGTTTTATTTACATTTTTACATTTTAGTGTACATTTTATATCGATTTCTCTAAGGTAATTATAGAAATATATTAAACATTAAATTATGTTTCTACATACAGTATGTTGAACATTATATTTGTATTTGGGTAACTCTGATTTTTTAAAATATATTAATAAATTAAGTATTTTTTATCGAAGAGGTATTCCAACAAAACTGATCAAGAAAGAAAACGTTCCTTAAATTATTACAAATGGTCAGTAAGATGGAAAAATATTGTTGTTAGCCAAATGTTTCCATTTCACGATAATGATTCTGTTAAAAAAAACCACTGTGAATCATGCAGTGAAACACCTTGATGCACTATTTGTGAAATTCTTGCTTCCTCCTTGATAGTAGGCCTATTACTAAATTAAAGTTGTATTTCTGATCCAATCAAGTCATTTTGAAAATGTATATTAAGTACAGAAATTATGCTAAAGATTATGTTGACTTAACAGTATATTATGTTGTTCTTAACAGTAATCGTTTAAAAACAAAATGAAATATCATCGTGTTGACATAAATTACGAAAATTTGGAAAATCCAGTTTTGTCATACCCTTATTTTTTAACAGTAATTTTTTTGGAAAATTGTTTTGGTTTAAGCAGTCAACAAATTTCATGAAAACTTGAATGTTTTGTTTCTAGTTGAAACAGGCTCATAAAGTTATTTCAAAACTAAAATTCTTGATGGCCTTAAAAGATAATTTTTTAATAAAAAAATTATATTGTTCCTAAATTTAATTGGCAATTGGCTTTTATAATGGTATTATTATATTTAAATTTTTTTTAACAAATACATTAAAATTTAACATGTGATTTATGCATAATAAATGATGCATAGTAGTTTATTTTAAACATATCATATTTTGTTAACATTTTTTGCATACACATTTCTTTAGGCTTTGAAAGATGTTGGTTTTATCAACAAAAATATAAACAGTTTTGAATTTCCTCTTTTCAAATATACATAATATAAATTTTTGGTCTAGAAAATACCAGGTCATTAATTATTATATATATATATATGCAGAGCAGGAATGTTGCTATTGTGTGTATGGTGGGCAATTCCTTTTGCTTTATTTGGACTGTAGTTTGAGCTTTTTTGTATTGGCAAGTTGTGACGATCATTTTCATTAAAAACTGTCATTTATCTGACTATCATGATCAAAAAACCATATGCCTTAAATATTTTTTTGTTCATGAAATCAAAAAAGTTCATACAGTATGTTGTAATTTGTGCTTGTACATATATTCACAAGGAACATAATTGTACCTTGTATTTTTAATTGTCAATAAGGTTACAAGTAATAATGATTTAATGTTTTAGAGCCCTGGAGGACAAGTTCACACTCATCACAGGACTAAATCCAACCCTGATACGCTCAGTACACACAATCTGTCATTAGTTGAAGGTAAGTTTTTGTTGTCTGTGATCATCTTTATGTTTTTTTTTATTTTGAAGTTTGAGTAATTTCAAATTAAATTAATATCTTAGAAGGTTTTTTTTATCCTTTGCTGTTATTATAGCACCACAGGGAATGGTAAGTTTCAATCACCAACTCTCAAGAGTGTTTGTGTTTATGGTCTAAGTGTCTTTTAGTTTAATTATAACAACATCGTTTGAATAATAATGAATGCCTGGTTGATCTAGTAACTAGTCCTCTAATTTCATGTGTGTAAATATCCGGGTTCATTTCCAAACATTTATTCAGATAATTACAGTTTTGACTCATCATTGTGGAAGATTATGGAAGAAAATTTTAATTATGAATGCTAGTCACATACATTTGTCTAAAAAAACAGCTTACATATTCTGATAATTGGTGTACCATTGGGTTTAGTAATTCTGAATATGACACCGTAGAATCAGTATGAGGGAACAATTAAAAAGACTATCAGATACTATTACAACACCTGTACTGTTTTATAATTGTGTAATTAAGTAGGTGACTTGTGTTTTACCATTTTTGGCTGCATCAAAAGGTCATAAAATGCTTTAAATATAAATTCACTGTAGCCTTTACCTGACTGCTCACTATGCTTGCTGATGCAAAGTTGTATCATAATATGGTCTTGAAATAATAGTAATAAATATAACTTGAGAGTTGTAAGGTAATATGTTTTTATTACTGCAAAAAATTACTTTTTGTAACAACCAACATAGTATGCATACCGCATTTCTTAATACTTGAACATTTATTTCAACAAGTGTTGTAGTAATAACCATGGGCAATGGGCAAGAGCATTTTTAACAATTAACTTCATCAGAATTAACTTTTAAATGTTTTGGTGTACTTACAACTTTTATGTGCCATAATCTCTCTAGCAATGGAACTTCTTTGGTTTGTACAGATTATTACAGATTCATGGAACCTTTCGGTAGCACCTCGAATGTGTTCAAGTTATGTAGATAATAAATGTGTGGTATGTAATTATATATTACCTTTCCATTATAAAATGTAATTAACCTTTCTTTTGTCACTAAATTAATTTTTATACTTTATAAGGTCACCATTATTGTTTGTTCTCTTTAAAAACGTATAACACAGTTCTCCTGTCCAGAAATTGATTTATTCAGTGGTGACTTGTGACCGAATTTCATATTAGAGGATCGGATAACTGAGAATCTTTGGCCATATGTCCTTTAATTTCCATCCAAAATAATTTCAATTACTTTACAATAATGCAATTGAATTACAATAATTAAACATGTTTATAATTAATTATAAAGCACATTTAATTACAATAATAACAATTACAATAAATAATTATTTAAAATTATTCATTTGTAAACAGTGGCAATTAATTTAATTTCACTTGAAATAGTTTACAGGAATAGCTGTAGTGTGAAATCATCTTTATAAATGAACTCACTCACCACCCTACATCACCATAGTATTACAACTGTTCTGTTTCTTATTGGACCTTATGTTTTTATACTTATAATAATATTGTAAATGTAAGAACTACTTTTAAAATAATTGATTGTTTGGTTTAATGATTTAAAATTTTTATTACGAATAAATCTTGCTACCAAACCTAGCAGGAATATAATTAATTATGAAAGTTATTTTAAAAAATTCTCAAGTGTATAGTGTGTATATATGCACACTACATGCATACATGCATATACATGTATATGTAGGACTTGTAATTAAGCAGTGTGTCAGCTGCTACTGTCAGTTAACTACTGTACTTAGACGTAGGCAGATGTACTGACTCATGTTACTCAAACATGTTGTACAAAGTATAACGTTTATTTAATTTTGTTTATATGATGTATTGGTGGTAACACTGCATATCCAACAGCTTAACACTTTCAGTGCCTGTATCATAGACTAAGCTTACTGTCAACTTTGTTAAGTATAACTAAAAAATTAAAAAAGTAAACAAAGTGCTGTTTTTTCCTTATGAGAAGTGCCAAGTAAGCAAGTTTTTGTTGCAAGTGCTCTTGGATTATTTTAAAGGTAATTTATTTTACATGCATTTTGAATCAAATGGCAAAGAAAAATTTAACTGACAAATATTAAAAAAAATCTGTTATCACAAATTTTAGACTAAATTTGAGCTGATTTCAATCAAAATTGTTAAAGACGTTTATCTTCCGGCAAGTATATACAGGTTTAGTTATTAGGTATTTCACACTACATAACTAATTCCAAAAATTGGGAGAGGTGCAGAAACTCTTGGCTCTAAAGTTGGAAATCCCATAGTAGTTTGCCATAGGATAAATAATATGCATATATAATGTAGACTGACAAGATATTTTCATATGTAGACTGACATATATAGGAAAATCAATTATTTGATTTTTATGGGTCATGAATTTTGAGACAAATTTGTTTTTCCTTGTAAAATAGCATGAAAGTAAAAAAAAAGTAGCAAATTTACAGACTAGCATAAGTTATGCTTATCATGAGAATATAGAATTCTTATCAAATGACTCACTTTTGTATTTAAAGAGAAGCTGTAACAAATCTTGAAATAATTAACAACTTGTACTTAACACTTATAACTGACTTTCAAAGCAATAAGCTGCTACCATAATCAAAATATTTGTTAAAATTAACTTTGCTTGGCAAATTTGATGTACGCCTAGTGAACAGCAGAAATTTCAGGATTATTTTTTGTAAATCTCACATTTGTGCTAGCTACTATCCAATAAATATGCATTTTAAAGTTTGTGGCCTGGCCCATTAGCCCCTGAAAGACAATCAGCGTATCTAACATAGATGTGCAAGTAAGATAGCAGAATGATATGAGTAACTTACTTCCCTCGGTGCCAACATACTTTTGCTTTGTGAAATATTTCTAGAATATAAGGTCCAAAAGTTAATTCTGTTAGTTACGAGGGTTGATCAAATATAAACGAGACTGATTTTTTAAAAAATTTATTGCTTACTTACAAATTATTCTTGATACAACTTATTTTTCTACATAGTCTCCCATACGAGTAACACATTTTTTCACCGGATTGGAAGTTTTTAATTCCATCTTCGTAAAAGTTCTCGGGCGTTCATTGAGCCATTGGAGCACGAAGGTCTCCACCGCACAATCGTCTTCAAACGCTGGCCTCAAAGCGCCTCTTTGAGTGGCCCAAACAGGTGATAGTCGCAGGGTGATAAGTCTGGACTGTATGGGAGATGTTCCATTGGTTCCCAGCCAATTTGATCGAGTTTAAGCCTCGTAGCGTTAAGCCGAATGTGGTCGGGCATTATCGTGAAGAAGAATGACGTTTCTCGCGGTTTAGATTTCCTTTTCCTACTTGAAAAGACTGTTTTGCGCTCTCTAAAACATCGCAATAATATTGTGCATTTATTGTGCGTCGTTGATGGAGGAAATCGACGTGAAAGGCGCCTTGATTGTCGAAAAATACAGTGGCCATTACCTTCCCGGCCGACGATCGTGATTTGGCCTTCAGAGGCGCCTCTCTCCCTCTTCCGCCACTCCATACTTGCCTGTTTCGACTCGGGAGTGTAATGGTGAACCCATGTTTCGTCACAGGTGACAATCCGGTTTAATAATGCCTCACCATCTCGTTCAAATTGGGTCAATAGTCGCTGGCAAATCTCCAAACGATTCCGTTTGTGAACGCCGGTCAAAATTCGTGGAACCCACCTTGCAGATACTTTGCTGAGTTCCAGGTTTGATGTAACGATTTTTGAACGCTACCATAGCTCAACTGGAGTTCATCTGCAATAAATCGCAGCGATATACGTCTGTCTTCGTCCAGGAGCTTCCGAACAGCATCAATGTTTTCGTCCGTGGCGGGAAGTGGTCGGGCGACGATCATGGCTGAGGTTTTCTACTGCTTCCGTCCTTCGCGAATTCCTTGTGCCAAGCAAAAACGCGAGCTCTTGACAGGGTCCTGTCCCGTATTGAGCCGTCAATCTACGAAAGATTTCAGTCGGATTGATCCCCTCCTTGGCCAAAAACTTAATAATAATTCTCTGCTCCACGGAAACGTGCACTTCACTCTCACTCATTGTATAGTTTTATACTGAAGGGTCCGAACGGAAATGTTGCCCGTCTACGCCCGTCCCAAACCTCCCAGGCTACCTGAAACCCCACCCTTTAGAGTTCAATGTCCAACGGAAAAGTTTTTAGAAAGTCAGTCTCGTTTATATTTGATCAACCCTCGTAAATATTCCACATATTTAATTTATAACAAATATTCATTAAATTTTTTACTTGTACTCAGTGGCAGTAGCATGCATTTTTGCACTTTTGTTAAGGGGTTGTATCCCACTTGGAAAAAAACAAACTACTGGTGGAACTGAGGGGTTGCCTCTTAGCTGAAAAGGGGTCTGGGATTCATTTTACATCAGAATTTAAATTTAAAGCTATTATTTAACAGATATTAATTTATTGTTTAGATTAAAAATGCAGATAATTCGTGACCCAAATTTGCTCCATATTAATTATCTTTTTTCTTATTAATTGATTAAAAAAACTCTACATTACAAAAAAAGTAAACAGCATACAGAAGAGAAATGAAATGAAAAGACAATACTTATTGATAATTGTTTTTAGTTTCAATTTGTGTGAACGTTGGTGGCAAAAATACAGTGTTGTTGCCTTCCTTTGAATTCTTTTTGATAAGTTATTATGAAATTTTGTAATTAAGCTTATCTTACCTCTAGATCCAAAGTTGTATGTTGCTGATGTGCTCTGTTTATAGGGTGTGAAAACCACCCCTTATGACTAAAAATAAAAAAAAAAATAATTGTAAGTGTTTTGTAGATTAAAATCATTTTATTTTTATTTTAAGATGAAAAGCACATTGAGGCTATTATCGCCTCCCTAAGTGTAAGTGTGAGTGTAAAGTGTTAAAGTCGGTAAGTGTAGTGTTGTAAGTGTAAGTGTGTGTTACTCAGGTACCATGAGGGATGTCTAAATCATTTCAATAAGTGCAGCTAGTCTGCATCCCCTTGCTGAGTGGATTAAAATCATATTTGAATATATAGAATAAATATTGTTCCATATTTTGGAACATAATTTATAATATATTACAACATTTCAACCAATAGAAACCATTCCTTATAATAAAACGTTTCAATGGGGCATTTATAATGAATTAAAATCCTTCCACTGCTTATGTTATAATTAATTTGTGATTTATTGCAATATTTCAGCCCTTATAAACCACCCTCATCACAAAACTAAAAAAAAAAAAACTCATCATCTTCAAATGTCCAGTCATAACTCACTTTGATATACATAAATAAAAGTAAACAGTCTTCTTGTTTTTTAAGCTTATTTTTGTTCATAACAATTTGATAAAATGTAAGGTTTTTCAGTTACTGGTGAAAAATAGTTCAAAAACATGCATCCTTTTTAATGAAAAAAGACTTTCAGTCAGAATAACTAAAAAAGTATTGACTTTTTCGATACAAAATGTTTTGTTTAGAATTTGTTCCTCTGTTGATTTCTGCTATTATTTTGAATGTCATAATCACCCCACAGAAGAAGTGGCATCCACCCCCAAGGTAAAAGTGCACATTGGTGTTACATAACTTTTGTTCCGTGAGCAATTTTTTAATTACTGTGTACATTTCACATCATGGTCTTATCCAAAAGAATTCAGAGCAGAAAACTATCAACAACTAAACTAAATAAATAAAGAAAAAAAGGAACATTTTAATTTTACATTACACTGAAAGGAATTAAATACAGTAGAATCCTAATGTCCATTGCTCATGTCATGATTGGAGCGCAAAAAAATGGGGTAAACAAAAGAGATAAAAAACCATCAGTGTGCATCTGCTATAGAAGACAAACAACAAACACCAAACAACATTCTCACTAAAGACCATCTCATACCAAGACAGTATCTTAAAAAAAAAATCAATGAACATGGCAGCATTTTGCAGTCTGCCAAGTCACTCAAGCTGCTGTAGTGAATGTTTATGGGATGTGACAAACTCCTCTAGAGTTGGCAATGCTAATTCCTTAATAGCATGATGGCGTGGTAAGAATTTAAAATAAAATTTTGAAAACTGGTGGAGACAAAGAGTACTTTCAAAGACAGTTTTCTCCTACTTAAACTTTTATTTACCTACAGACAAAACTACTTAATTTTGATCAATGATGACTAATTGTATTCATCATGGTTATAATATTTGTTTTTTGCATGAAGATAAAAATTGTTGAAAATTTTTAAATTTCAGAAACTCAGAAAATTAAAAAATGATTAAAAGTTGGAACTTTGATGCTCTTACAACTTGAACTACTGAACAAATTTTCATCAGTAATGGATGCAGTATTTGCCTTTTGTATAAAAATTCTAAAAATAAATATATTTTGATTATAACTTGCAAAAAACTGCTAAAACATTTACCATTTTCAGTTTTTTGTGCCTTAACTAACTGAATATCTGATCTATAATAGATGACTTGTTACTATATGTTATGAAATTTTTTTTTAAATATCAAGTTCGTTACAGTCGTAGAAAAATTCACACTTACAGTCTTCTTGGGCTGTTGTAGTTAATCAAATGCAAATTCTAAAATAATTTCTTCAATTATTAGATAAACAGAACATACAGTGCCTTCTGTACTATCCCTCATTACTCACTGTAATAGCAGTGGTGATCTTCCATAATGTTCTCTACACTCTTTATTGGCAAAAGTTGAATTTAGTATTGAATCATGCTTTTAATTTCAATTTAAAAATGTTAATTTAAGGAAATTTTAATGCAGATTATTATGATAAAATCAGATATAAAAAAATTAAGATAAAAAATGATTGTGAAGTTATTACATTTTGAAAATTCTCTCTCATTATTTTGTGTTGAAGCAGCTGCATGCTGTTGTTATTATACTGATTCAGTTCTTTAAACCATTGTATAATAATTATTTGAAACCTTTTTTAATCCCATGGTTGTATTTAATGACATTGTTTGTACTTTTTAATGTACAGTACGTATACTTAGCTAGAAGGGAATGCTAGAAAGATTGTACTAAAAGTTTTAGTTTGTCTTAGTATGCTGAAAGTTAATCACATAAATTTCAGATAATTGGGTAAATGACATCGTAAGGAATGCCTTGCTAAATGATGTTAGATTTGTTTACCATCGTTTACTTTAGGAGGATATACTGCAAACAAAACCTTTCCACAGACATTCCAGCTGTAATTTGCAAGCTTTAAGTAAATTTCTCTTGACATTTCCTGTTTATTCTTGGAGAACCTTACCATCAACATCAAAGCTTAAGCTGCAGTAGTGTGTTTACTTAAAACAGTTCAAGGTTTCTGCGAAATCAGTGTGGACAGATATATTTTTAAAATGTTAACAAGAAATTCTAACTATTGTGAAATTCATTATTTCGACTTTTAGTTGAAATGTTTTAAACTAAGCCCTGGATCTGGATTGCCAACAATGTAACCAGGAGGTGGGTGGTGTTCTCTTCATTCAGTAAAATAACATTAATAAAAATATTGTCAATACAAGAAAACTGAATAGTGAAATAACATGGAATCTCATTATAGCTGCCATCCTTATGTGAGCTAGATATTGGGTGGTGCCGCCAAATTAATAGTAATAGGTTTGGTATAGAGAGAGCTCAACCAAAATGTTTATAAAATGGTTTTATTTGTAAAATGTATTATGCACTATTTCTGATTTGAAGTGTAGAGTACAAAGTTTTTTGACAAAACTGTATGGCTTATAGTCTTTAAAAACAATATTTATTAAATAATACTGTATGAGTAAAATAATGACAAATATCAATATTATACTGAAACTGCTGCAGAACTGCTTCATCAATTCCTTCAAATTCTGGCTTTTGAATTTTCTTGGTTATTCCCTTCATTATTTTCTTTATTTTATTTTTATTTTTCAACATCATACCAACAGAACTACCGAAATTAAAATTTCAGCCAACATCTATTTGTTTCACATCTTTCGCTAACTCACGCAAAACTCTAACTTTTACATCTAAGTATAAAATTTTCATTTAGACGCCATTACACTGTATTGTAAATGTATGAAAAAATAATTCATTTTTTGTAAAATGTACTAGTCACAAAACATGATTCAGTTGACGTACTATGTACTGCTTTTAACGCTCGAATGAAACGTTGGCATTCTGAGAAATAGTGTAAAAGAGTAGGAAGTATGCTTATGTTTCGCCACTATAGAAAGATTCCTGGAAATTTTTTTAGCCTCAGTAGAGAAAGTCATAATACATATTTTCACTATAGGAATGAGAAATAGATTCTAAAATCACAAATAGATTTTGCTATTTTAGAGAGAATTCTGATGTAAAGATATCTACAGTAATGAGATTTTATTGTATATACAGCATTGTACATCATAAAATAATTGACGTACAAAACTTAATTTTATGAAGGCCTCAGTTCCAGATATAACTTCATTGTATAAAAAATACAATGTGGTATGAAACATAATGTTTAAAAAAGCATATTTCCATTACTGTAAAATAAAGCATGAAGGTAAATAAATTTGGCCTGATTATTGAATAAACTAAGTAAAATCCTAGAAAACTGTAGGCCTTAATCATTAAAGAACAAAAGTAGATTAAGTTGAATTTAAATTCATGTTGCACTAAAACTATTATATAGTAAACACAGTGTTATTAACATTTCACAATCACAATCTGAACAGTCACTATTTTTTTCTTTTTGAGTATGGTAAATAAATAACAGTACGATAACTTTGTTTAATAAAAATAAATTGAATTCCAGTAACTTCTTTTCATTAACTTACTAGTTACCATAAGAAAATAATGTGGTATGGGCAAAATTAAAAAATTGTGTCTTCTATATTATACTGTATTTCGATAATATCGCCTCTTTCCATGCCACTAAAGACACATTGTTTCACTTGCTTATTGAGTCTACTATCCAATCTAAAAACATATTTCAAAACCTCTGCCCTAAACATTATACTAGAATATTTTGTACAGTAGCAACAGAAAGATCACACATCGGAGAGTCTGTAACTGGATAGCTAGAAATGATGGAATATAAAATAAAATAAAATACAAATTGACATTGATATAGGCAAGAATATTGAAATGAAAAGGTTAAATTAGATTGAGCACCTGTAAAAAGTGTCAGATGGGAGGTGACCAGAAAACTTTGGGAACAGTTCTTAGTTAAAAGGGAATTACGAAAAACCTTTTAGAGAAAAGTATGTTGAAACGCTATTGCAGTCAGTTGTAATACACAAGGATTATTTCAACAGAAGTTGCTGAAGACCAGGAAACGAAAAACAGTATTAACCATAAAAACTTTTGTAGGTAGATGAATAAAGCTGTATACTATAGGGAACACTTTTAATAAAATAATTTCTTTTGTAGTACAATACAAATATAGATTAAACATTTATTTGCAAATATTGCTTTCATGCTGCAATCTAAGGAAGTAGTCAGGAGACTAGTCCAGTTGAACCTGATAGTCGTAAGTGCTTTAATATGCAAACTTTACAAAGTATTTTAGTTAGTTTTTTTGTATTAAATTAGTAATAATATCAGTTTTTCTTTAAGTTCTGAAATGTATGTACGTACGAGATTTGGCTAAAAATAAGTGGTGATTTTTCTAAAGACAACCAGCGAGTCAAGTGACATCCACTCTCTCTATTCTTGGTGCCAATATGATTGCCAACCCCAACCCCTGATTGGACTGTGGCCTTCGTGTAGTATAACACTTAGCATCCACTTCTGTCGGAAAAACACTTAGAGTTTTAAAAAAACAATGCATTAATGTGAAGTTTTTGGTGAAACTCGGGAAGTCCACTACAGAAACTCATTCTCTTTTGAAGTAAGTGAGTGGTGATTAATGTTTACCAAACACCTAAGTTTTTGAGCGATTTAAACGGTTCAAAGAAAGACAAGAAGAGATTGACGATGACCCATGTCCCAGACGACTTTCAACAACAACAAGAACATTTAAAAAATCCCCAATTTAATCCAAAAAGACCGTTAGTTCAGCTTTTGTGCTGTTGTTGAGATTGTTGCAATCAATAAAGAATCAGTTCGGCAGATTTTGCGTTGAACATTTTAACATGAAGAAAGTTTTTGAACACAAAAATGGTGCCCAAAAATCTCACACCTACAGAAGGACTCTCAAATAAACATTTGTGCTAATACTTTGAAATCCATCAGAAAAGACTAAACTTTAGGAAAGAGTAATAACATCTGATAAATCATGGTTTTTACTTATAATACAGAAACTAAGTGCTAATCATTGCATTGGAAGAGTCTCATTCACTGAGACTGGAGAACTAGTCCCTTCAATGGTGCTATTATGATTGTGTTTTTCGACATTTATAGGATTGTGTACATAAAATTGGGTACCTGAAGGTCAAACCGAGAATAAGAATTATTATTTTGAAGTCCTATCTCATGTCATTGAAGTAGCAAGAAGAATATACCTGAGTTGTGGAAAAACATGTATGGATTCTTCATCAAGACAAGATATGGATGTATGTTGTCAAGACGTTTTTGGCTAAACATGGGATCCCCATGTTGGAATACCCATGCTACTCACCAGACCTTGCTTTGTTTGACTTCTTTTACATAAATGAAATCAGCGTTGAAAGGAACAATATCTGAGACAGTTGAAGCTGTGATAGAAAAAGCGACGGAGACTCTGAACATACTTTCGAAAATGATTTAAAAATTACTGTTTTGACCAGTGGAAAATTCACATGGAGTTGTGAAGGAGATATATTTAACAGGATGTTGTTAAAGTTGTGGAGAAATAAAAACATAGAATGTGATACCGTTAATCTGGTTATTTTTTAGCCACAACCCGTGTTATAGCTTGTAAGTCTGTATTGGATCAGAGTTAGAGTCAGTGAAAATGCATATTTTCGCTTTGTAGTTGTGAAGTACACCAGTACTGCAGGTATTGCAAGGAACTGTATCCATGTATAACAGAAATCTTGCCAAGATATAATCAAATCCTGTAACATAATAACCTGTCCATTTAAGGATCCTTTAGTTGTAACCTTTGTAGCTTTGAAGAACAATTTCTACCATAGTTCCTTTTAAAAATTCTTATTTATAAAATTTTGTTAAATTTCGTGGAAGATAAAAATGGAAACAATATGTTGGGTTCACTTTAGAGTGGAGTGCACTTTACCAAAGGTTTTGCACAGGTTTCTACATTTTTTGTTGCTGTTTGATCAAGCGTGTTGTTATTTAAAAGATTGCTTATGCCTAGTTTATAGTATAACTATATTTGCATAAAAAATTGTAAAACATAGCTTATCATTACATAGTCTGAAAGTTTGCATTCATAAGATTATCCAAAACATTGAAGTTCACCAACATTTTTTCATATTATTGCAGATTTTTTTTATTTTTAAGTACAAAGATGAAGTTTTGTAGTTTACTAAAAACTTGTTACAATATGAAGCTTCTTATGTATAAATTTAAATTTTCTTACAAAATGCTTTTAAGTTACTGATCATGAATATTTGTTCTGCTTTATAGCATCAAAACGTTTGATAGCATCGGAGTCAATGTCAGAACTGAATTTTGCAAAACGATCAAAAGGCGGAGTAGCTTGGGATGTAGACTCCCCTCGAGTAACACCGCCAGGAACACCTCCTCCACCCTACGGAGGATCTAATCCTCCAGCTGATGGGGAAAATAACGATGAAAGTGACAATATTCAAGGAGAAGTAAGTTTGCTCTTTAATGAAGCATTTTTTTTTATTGAAATAAAAAGCTATTGAAGAAATAGACAGGATATTAAAAATAATGAGTGATGCACAGGATGGTGTCTTTATTATTGTAAGTAATATAATAAAGAATTACAACAATAATAATAGTAATAATAACAATAATAATAGTATGTAAAAAAGTTATAAATTTGTCTTGGTTAACACTGGGTTAGCACATTAAGTTAGCTCTAACAAAGTAATCTCACTGATCTGTTTTCCTTTCTTCTCTTAATTTGCTTATCAAAATTTGGAGCATTTGCTCATCATCAGATTGATTAGAAATGAAGTCACATAAAACACAGTACATATAATATACACCTTTCTTTTCAGTAGGTGGTTGTCAAAGTTCAAACATAATATACATAAAGTAAAATTCATAGAAATAGACAAGTGCACATTAGGCTAGTGAGTTAACAAGATTTTATTGTTATAAGACTTCCGTCCTTCTCAAACCTTGTGATTGCAGTGTTCAAATGATATATTCAAATACGAAGAAAGTCACTTATGTTTTGCTCTGTAGATGCTAGGGGCGGGGATATCATGGCCATCTTGGTGTCAGAGCGTTCATCTGTTCAGTGGCTATCCAGCCGTGCTAATAAGAGTACAAATATAACTACTCAGTATTCCACTTACTTGTAAGAGCAGTGTTACCGTAACTGCTCTTTCCCATACAATACAAGTTTGAAATATGTGCCGCTATTGAAAATCCCATGACCTGTGAAGTGTGGTCGGTGATACGGTTTTTGTTGGCTAAGAACAATAAACCAATTGATATTTATTGCCAACTGTGTGAAGTTTATGGGAACTATGTGATTACTGAAGGCGGAGTGTATCAGTGGTGCATTAATCTTTTGTACATGGGTGGCAGATACTTCTTGTATGAATTTGTGTGGGGTGTCGTTTCTACTCAGTCATAGTTGTATTATCCAATGTGTGATGTGAGTCTTCTTGTACAATCTGTGGTCCATTGTATATCCTCTAGTTCTGCTTGTGCAGTGGGTGGCAGACACTTCTTATATGAGGTGTGTGGGGTGTTGTTTGCGATAAAAGGATAAGTTGAGCCTCACAGGTGCATAAAAATTTAATTGTCTTGTAATTCGTGAAACTAATTAATAAACAGTAAAGTATGTTTCATGATTATTGTTATTATTTTATTTTTCACTTTTGTGTGACTCTAATTTATTATGCTTGTAATGTCTGATGGTTTGGTTGTAGTCAACTAAAGTGATTTTAAAATAAAGTAATTTTCTTAAAACTTTTCTTTATAAAAGTAACAATAAAAGTTCCAAGATCTTAAAGTTTATAATCTTATTCTCCATTTAGTATTAAATACTGTGTCTTGTTACAGCCCCCTCCACCAGATGCAGCAGCAGATGTATCACCAATTAGACCTTCACCAATCTTCACCACTCACCAAGCTCAAACACCGATAATATCAATGGAAGATGATGAAATGTCTGATCAAGAAATGGTAGTGTATATTTTTAATTAGTTATTGTACTTCTAGGGAAACATTCTAAGCATCCCAACTGCATAAAATGTATGCGGTTTTTTACGTGTATTAATTTCCTATCCCTTAATAATTGTCATTTTATTAATTTGTAACACATTATTTTCCAAAGAATTTTAACATTTACTACTTTTTCAGTGTTTTTCAAATAACTTTTTTACAGATACTTTTTATCATAACATAACAATGTCATGAATTTTACTCCTCATACATCTTATATAACTAAGTTCATGTATTTTGTGTGTGTGTGTGTGTGTGTGTGTGTGTGTGTGTGTGTGTGTGTGTGTGTGTGTGTGTGTGTGTGTGTGTGTGTGTGTGTGTGTGTGTGTGTGTGTGTGTGTGTGTGTGTGTGTGTGTGTGTGTGTGTGTGTGTGTGTGTGTGTGTGTGTGTGTGTGTGTATGTGCACGCGCATGTGTGTGCATGTAATAGATATGTAATAAAAAAGAAAATATGCATATTTTTTTAATTTTTTGAAGAAACATTCAGAAAAAGCATTCAGTTGAAATTAATTGAAACTGAAAATTATAATAAAAGTCTAAGTTAGCTTAATATAAAATATTATTTTGATTTTAGAGCCAGTTAGAAGACCATGGACCATTCAAAAGCCTGTCCAAGCTTTGGTCTCACCATGCTCATCTGGCTGTCTTCATGAATTATGTGATATCCAATAGCGATCCTTCTAGCCTGGTGAGTTAATGCTGTAATAATGACAGTTTTAATTTTATACTACTTTATTACTCTTGTTATTTCTTTAAAGGTTTACATTGTACTGTTTGAGATTAGAGAATAAGATTGAAAAGCAAAATGAAGTTTTGCAAATGTAAAAGTGGGGTTCTTTCATAATTTCATATTTTTGACAACTTTTAAGTATGATTAAAGAATGTAGTTTTTCAACTTGACTAATACACTCATAGAAATGAACAATCAAATTTTTTCAAAATTGGTTTTAACAATTTTTATCAAATACAGCTCCTTAAATATCCAAACAAAATGAATTTGTTACCATCCCTTTAAAAAATTTGATTTGATACGTATCACAAAAAAAAAAAAAAAAAAAAAAAAAAATGGAAAATAGATTTTTTATTGTTCAAGTCAAGTTTTACATATTTTGTTCACATTTTGGTTATGTAAAATGAAGGGCAAGGTAAAATGATGTCAAATCAGTAAATTTGAAATTTAAATCTTGTGGTTAAAATAAAATAAAACTTAACTCCTATTGACATTTTAGCAAATTTCCATTTGAAAATAAACTGTTGATCGGTCACATAGTAAGACCAAGACCTGAGACCTTGACATGAGCACTTATCTCTATTTTACCTTGTTAGGGGTTGTTAAACATTTTATAAATATGTGAGTGTGCAGGTGTGCATTAGCACTACCATATTTTTAATTTTGGTGTGATTTGATTCAAATCAAGCTTGGTACTAAAATCGATTTTGGTGGTAGCTTGGACACGTTTATTACCCATAAAAATGTATTCAACAGTTTCAAAATGATGGGCATTTCAGATCTAAAAAATCATTTCTTTTTTTATTGCTTACTTTTTTTGATTTTATTATCATAGTTAGCTTTTTGCAGGTACTTGATTGTTAACCAGCCGTCAAGTTAATGGTAAAATATATATAAATTAACATTTTAAGTTTTCAAAAATCTTGAAATTAAGAAATTAATTTGATGGTGATGAAAGTTAATTTTTAATATTTTCTGCGTAATTTGGAAGTTTAATATGCTAGTTAATGCTGTTTTGATTTAAAGTTGACACAAAACATAACTGTGGTAGCTTGGGCAAGTCTGGACAAGCTTGGACCAGCAAAATCTGTTAAACAGTTTCCATACTTGGAGCTAGAAACTGTTCTAAAATCTGGAAACACAGTAATCAATATTTACATTTTATTTGGGTGTTTAAGGGATTTATTTATGCTCCTTTTAAAATAATGTAATTGAATGTGGATACAACATTTTTGCATAATTTATTTTAAAATGTGCAATTTGTTGCTGAATTTTCCCAGTTTCTAGTTTTATTTTTATTTCTGATGAAGTAAAAATAAATGTATATAAACTTATATATCACCAAGTAAAATTTATTGTGTAAGTTTAGTCATATAAAACTAAAATTGGTCTAAACATTGTTAATTTCTCTTGGTTTATTGTGTATCTGTAAGCAAATGTGGTAAACTTGTGCATTGTAATCAAGTTTTGGTGATTCTGCTGATTGTAATGTTTGCAAGTAATTATGTTTTTGTAATACTAAGAGTTTTGTATTTGTTTCAGTTATTTTACCTAGTAACAGATTTGTATAAAGAGGGAAATGCAAAGGAAATGAAAAAATGGGCTTATGAGATACACTCGAGCTTCCTGGTGCCTGGAGCGGTAAGTTAACAAACAAGAAGGAATCTATTGTACTATTAATACTGACAGTGATAGTGACAGACAGTATACATAGGCCTAAAATAAAACAATGTCTTGTAAAAGTCTAATAGGATAGGGTGTAAAGGAATCAAATCAGGTTTTGTCATTGACTATTTATTGGTCCATCATTATTTCAAACACCTTTTGTTCAGGCAGTGATTTGGTTGTAGTGGCACCAATTATTTAATTTACAGTTAAGCTTATCTAAAAACGACACTTAGAAATTTAAGTTGTGTTTTATTATCAAGTTTACTTGGTTAGATTTTGAAAGAAATTCCGTAAATATATATGTTTGTGTAAATATATATATATATATATGTTTGTGTTCTTTTATTAATAAATTATGTACCTCGCTGCTTTGTATACTTTTAACATTAGTAAAACAAATTTAGTGCTAAAAAAATCTGTGTTTGACAAATTATGAACAATATAATTTGTTTTTCTAAGAAAAGATATCAATATGCTTGTTGCAGCCTCTTAGACTGAATAATGTTGACGAAAATGTTGCAAGAGAAATAGATGAAGTTTTGCTCAACGAATTTGATAAAGAAGAAATACTAAGAAAGGTATGTTGAAAAAAATTATGTTAAGAGGTTCAGATATAATTAATTGTCTTAAGCATTCCATTGATACTTTCTAAATTATTTTTTATTTTGCTGTCATATTTTCATATTTGAGTACTGTGCAATACTAACCTCAGCTCAACAATATATATTATAGGCTATATTCAGTAGTTACCGGTTATTGAGATAACATTGAAGATTGCATGATAAGTGGTAGATAGGGATACATAATGCACGCTGAGTTCCTTGTTGTTGGCTAGTATCACATTCTGTGACCTCACACATTCTGTGTGGATATTTTTGAAAATAATGTAAAATCATGGTTATTTGAAACCATGTACGTGTATGTGTGTGTGTGTGTGTGTGTGCGCGCACGTGCATGCGTGTGTGTACACACCATATTACCGTATATAAACTCATTATTATATCAATTCTACGCTTGTGTTTTTCCTATTTTAATAATGAAGAAAAGAGGTGCATCTTAAAATTAGTGTTGTCTTACATTTGATGTTAGAAGTGTACGTAGTAATTCAGAAATATTTCTACTCTCATATTTTTCAAAAATTAACCATTTTTAATTGAAAAATAGAATAAAGTGCAGTTTCATCACTAGAAGCAATAATGATTATGTATTGACCTTTCTGCCTTTTTCTTTGCCATTGCCAGTGTTTGTCATTAATGAGTGTTTTCGTTTGAATTTGAACTTTGGAAAAACAATAACTTGAATTTAGAACACGGTAAAGCACCAAGTCACTTGTCTCTGTTGGTTGACCAATTTTTGGCCAATAATGAAACAACCGTCCTTCCTCATCCCATCCTTCATACTTGCCAGATTTGGCTCCAGCAGATTTTTTCCATTTCCTAAACTAAAATCCATTGTAAAGTGTAAAAGAAATTAAAAAGAAATCGTTGGCATATGCTAAAAGACGTTGGCATATGCTGAATCAAACGAATTCAGGGAGCATATGAACAGTGCAAAAACGCTAAAACCTGCATAACAAGCAAGGGGAAGTACTTTGAACTTTGAAGGAAACAAGCATGTGTAAAGTTGTTAATATTGTAATAAAGATTTTAGGATTAAATTTCAGTATTTTTTGAACAGACCTCGTACAATCATGCTATGTGGGTGATGATCATAATTTGCCACTTTATATAATCCTCAACAGGAAAACTATTCCAAAAAATGAAATCTTAACAAAAAATGTACTCATTTGTGCCAAAAAAGGATGGATGGATGACATGTTAAAACGTTAAAAATGGGTCAGTATCATTTGGAATAGGCAGCCAGAAGCCCTGCAGCATCCCAATAACATGCTAGTTACTTATTGATGCATACAAAGGCCAGTAATGTAATTTGATATTGATTCTAAGTGAATGACTAGTCAATTTTAACCACTTGACATCTCACTAAATAAACCTTTCAAAGACTTGGTGCGATAAGAGTGTGAATGGTTATTTATTGAAAACTTACGCATCACACTGTCTAACAAGATTAAGGAAGCATTTTGCATCTATAGCTGCAGAATGGGTTCTAACTGCATGAAATAAGATATCAGTGGATTTGGTACAATTTAATACAGTTAATGCACTGGGCACCTCGGAACATGATATTTTATAGGAAAATCCATGTAATGACTGTTCAAATAGTGATTTCTTCTAACTCTGAAATTGGTGCAATTAATTGAAGTGTCTGAGAGTGACTAAAAGTGTTGTTCACCCACTATATGGATATTATTAAACTATGTAGTTTCATTAGTAACCTATCTAGTATCTTTACTACTTGTCTAGGTACTATCTAGTTAGTACCAGAACTACCTAGTATTAGGTATCATAATCTTAAGGTTTAGTTTATAAATTTAAAGATTTGATCATTACTTTCTCAAGTAAGTACGAGGGCTATTCGGAAAGTAGATTACGTTTTTGGATAAAAAAAAAACTAAGTACAGGAAAAAAATTTTATTATATACATTTGAAAGAGGAACTAAAATACTATTTTTCGATATAATCGCCAAACAAATTTAGACATTTGTCATATCGGTGAACTAGCTTTGAAATTCCCGTGTCGTAGAAATTCCGCCGCCTGTGGCGCCAGCCAGTCAGTCACGCCCGCGAGAGATCTGCGTCGTCATCAGCGCTGTGTTGCAAGCCAAGTCTTCATCTTCGGAATAAGTGGAAATCACTAGGTGCCAGGTCCGGACTGTAGGGTGGATGAGGAAAATCTCCCACTTGAAGGCCGTCAAGACGCTCTTTTGTTCGATTTGCCGTGTGAGGCGGGCATTGTCGTGCAAAAACAACACTTTTGCACTCAGTTTTCCTCTCCACTTGTTCTGGATATTGCCAAACATTACGAAACTTAAGACGAGCTATCCAGAACAAGCGGAGAGGAAAACTGAGTGCAAAAGTGTTGTTTTTGCACGACAATGCCCGCCTCACACGGCAAATCGAACAAAAGACGCCTTGACGGCCTTCAAGTGAGATTTTCCTCATCCACCCTACAGTCCGGACCTGGCACCTAGTGATTTCCACTTATTCTCGAAGATGAAGACTTGGCTTGCAACACAGCGCTGATGACGACGCAGATCTCTCGCGGCGTGACTGACTGGCTGGCGTCACAGGCGGCGGAATTCTACGACACGGGAATTTCAAAGGTAGTTCACCGATATGACAAATGTCTAAATTTGTTTGGCGATTATGTCGAAAAATAGTATTTTAGTTCCTCTTTCAAATGTATATAATAAAATTTTTTTCCTGTACTTAGTTTTTTTTTTATCCAAAAACGTAATCTACTTTCTGAATAGCCCTCGTAGTACGTAAGTACATATTTATTACTTTAAATATTGTATTACTTTAGTATATTTTTTAATTTTCAAAAAATATTTTGTTCTTGTAATTTTGTAATATTTTTTTAAAAATTGTGTGTAAAATTACAATGTGTATGTGAATTGATGAAATGTAGCATTTATGGAATCTATATACACATTTTTCACATGAATACAAACCATAAAAAAATCAATACAGGTAATGTAGATAATCTTTTTATATTGAATCAATTGAGACATATTAATGGTTAGTTTGATTGGTTACGTATTGAGATAATTTGAAGTTTATTTGTATGTCTTAAATTGGAGAACAATGGCACAAAACTGGGCTAAAAATATTAACTTAATTGATTATATAATGGTGGCAGATTACAGTTTAAATTATAACAGTGTTACCAGATAGCATTGTTTACTCAGTGGGCATCATGGCTGGGTTTAACGATTTCATTAAAGTTTTGAAACAATCACTAATTAAGTTTGTAAGGATGGTGTATGCTTTAAAAATACTGCCTAATTCTTTGAAATTTGCCATTAAAAACCTTTTTTTGTATTATTATTAATTTTAATAACTGCCACCATTTATTAATGGGAAAGGAAAGTTGATCACTTAAATAAAACAGGAATTTTCAAAAAAAAATTTGTGATATAACTAGTTTTGGAGTTGATAATAGTAAAAATTGGTCCAATATCCTTTAACAACTTTTAACATAATAGAAAATATGTTTGTTTAGGTATTTTGGAAAGCTAGAAACAAAGCGAAAGAAGAACTAAATGAACAACTAGCAGACTTTCAGCAAAAGAGAACAGCAGGACTAGGCACTTTGTTTGGGCCTTCAGACGCTCAGCTGGATGAGAGTATTCACGACAAAAGCAAGGAGCTCAAGATTGTTGAAAGTATATTGGTGCCTAAATTAGAACCATTTCTGTAAGTTATATATCAGTCATTTATGCCAGCTATTAATATTATTATTATGGTTTTCAAATAAATCTACTAGGGCAAGAATTAAAAATAGAAGTGGGAATTGAATTAGAACATATCAGTCCTAAACAGATCAGTCCTAAACTCAAGGTATACACATTTTATCCAGAAGAATGCAATCCAGATTTGTTTATAAAGTACAGTAAACCATAAGGCTGTTTCCAGGGACATCACATGAAAGGCCTTAGCTTGTGGTTTTAATATGTTATTCATGTTGTTGTTAAACATATGATTTTTCGTATACATTAACTTTTTTGTATAACATCACTTTCTGTTTGATTTTGTCATTAAAAAAAAATGTGATACCAATCAACATTACTTTTTTAATCTTATATACAGAAAATCAAATCCAAAAATGTATAAATTTCTTTCCATGATTTAGATTTTTATAGTCTATAAAAAAACAATAAAAAGCCATTTATGTATCAGTGGTTTTGTCCCAAACAAGTTCAGTAACAGTAACAATGTCATATTAAGAAAACTGTGTGATCTGTCATGTCTAGTTCTTCACTAGTCACAAGGCAGCTGGCTGGCATTGTATTTTGCTAATGTGTTTGCACGTGTGTGCATGCGTGCGTACGAGCATGTGTGTGAAAGTAAACTAATATCAGCTGGTCTGAAATAACCTATTATTAATAAGAGTCATCCATTAAGAATTTTTCTTTCTGACATTTTTAAAAAATACGGTTGGTTTTACGGAAGTGTCTCTGGCTGTTATGAATGGTTATTGTCTTACAAAATACCTACACTGTTTTTCTGCTAAGGTACTACACTGTAGTACAAACACTTTAAAAAATTGCTAGAATTTTAAGAATTTGAATGTAAATACAATACTTTTGGAAATACAATAAAACAAAAAAACAATTTTTATTTTTAAGCATTTAAATAAGGACCAGTTTTTAACAATATTGTTTACTAATGCCAATAAATTACATTTCTTTTAATGTTTTTTTGCTGTGGTCAATGAAAACATACTGGTCAAAAGGTAAGACCTTAGTTTTATGAAACAACTCATCCTTCTTATGTTCTACAATATTGTTTTCTTAACCAGAATTGGCATGTCAAAGATGGTTGAAGCCCCTATCCATCTGCTGCAACTCTGAAATTTCTCACCTCGAGGTCGTATGTTCAAGACTAGAGTTACAAGCTTCTTTACCACTGATTCCTTGTCCCCATTAGTCTACTGTCATAAAGTATGAACGTTAAAAAAAAAGGAAAAATGGTTTTCTGAACTTATTTTTTTCAAGTCGTGGACAAAATAAATGCTTTTGTTTATTTTGAAATCCCAACCAAAATAACTGGTAAATATGTGTATAAAAATTACAGTTATGTTCTTGCTGCC
This sequence comes from Callitettix versicolor, assembly GCA_022606455.1. Classification (NCBI taxonomy): domain Eukaryota; kingdom Metazoa; phylum Arthropoda; class Insecta; order Hemiptera; family Cercopidae; genus Callitettix; species Callitettix versicolor. Next base: position 88,157,497 of record CM040189.1, read on the forward strand.
TTATTAGCAATCATGTTTCCATCAATATTTTCCCATCTTTTGATCTTTCATAATTTAATAATTATTTTATCATATTAATTGATACTTTATTATTGATGAATCATTTTAGCTTCTCTCCTTCCTTCTCTGTGTCTGCATCTTATATGCCTACCATACGTTGTAACTGTGCTAAAAACTGGAGAAGTAGAACACTAAACCTGTAATTTTTTTGTAAAATTCACCTATATCATCCAGAAATCTGGATGAGTTAGATGCTACATAAAAATACTCCTTTTCTAAAACTTTGTCAGACTTATCCTTTTAGGGATAAAAAGGTAAAAAGAACACATGACTGCTACCTTATAAACTAAATAATTAAAATTAACTGTTTTTTAAAACATCATTAAACTCTTTAAGTATTTTTGTGGTCATTTTTATGTTATTGCTTTCAGGGAAGACATAGAGAAAGATGTTGTCGAAGACAAAAGATTCACAACGGCAGCTGCATTAGGCACAGTAATGGGCAAAGTGTTTGGCATACGTGGACAGACATTCAGTTCTCTCCTTGACAGATGTCCTACATTTGTGTCTAAGGATAAGTCCCTTAAAGCTAAGCTTATTGGGAAAACACGCAAAGTTAGTGTAATCAACAAATATTTTATTGGTTAATTATAAAATTATTATTGCAAATTTCATTGTATTTTTGTAGAAAATAACTAAATTATTATATTTACTCAGTTTTAATTTAATTTAAACCAGTTTATCAGGTTTGAGTTATAGATAATAAATAAAAAAAAAATCATAATATGAAAGGAGAAATAAATTAAAAATAATCCAGCAGCAAGTAGCTTTCTTGCTGACATGATGAAAGAAATATCCAGATTGTAACATTATCACAATAATTTCCTTTATCTTACTTCAGAATTGTAGTCAGCTTCAGACTTCTCATTAAATCTTCCCATGGATCAAATTTTGGGTGTGAGAAACAGAACCCTTTATAGGGCTATGATGACCATACTCCAAGATTGAAAGAGGTTTTTCCAGGTCAGAGGTTCCCAACTCAAATGAGCCTGCAGACCTCTGGGACTTTATTATTCCCTGTTAGGCCTGTGCTCAGTAGTACAGTACAACTTTTGTAGATATTGTTAAGAAATAACAGCAAATTAAAAATTTAAAAAGTTGTGGTTCTAAAGTAAAAGTATGCCTAGCTGCCAACATTGTGATTTAAGAGAAAGTGTGTGCTTTCCAGTACCATATGTTTTACTGCTAACAATGTCTGAAGGAAATTGAAGATACAATAGTGTCAGAATGTTTGACTATATGTTTTAAATATTCATTTTTCAATCCACTTATATATAAATTCAATTCAGATGTATATTTTATATGTCAATTAACAAAAATCAAAATTGGCCTCTTCCACACATAGTAATTTTTGCAATCTTTTGTGGGTGCTACCAAAATTTGTCTTGCAGAGCACTCTTGATACTCTTGCAGACTACTTGGGGTTTGCGAATCACTGGTTTGAAACCACTGTTCTAGTTGAACTTAGAGGACATTATGGACTCTGAGTAGAGAGCAACTCAGGAGAGCCATGGAACTCATCAATGGCACTTTGATTTGAATATGCATCTGAACAAGATAGGTATGCCGCTGTGTGTAGGCTGTGTGGGATGAACAAGGGAACTGCAGGTCATATACGAGGTTTGTCCAATAAATACACGAACTAAGGTCATAAAAACTTTATTTTACAAAATTTCATCTACATTGATTTTGTCCCCTTCAAAATACTCTCCATTCACTGCTATGCACTTATCCCATCTTCTTTTCCACTCTTCAAAGCACCCTTGGAAGTCCTCGGAAGTCAGGTTTTTCAGTTTCCTCGTCGTTTCTTGTTTTATTGTGTCCACATCTTCCCAATGCTGTCCCCTCATCACATTTTTGCATTTCGGGAATAGAAAAAAGTCACAGGGGGCGAGGTCCGGTGAATAAGGGGGATGATCAAGGATAGTGATTGAATTTTTAGCCAGAAACTGACGAACAATCAAAGCCGAATGTGCAGATGCATTGTCTTGATGAAGAATCCATCCATCGTTTTGAGTCAAATGTGGTCGCACACGACACACTCGATCTCTCAAACGCTTGAGAACGTTAAGGTAGAACTCAGAATTTACCGTTTTTTTCCTCAGGAAGGAATTCATGATGAACAACACCTTTGATATCAAAGAAAACCAGGAGCATGACTTTGATTTTTGATCGGCTTTTCCTTGATTTTTTGTTCGAGCTTCACCTGTTGCTTTCCACTCCATGCTTTGCGATTTCGATTCGGGGTCATACTCGAAAAACCACGATTCATCACCAGTGATAACCCTATTTAAGAATCCAACATCATTTTCCATGGAATTTTTCCAGTCAGTAACACATTCGACTCTTCTAAACTTTTGATGCGGAGTCAGCAGTTTTGGCACGATTTTCGCACAAACCTTTCTTAAGCCCAAATGCTCGGTTAAGATTGTGTGCACTGTTGATTTTCCTAAATTTAGTTCTTCAGCTATCATTCGGATAGTTTTTCGGCGATCAGTAAGGACAAGACGCCGCACACGATCAATGTTTTCATGCACACAAGAGGTTGAAGGTCGTCCAATTCTTGCATCATCCGTGGCGTTTTCGACCTTCTTTAAAGCGCTTAATCCACTTGAAAATGGCTGTTTTCTTCATAGCATTATCACCATAAACAACTCTCAACATTTCAGCAATTTCTTGGTAATTTTTACCAAGCTTTACCAAAAACTTGATGTTAATTCGTTGTTCAGTGAATTGGTGAATTTCCATATCGACGAACAAAAAAATAATGCAAAACTAAAAATAACTCTACTCGCAAGATCCGCACAGCGTAACGTTCTGCCAAGCACTGACAGCTCATTGGGACCCAGACAATACGTGAGGCCAGTGGGCATGGTTTAACTCTCCGTAATGGCCACCATATTCGACCAGTTCACGTATTTATTGGACAAACCTCGTAATCTATGATTATGAGGTTATTGATAGTAGGAGGCGAACGGTTTTTGTCTTATTGGATCCTAAGGACCTCCATCTAATTGAGATTGTAAACTTCTCAAACTCATTCGGGGGAACCAATCTCCTGAACTAGTACATAAGAGGCTTGCTTGTTAAGTAGACCCATTGGTCATGGTGCCAGGGACTGTCAAATCCTGTAACCTCTAAATGTCTATCAGTCATAATCAGCTTTACAGTCTGAACACCTTTTTAAATTTTCAAATTATATTGAAAAACTATCAGATTAATTTTTCAATGGAATTTAAAAATTAAAATTGCTAATTTGTGTAGTTTTATATGCTGATTATAATTGGATCAAAATTATTAGTGTTAAAGTCCTAACATGTATTATATAAATTTTATATACTTTGGTAGTTTTATATAAAAAAGTATATAAAGTTTCAAAAGAATTGGTTGAGGAATAAAAAAAAAAAAAATTGAGAGTTAATAGATAATCAAAAGCATGTCTTTGTGGACACACCATATAAATAAAATGTCAGCTATGATGAACCAGTTTTGACAAATTAGGCTGATTTTTTCCAGCTTTAAAGCTGAACATTTGGAGAAATAGTTTAAAATAATGAAGTTGTGTAATGGTTTTTTTACGATTTATTATTTAAATTTTAGTTTATCTGAATTTTGGGTATTCAGCCACTTGGGATGTAAAACCCAAACAGCTGAGATTTTAGTGTGTGCTAAAGTTTCATTTACTTTGTAGGTAACTGTAAGAGGGCATCATTTAGTGGCACACCAGTACTATACAGTGACATATTGCAACCACTGTCAAATGATCATCTGGGGCATTGGCCCACAAGGCTATCAGTGCTCAAGTAAGTTTAAAATGTTTAAAATCTATTTTGTAGAAATATGTACCATTTGTCATTAAGTCTCATGTGTATACAAATATATTTAAAGTAGACCTTATTCTTTTGTGGTTGAAGTATACATAAATATGACATTAATCGTGCTTGTATGTGGTCTAACAGGGAAGGTTAGACAATGAAAAATATTGACATCGTTGGGGTACTATTTAAATCTCCCTGAGTTAAAAGTAAAACAGGTAGTATTGCTAAATTAGTGCTCTGAGTTATGAAATCATTTATTTCTATGTACTAGTAGATGAAATGGTTTGGCTGTGAATATCGCTTTAGCTGTACAGTTTTTGTCGACCTAAATTGATGGAAACGAATGTCTAAAAAGGGACATTATCACACTAGTTTATTTATCACCTTTTTTGGAAATATATTTTCACCACCATAATCAGTATTACAATTTGCATAAATAAATATTTTATATTCTTATATTACATTGAAAATATAAAAATGAACCTTACTGCTTTCAGACATTTTTTTCAGTGAGAATTTTAAATTCAGTGAGGTAGATTTTTAATTCAAAGTGCTAATGCATTTTGATTTGTTATCCAGATTTTAAATCTAATAATGATAGTAAAATCACGTTTTAAAAAAATGTAACAAAAGTTATGTTTTTTTAAAGATATGAAATGACTTCCATTTTAAAACAGCCATAAAAACTTCAAAACGCTTGAGTGCTAACACATATAAATTTTTTTAAAAAAAGCTACCCAGATGTAATGATTGGTGCTCATTTCAAGGTTCGTGGTCTAAATCTTAACGTGGTGGTCACTTCATGGCTTATTTTCCAATAAAGCTAAACTTAAAAACTTAGTTTTTAACAGTTTTCTAAGACTGAAAAAAAATCTTCATCCAGTTATTCTATTCTTTGATATCTTTAATTTATTTTTGAATTGGTGGCCCCCAACAGTTAAACTTAATCTAATAATTAAAATAATTAATCTAATAATAAAATAAATAAAAAAAAAAATAATTAATCTAATAATCTTTAAAATGTGATTTATGACAATGGTTGTCTCTAATCTTGTTAAAAATTGTCTTTTTATACTTAAAACAATGGTGTGGTGTAGTTTAAACAAAATTTTTGCAAAAAACAAGAAATCTTTTTGACATTTTAATATTAAGCTTTAGATGAAAACTAGGTTCATATTATAAATATAGTTAAACATATTAACAGAATAAATATAGTTAAACATCCGTTAATGGATACTTCTAAATAGCAAACCTTTCTTCATAACTGACACTTTTGTATTTCCTGACAGAGTTGAAGCTGTTCTACATAATTATTCAATATAAATGTATTAGAATGACAATGCTTATAAGAGGTATGTAAGCATTCATTCACTGCTGCTGGCATCATGTGGCAGAGTGTTCATCTATAGTTAAGATACTTATTTTCTCAAACTTATCCCCCTTGAGCCTTGCAGCTTGTAGCGTCTGTAGCAGAAGATAGTCTCAAATCAATCAATGTCAGACTAGGCAATTATATTGAGCAGGTTGTTATAATGCTGGCTACACTTCTGATTCATTTACATTCAATGTCTTGGCTTATAAGAATTTCTTTTAACAGACAGCAGGGTATCTTTTAACTGTCAACTTTATCTTGAAAATTGTTGATGTATGATAGGACACTTTGTGGAAGGGATAGGTTTGGAAAAAACACATGTAGTAGATGGAAAGTGGAAATGATGCTATGTTACATATATGAGTGGCAAAGAAGTATTGTGTGGCCTGACTACACGTCTTTTTTTGGCAGTGTCAAACAAGAACAAACTGCATTTGTCTCGTTTTAGGTACCCCAAGTGTAAACTGTGTTCAAGACTTGTTTTTTGTGTAGTTTCAGTACAATTCACTTATAGACTCCAACGAGGGGGAACAGATAAGTGTGCTTTGTTGAACTGTTATAGATGACAACTTAACATAAGGTCAATCATTATAAGACTGATTGTTAGCTATCATTATTCGCACAGGACCAATGTAGGTAGTTCTTTTGTACTTCCTCTGCTGTATACTGCACTTTGTTTAAATTGTCTTATGATCAAAACGAAACTATCTATTTTCCCATAACTATTGAGATATGGTGATCAACATGTGCATGGCGCCAAACATTCGGACATACAGTCCATCATGATTAGTTTGGTTATTAGGGGTTGTAATGCAATTTCAACATTTGTTTATTTGTTACAATAATGCTGTATTATACAAGATTTTATTAAATTCAAAATTCATTTATCTTAAAAAAATTATGTTTTTATCTTAAATTTGTTTTATGAAAAGGAAATCAGTTCTGTTTTTGTAGGCCTGTTGTCTTGAAAAAAAAACATACAACATATCACTGGATATCCATTTAACAGCTCACTGTAAGTTAACAATTAGCCTACATACTACAAGCCCTAGCTGTACTCAGTAGACACTTTCAATAATAAATATTTTATATGGTTTCAGCAGTGTCCATTGTGGGAAGTTTCACTGTTTTATACCACAAAATATATAAAAATATTTGAGGATAAAATGAGAAAAGAGAAATTTTTTTTTTAGTTTTTAATGTGCCAATGTTCTCAGTTGAGAAAACAGTCTTAAAAGTTTTTTTTTCACTTTCACACGTAAAATTTGTACGTTGATGCCTAGATCTTAGGTTAAAGGTGCTCTATGGAAAAAGTAAATACTGCAAACAATAGTTTATTTAGGTTAAAATTTGTTTGTTTTGGGTAGGCGAACTGTCTAAGTTGGTGTTACAAATGTTATTAAAATTATTTTTATAGTCAAATAATATTAAATTGCTGTAATTTTAAAAATTGAAAGACATTTTGAGTTTTGATTGCATCGTTTTTCTCAGCCAAAAAAGACAGTCTTTGGTGGTAGGGCCACTTTACCACACTTGCATTTAAAATTAATGAGTTCACTAGTTCTTAAACCAGAGTTAATCTACATTTTTTGAAGTACTATTAAAGATAATGCTTTTAGAACATATAATGCACATACAGGTTTAAAAACAATCTGAAATAATTTGTGGGAAAAAGTAATGGTGAAGGGACTGCAAACTCATTCGGTATAGGAACTTCTTTATGACAAGAAATATTTATGAGCTTAACACTGGATCCTCATCTCCCAGAGAATTAATCACCATAATGATTCCTTCCTAGAATAAAATGTTTCAGTAGAGTTTTTTTAATGTTCTTTTTTAAAGTTTAAAATTTCTGATCTTACACATTTTAAATATGTATATGTTTATTTGTAAGTGTAGCTATTGCTTAAAGAATAAAGAATTTTATTTGCGATAAAAGGAAACTTTGTTATATTAAATATAAGGCAGTCACAGTTTATACAGTAAGATCTGATTCTTTTCAATCTAACAAGTTGGGCAAGGTTGAGATTGTTTTTTTTTTAATTTTTATTACAACTGTACTTTAAATTTCAGATTGTGTTTTGAACATTCATCGCAATTGCGTGAAAGTTTTAGACGAAAACTGTCCTGGTCCGATGGTGAAAAAAGAAAAAGGCAATGACAGAATTAGTAAACTTATGGAAAGAATAAGGCCAGAGAACACTAGGCGGAAACCTAGCTCTCTCAGTTTTGTGCAAGGTAATTTTTTTGTCTGTAATTATTGTGAACATTTTCATATTACTTCTCCAAACTGCCAATGTTACTATTTACCTTTTTGTCTTTTGTTTAACAGTTGTAATTTTAGCAATTTGTATACTTATTTATAACCGAAAAATAATGAAAAATGATTATTCATTTATGAATGGCTTTTAAATAGTTTTCATTGATAAACTAGTAAATTGGTCATAGTAAAGTAATTATTTTGTAATAATTATTATCATAATTAAACAAAAAAACAAAAAAAAAAAAACAGAATTTTGTACTAGCCTACTTAGTTCTTTATGTTGCTTAGCTTTATGTTGTTATTAATCAATTTTTCCCTTGCTCCAAAATACTGTATAGAGTCTACTGTTCATAATGGTTGCATTTAAATTTCCATTAAATTAGTCAGAAATTCAGTATTAATAGTGTTTAAGAACAGAGGAATCTTAAGAAACTAAGAACAAAGGAATTAAAGTAAATTGTTTGGCTTTTGCGGATGACATTGTCTTACTAGCTGAAACATTGGAAGAAGCTAAGGAACAAACTCTTGAACTCCAGAAGCAAGCGTTAAAAATGGGACTCAAAGTTTCATTTGAAAAGACTAAAATATTGACAAACATACAAAAACCACCAAAAAAGCTTCAAGTGGGAGAGCAATACATTGAGATAGTCAAATATCTTGGGGAATGGATCAGCTGGAACGCCCTAGAGAAAAAAGCTATGGAATCTAGGAGAAATAAAGTTGAATTAGCCTTCCAACTTACCAAGGACACATACAACAAGAAGTCCCTCTCCTGGAATACAAAGATAAGGCATTATCATGAGGTAATTAAACCAGAAGCCTTACATGCAGTTGAAACATTCTCTCACAGCCCAGGGCCCACTTGAAAGGCTGGAGATCAAAGAAAGAAAGATATTACAAAAAATCTTAGGCTCCAAATTCCATAACAACCAATTACTCCACATCAGTAATGAAACTCTTTACCAAAAAACTGAAACACTATCAGACACAACAAGAAAAAGGAGAATTGATTTTTATGGGCACATCCTCTGAATGGTCAAAAATAGACTAACCAAAAAAATATGTGACTACTTTCGCAATAGAAGAGCCAAACCACTTTGGTTTAGAGAAACAGAGAAAGACAACAAAACTACAAATCACTGACACTATGCTCATGGACAGAACAGCCAAAACAGTAACCAAAGACAAGGAGCAACGGTTCCAAGGCAAAGTCAAATCCAAGCGAATGATCCAAATCTCTGACGAAGAAAGAAAAGCAAGATCATAACGAATGAAGCAATACTGGGCTACGAGGAAGGCACAGAACATTAAAAAGTGATTGATTTAGTGTACCCCAAAGTTGGGTGAAACAAAGAGAGAAGAGGAATCTTAGTGATCATAACAAATGATTTTAAAACATGCTTCTTAACACTTTTGTATGTTATTAATTTGTTAATTAAAAAGAAAAAAGTTAATTGTATTTAATTGTTATTATTTTTTTTGTTTATATTATTCAAATCATTAAATTGTTAATTATTTCAATTGATTAAGAAAATCAATAAATATTGTTTTATCTATTAAAGAAGAAGAAGAAGAAAGATTAAGAGGCTGTTATCAGTGCAAGGTTTTAATTACACTTATCAGCTAGGCCATATCATCAGTTACATTTCTGTTTCCCAGTAATATAAAGATTAACCTGTAGATTGGGCAAGACTATGTTGACATTTGTGTTTGTGCTTGCAATGGTATAGAAACTGTTTTGTGATTTGAAATGGATTTTAGCTGGGCTAATTTATCTCACTTCAATACACACAGTAAGTTAAAACACGCTTAGAATTTTTTTAAACAATTGGCAATTCTGTGAAATATTCAAAGCTTTAAAATAAAACCGATTTTCAGTAGCCTGTAATTACTTTCAAGTTTTATGTGTGGTTGGTTATAAAATAACTCAGTTCATTTCCAACATTTTATTATTAACATTAAACAAAATGAATTAGGTCCTACAATTTGAATTTATTACAACAAATTATTTGTATTTGTAACAACAAACAAACAGATATTTTCAAAGAATTAATTTGATGATTTGTAGCCTACAGTAGGCTAGTTTAAATATCTGCATAAATATATTGCATTGTATTTTCAAACTAAACTAGGAATAAAAAAAGTGTATGTCAGCTATGAACCCTTAAGAAGAAAGGGAAGTCTAATGAAAATTAAGGGAAAAAATGTTGCTGTTTATTCTTACTTCATTAATTTTTAGTTGAAGGTAATTAAAATCTAAATAATTAGTTGTCTTAAAAAATAATAATGTACTATTCCCATCAAAGATGCACCAGGTTTTTTTTTGGAGAGTTGGGTCATGTATTATGTATGTAAGATATGTGTATGTATAGTTTATTCCTAATACAATTAAAACGTTTTCCAACTTTGTATTATAGTATATATAATATAAACATGTAATTAATACAGTTTTTAATCTGACCATGGATGGTCCGACTCCCCGCTTGATCCGACTGTAACCTTTGTCGGTGATTGTTAATTTTGAAAGGTCATTGTTCTACTCACATCTGGACTTGCCGATGACTCAGAATCGGTGAAATGATTTAGTAAGCTGTTGACATTTGTACCGTGTGGTTGCGCGTTATGTTTGCTAAAGTTATTTTTGAAATCCGTGAGTGTTACTATACTGTACAACAGGAGAAGAATTAATGGACAATCAAATCATTGAATTGGTAAGTCAACCAACCAATGACGACAATAAAGGTGATGATGACGAAGAAATTGAACCGATAACACGGGTTTCACATGTAGATGCCATTTATGTTTGTTATAGCCAGTATGTCTTTAAAGTAGACCTATATATAGGTCCTGCTGTATTTTCATTAGAAAGTAAGAGTTTAACTACATTTTTGTGTGAATAAAAGTGTTCCTCTGGTAATCCGACCTTTTTTTGCATTCCGACCATGCTCCTGGTCCCGTTAGTGACGGATTAGTGAGGTTCTACTGTATAGGTTATAAGGGTGGTGTGATTGTAGTGAATAAACCACATATAAAGGGGGATGCAATAAGAACACTAGTTTTTAAGTTCATGTATATATAAACATTATATATAAAAAAATTACATATAAGTCCTCCATGACTTGTTCTGCTTCTTGTAACTCGATCAATGAAATTTGTTATACTCTTCAAACAAGTGTTCTCGATTAAGATGATGACATTGTGAAACTCTTCCTTGTTCAGGGATTATTTTGATAAACTTGTGATTTAAAATACCCCAACAGGAAGAATTCACAGGGTGTTGGATCACGTGACCATACTGGCCAGTTCTGATAGCCATTGTATGGAAGGATTCGGGTCAGGAATTTATTCCTCAACAAGGCTATCATATTGTGTGAGTTGTAGAAGGTAACACTATCATGTTGGAATCATGTTCAAAGTTCACATTATTAAGAAAGGCAATAATAGAGTTTTCAGCAATATTCCTGTAGCGTTGTCTATTCATTGTCACAGCATTTCGTTCTAATCTTTAAAAATATAAAGCCCGCTGATCCCACTAACCCAAGATCCACAGCACACAGTTACTTTGCAGATACATTACCTTGGAATGGGTTAAACAAGGATTTTCTGCCCATCCCCAAATGTTACAGTTCTGTTTATTAACATAGCCATTTGAATGAAAATGTACCTCATCAGAGAAGATTATTGTATCTGCAAAATTATCGTCTGCATGTTATCTCCAAAATTCATTTAACAAACTTCCCTATTGCAAATGGTCCGTTGGTTTCAGTTTTCAAAGTAACTGAATTTCGTAGGTCTGCATATAGAGATCCTTTGTAAGAATTTACTGAAAGGAATTTTTCAAGATGCCTAACTGTTGTGAACGATGTCAAATTGTTGATTCATATATTGTGAGCAACACTGTTGCACACAATTATGATGTTCTTATTAGACCGATTGGAATGAGAGCACACGGCAATTTTTGATTGCTGCAATTAAAACCATTGTTATTAGCCATGAAGTAACTGTTGACTCACTAGGTGCACTGTGAAAACCTAGAGCCGTTTGAATGTTACACACAGTTCCTGCATAACACTCAACCATATTTGTAATATGTTTTCCCAATTAATATTGGCTGTTCCATTGGTTGTAACCTGTTCCATGATAACTAATCTCAAAAAATACTGATTAACAAAGATATACGAGGTACGTCCAGAAAGTAAGTTCCGTTTCAATTTCTACACTGCAGCGCTGCAATCGTAGTTCCGCACATGCGCGGTAGATGCTCTGTATCAAGGAGAAGAAACAAGCGCCATTTTGAGATTGCTGTCAGCCACGTACGCTTTGTTGTGCTTGTTTACAATGTCGGTGTTGATTGAAAATCCCGCCGCTTATGAAATCAGATCTGTGATTCGTTTTCTGAATGCTAGGAAAGTGAAACCAATTGAAATTTATCGGCAAATATGCGAAGTTTACGGACAAAATGTGATGAGTGATTCAATAGTGAGAAGATGGGTCCGACAATTCAATGAAGGACGTAGTGAAGTGCACGATGAAGAACGAAATGGGTTCCATCTTTGGTTACAGAAGAACTGGTTCACGCGATTGATGACAAGATCCAGGAAAACCACAAGTTTACAATTAGTGCTCTCGCTATGGAATTTCCCCAAAATCTCACGATCACTAATTCATGAAATTGTTACCGAAAAACTGAAATTTCGTAAACTTTGCTCATGTTGGGTACCAAAGATTCTTACTGAGCAACACAAAACAAACTGGATGGGTAGTGCACTTCAGTTTTTGACCCGTTATGATGAAGGCGACGAAGAATTTCTGACACATATAGTCACAGGAGATGAAACTTGGGTTTTTTATGACACCCCTGAAAGTAAGCGGCAATCAATGGAATGGAGGTACACTTCATCCCCAGCAAAGGTTAAGCCGAAACAAATCTTGACACCTCGAAAAATGTTGTGCACAGTGTTCTGGGACTGGAAAGGCATCCTACTCATTGATTTACCGCATGGTCAAACAATCAAAGCAGATGTTTATTGCGAGGCACTTAGGAAATTGCGACGTGCAATACAGAATAAGCACCGAGGATTGCTGTCAAAAGGTGTTGTTTTTCTTCACGACAACGCATGACCACACACTGCAAATGTGACGAAAAACCTCCTACAGGGATTTGGCTGGGACGTGTTTGACCATCCTCCGTACAGCCCTGACCTCGCTCCTAGCGACTTTCATCTGTTCTTACATCTCAAGTCTTTCCTTGGCGGTCAACACTTCAACAATGACGAAGAGCTGAAAGAAAATGTTTCCAACTGGTTGAAGACACAGGCGGCAAACTTCTATGAAGAAGGTATACAAAAACTTGTGCCACACTATGACAAATGCCTGCAAAATTTCGGCAGTTATGTGGAAAAGTAGTTTAAGAGTTGTAGAATTTTGTGCAATAAATAATTTTTCTGTATCTGTACACAATTTAATTTTATTACCAAATGGAACTTACTTTCTGGACGTACCTCGTAAATAAAATATTGCAATTGCAGCAATGCAGCAATAGCTTGCAATTTAAAACTGACGTTCTTATTTAGTCACCCTTTAGGAAAACAGTTTTTAGAACAAGTAAAAACAAATTAATTTATAACAAATTTTTAATGTACAACATCGGTTTCAAATTAATTAGAAAGAAAATAATAATAAACTATTAAGATTAAAAAAAATTATTTACAGTAGGAAGACGGAACTCATCTTATGAACAACCTATGAGGTAAACAAGGAACCCTAGCACATTATTGTTTATGTAATGCTCCAGCTGTTATTAACTATCAATTTCTGATGTGATACCTGAAACTTGTTTAACATTTAATGCTGATTGTTAATCATGAACAGCAAACTAATCCTTTATACTATAACTTGTTAAGGCATACAGAATTACTTTATAACAGTACAAGTACTATCTTGTATGTGTATTGTTTAACAATATTTTTATTTAACATTATCATATTTGAAATCTAGATTGTTTTAAAGATAAAATAGGTTTTCTTTGTTAATTCCAACTTTTTTATGATATATTATTCCATAAAGAAAAAATTACGTTTTGTTTTATGTTTTGTTTGTTTTTTGCTGTGCAAATATATATATATTTTTTTTTTTTTTGGAATTTAACGTCCGACTATTGTGCACACTTGGGCTAATGCAGACGGTGGGGATGATTTATAGCGTATGAAAATGCCAAGCCCTCGCCGGGAATCGAACCCGGGTCCTCGGGATGAAAGTCTAGTACGCTATCCACTAGACCACTGAGGCGGCTCTCTCTCTCTCTCTCTCTCTCTCTCTCTATATATATATATATATATATATATATATATCCTCAATGACTTGCTCTGGTTGTAACTTGTATCTATTCTAACCAATTTCCAACAAGTTAACAGCAAGGCGAAGAAGGGATTCGTTTAATGTGTTCGTGTATGGTAATGTGAGGAAGTGCAGTGTTGTGTTCGTGTAAAACACAACACAATTCTTTAAGATCCGCCATTATGTGTACTTATGAATTTTATGTGTGAGAAAGTGTTTGAATTCTAACATTATATATAGAATATATTCAACATTATATGTAAGCCTATATCATAATTTCTGAATTTCATATTAATACATAATGTTAGGGTTTTTTAAAAATCATATGAGTTATGAAAAAACTGTACATACACATACCTTTATTATAGTGTTTGTTCTCCTATAATATATTACTAGTTAAATAAATATTACTCTCTATAATTTATTTGTTTTGTAATAATAATTATTATTTTTGTGTATTGGAAATTAATGCAAACTGAATCTTGAATAAGACATGTAAATATCACGTAAATTTTGGAAATGTGTAAAAACCCCTAACCAATCTCCTGATTGCGCCCTAAGTACCATAGTACAGGGTCTCCAATAACTAAAGATTCCATCTATCGTGATCCCCAAATATAACATGTTTTCTAAAATAAAATATACCCATGCTATAGTGTCTGCCATTGTATATGTAAGTATGTAATCTGTATATGAATGTATACTTTAATGTGTGAACTGCGTACCTCAAAGTTATAGGTGTGACTCTGTAAGCTTACTCATTCAGTTTCCGTTAATGATGATCTTTCATCCTCATTAGTCAAACTAGCATAAAGTATGAATTATAAAGGAAAATATAGGTTTACATGTAAGCTAGTAGCAGTGTTCTTATAAAAATAATATTTTACTTGTATTGTACATATTTTACAAACTAATTTCTTTTGTTTTATGAAGGTAATTTTTGTTAAGGTAATTTGTATGTCCATTTCCCTTGTTAGGTGCCTAATATATTGCATTTAATTATGTAAAAAACATCTTTTTTGTTGCATTTGTTTTCAGTTTCAGTATAATAAAAGTATAATGTTAGTAGGATGCACTGTAGTTTAACATCAGTTTTGATACTGATATCGTTTGTCTTTATATGATATCTGAATGTGAATAATTCAAATCTAAAGGAACTGCTTTGCATTGACAAAGAAACAAGTTTAGTACAGTAGAAATAATCCAAAAATATAACTGTTAAACTGAATGTAGATATTTGTAAAACATTTGACAGTGATGTACCACTTTTGTTGCGGGATTAGATAGAACACAAACAGGGTGAAGAGTGGGGGCACATATTTAGGTCATGTAACTAGAATGTCTACACATATTCTCCTAAGAGGGACAATAAACTTGTCTTTGACCCATAAATAAACCTTAGAGAAGGAAAGATGTACATTCTTTTAAAATTCTAAATACCAATAATTTGTTTAATAAGTCTTTACACAGAGAGTTGTAGGGATTGCTGAAAACTCCCAAGTTAAAAGCTTTCAAATTACCTATTATCTGCATTTTAATGTAGGTACTATATTTTCATAATAAACTTTCTAATCAAAATGGTATTTATTTTATTTAAACACGCTTATTATTATAGTTTACATTAAAGAAAAAAAATAGTTGTAGATGTTCTGTTCATAGACAATGGTTTTGTTACAGCTGAACGAATTCGACGGCAACAGGAGGAGGCTGAGTGTGGATCTTTCACTGACAACGAATCAGGTAAGAATACGAGTTAAAACACTTTTTTACTTACTTATTATTAGCAAACAGAAAATGTATTACAGTGAATTGAAAAAAATTATTATCTTTTAGTGAATGTATTGGTTTAAGGTATATTGAGTTCATGGAAATGGTTTTGGAAATGCATGCACGCACAGTAAGGTATTTAGCTATTGAAATTTGGAATTCAAACTAATTTTTCTTTTAGTATTTTTACTTCTCCAGTTGCAATAATTGAGAAAAAATATTCAAATTTGTATTTTTTTATAGAATTATTGAAAGTAATGTTATTACTGATTTCCTATTCAATTCTTTTTTAAGAAAAGCATGTGATTCTTTTGCTACTTATTGTAGAAAATTTCTATTTCATTTGTCATTTGATCTGTAGTAATCAGCTGGTCTGTTTACTACACATTTTACGAAAAAAAGTGTTAGTAGAGCACATACGACATAATGAAAATAATAGATGAGTTTTAACTAAGATCTCAGGTGAGGTGCCTCCTAATTGAAATCTATGAGTACTCATAACAAAAATGTAGTTAAAGTTAGGTAAGAATAAATTGGTCCGAAGAAGGCTAAACGTAAATATTTGGATGTTCTGAGAAAATGTTTAAGTTATACAATTAATTTAGAAATTTAAAGTTAAAATTTTGAAATTAAGAGTCAGAAAGTTCACCTAACAAAATTATGAAGATCTCTTCAAATTGAAAGTTGGTTAAAATTTATTATGCATATAATTATCCGAATTCAGTTATTGTAATTGGTTCTTCAATCTATGTATTCTGTTTGTTGATCAATCTTACTTTTTAAATTTATTATACCTTTTAAAACAACTTTATTTTCGGAGCAGTAGACAAGCGTCATTCACTTCGTTGTCTCCGCTTGACTTCTTAGCATCTTCCCTTTCTGTAACTGTCACTTCGAGGATGCCAGTTATGGTATTACTCCGCCCTCATTGTGCACTATTTTTGATCAGTCTAATTTTAATTAAAAAAAAACATATAAAGAAGATTATTATTCAATTATGTTATTTAACATTTATAATTTATAAAATTATAGAATATCTTCTTTATTTAATACTGTAATTACTTTAAACTTATTGTACGCAAAGTTTTTACATTTGAGCACCTAATCTCATGAATGGTTAACCATTTGACGAATCAAAATGCAGCTATGGTGCAACATGATGTTTCATCTAGTTTTGTCATTATTGAATCTTGTTTACATATAGGTGATTCTGGCTTCATACTGGTTTATCGAAAATTATTTAAATTTCTAGACCTGTTACAAAAAATCTGATGTATACAAACTGTAGTACACTTATTTGCTGAAACGTCTAAATATGTTGTTTTCGTGTATTTCACCAGTTAAAATGACATGTTAAAACTAGGTAAGCTTTGGCTGTATGATATGTTTAATTTTGTATTCTATTTATTTACACATTGTTTCTACTGTGTGTTAATAAATTAAATTTTCTCATAATCAGAAAGATTATCAAATTTTGTTCAAATGTAGTCTAAAACCAAAATTTGTGTCAACCACATCCATATAATATCTTGTTTAGAAGTTATTGGGGGAAAATATGCCTAATTTTTCAAAATTATTTTGTCAGATTTAGTACAATTAAATTTGTTATATGTAGTAATAGTGCTTGTATACATAGAGGGGAACAAGGTTGGTAGTGTATAGGTTTTCTCAGCTATTTCGATCCAGTGAAAATGGACAGAGGAGTAGCAATGTGGTTAGGGAATCAAAACTCATCCTTAAGGTCACTGACAAAACCAGTTTTTTCGTTTATTAAGCAATATATGTGTAGATAGTTCTCACATATACCTAGTAGACAAGTCCACTGATAGATTTTGTTAAAGGCATGGATGACAAGCTCTAAATCAAGTAGTAGTTATGCGTAAAAACTCTTACTTTATTCGTTCAATTTGCCAGTTGTTATGAAAAATATACCACAGTTATGTTCAGGGTGAAAATATTATTATTATTATTATTTTAGTTTTTGTTTTCATGTGAAAATCAAGGAAGGAATGTGTTCATTCACATGTGGCCTTCTGGATATAATGCAAATCTAGTTTCGTAACCTAAAAAAATTGCAGTTTAGTTTACAAGCAAAGTTCAGAAATTTAACCCTTAAAAACATTATTTTCATTTTAATATTTTGGGGATAGTATAAATTGGTTGATGAGGTAAAAATTTAATTTTACTTCCAGATTTTCTTCGTAATTTTTGAAGACATATTATGTAAAATTGAGAAAAAAATCATTTTTTGAGTAACTTATGTATTTTTTGCTTGTAGTATTTTTTTAAAATTCATGGGGTTTGTTAAAAAATTTAAAAAATATTAATAAAAACATATAAAGTAAAGGTTTAAAGTACAATGAAAACTGTTTGAACCCTTAAAATATGCTTTCGGGGATGGATTTTAAAAACAATATATACACTTCATTTATTTATTTACTGGCTTTTAATTCAGTGTTGTAAATGCTTGCTTGTACATCAATTGCAGAATGTTTTGCATTGTTTGTAGAGTCAGGTAACTGCTTGAATAGAAAATATTTGCACAGCTCCACATGCTTCCTTTATCACAACATTCCAAGCTTTTAATGGATCCAAAGAATAAAATAATACTTGAGGTATTTTTGGCAGAGCACCAAGTGTTCTGGCTCTGGTAATTGGCTAACAGTGTTCAAAAACATTCCACATAATTCAATTGCATTGTTAAGTGATACCTTCACATCTTGTGTTTTTTTCAGATTTGTTGGCAATGATTAAAATTTTGGAAAAGCACAAAATCCAAATGTTATGAGAATAAAAATTTAAAAGGGGGAAAGCTATTTGAAGTTGTAACAATTGAAAAGTGTTGAAAAGGTGCAACAGTAATACCATAAAGAAAAAAAATCATAATGTAGATTATGTTTGCCAGAATGAACTGAAAAAATAAAGAAAAATCTGAATCTGGCATTTGTGTTGAATGTGGCAATGTGTCCTTTGTGTTTATAGAATTATACACAACATTTTGAAATGTGCATCAACTCTCGTTCTGAAATGACTTAAAAAATATATAGTAAATCCACATTGTATAGAGAAAAAACTGAAAGATTTTTATCATTCTTCAGGGAGTTTGGGCGTCATGTCTGTTTGTAAACTTTGTCTGAGTACAATGATAAAAACATTGTTTAATGGCAAAGTCAATGTATGAAGTCATCTATGGTCTCTTTTAGTAGGGAGCAGTTTTGTAAACCTGCGTAAATCCAGTTTAACATTTTAACAAAAAATCCTATCTGTATTATGCAACTAATATTATACTTGTTTTTTCAATATTATACCTTCAATAATGAAAAACAATTCATGGTATTAATCAATTTCTGATAGTAGTGAACAGGTGGTTGCAGTAAATTGAAAATATTAAAGTTTCCACAGCCAAAAATTGTGGTAGGGTAAGAATTATAACATCGTGTAGTGGGCTAATTATGGGGTAGTACCAAGGTTATTGACTAAGTGAAGTAAGGTTTTTGTTTCAATTCGACCCTTCTGCATTTGGTTTGCATGTTGTGCAGTTTTGGCCTAACACATTTTGAAATTTGATAAAAAAGTACCTTGTATTTAGCCCGAATGACGTGTATTAAGATTTTCTTCCATTTCAAGACGGCAGCCTTTGATTTAATGATGGCGGATGTAGTTGCTGGCAGTTTCCTGTAATGCTGGCTGAATGACAGGACCTATCATAATGTTCACTGCTTCGTAAAAAGGGGCGTACAATTTCCAATGAAATTGATCCAGTAGCATTTTTCGAAAGTATTAACAGTTACTAGTTAAATTGGCAGAAAAAGTTATGAGTTCGTAAGAGTGCTGTCATGGAGCAGTACCAGGCAATTAATTAAGAATGTACTGTGAGGTATACTGTTATTTGAATTACTAGTTACAAGTCAGATAAAAGTGTAAGACACAGATAAATTGGCTTTTCCAACAGGGCTATATTTCATGTTTTTTCTGTATTGGTTGTAATGAATCAATTTTTGATTTTACAGTTTTATAGTTTAGCCTGATATTTATTACTAAAAAAAATGTGTAATGTTTTTTAATTGAATTAAGCATTCTCATTTATATTTAATTATTTAATATTCTTACTATCTAAAATTGTTGACATATAAAAAAATTATAAAAATTATCAACAGGAAATAGTTATTCATGCATAGGCCAATGTTAATACACTAAAGCTAAAAACAAACGTTTAGTCTGATTCTTTGAGTGGTAAAAATAAAAATAAAACTTAAATGTGATCAGCAGAACCACAAATCTCAAAGAACCCCCTCCAGAGAGAAGAATCTCTTGGAATTATGATTGTAAAGTCTACATAATTGTTAGCAAAGAAACCTGCTCCCGAACTCTCTTCCCAAATTTCATTTTCTATCCTCTGACAGGAATTTATCTACTGGGGCTTATTATTGTATATTTTATTTGTATCTATTTATTACATTATATTTTATACTGTAAATATAGTTGTTAGTGCCTTTATTATTATTTAAATGTCATTTTATGAGATCTTGAGAAGCATTTTGAATTTTATATTTTTATAGCCTAACCTTTTCTGATAATTTCAGCACATAAGGGATCATAAATGATGATATAAAAAATTTCATTTTTTCATCTGTTTAAACATTTTTACCTCTAATTTTTATGCTTTTTTGAAATTATTATTTCAGGATATCTATTGGTAACCAGGTCTTTTTCAATACTATTTAGCTCCCGGTTTAAACTTTCTTGGAGTAAATATTATTGGGTCTGTCAAGTAATAAATGAACTATTTCTTTGTTTACCAAATTAGGATGATTAGAATTATGAAAAATCATATGTATGTGTCTTTTTTCTATAAATGATAAAAAGAAAATTTAAAAAGCTAATTTAATTAGATTTTAACATTGATTATTAAGGTCAAAATCAAATTTATAAAGAATTGTAAAATAAATAAATAAATGTGGTTTATGGTGGAAAAAATGGTTAGTGAAACAATATAATTATTGACAATTCGTTAATTGAAAGCATTTTTAAAGTTAGAATTTATTTTATTAAAAATGTGATCGCAAAGTACATGTTATTTTTACTGGTAAGATTTTTTTATCTAACTGCAGTTTGTTTTTCTTTATTTCACAAGGCGGAAGTTTGTTAAAGTTAATTTAAGAAGTTTTCGTGGATGGAAGCCAAGTTGATGATGTTGGCAAAATATTTTGTTAGTTCTCATATAAACATCAGTTGCCCTTTGCTCGTGAATTCAAACGATGTTTTAAATATGTTTAAACAAACTTAACTGTGCCGCGTACTAAGCTGTAATCACTAGTGTTTATAAATGATTTTATTTTCAAGTTCAAAAACTTATATCCCCTCTCCAGATATATACAAAGTGATAAAATAAGAAACTATTTTATCCTTTAAAAAAATAATAAACTATAATGAAACATACATTTGTTTTATTTCATATTTGGTACTCTGACTTGAGTTATGCATCTTTATATATGATTAAGATATAATTTTTTTAAAAAATTTAACAGATTTTCCAGTTTTTTTTATAGATACTGGAAAATTCCAAAGATAGTGTGAACCATTCATTTTGTCAGGGAGCCTACTAATGTACAAATGGAAAAGTGGTACTTGTGTTAACTCCATTGTGCAAAATTTGATACACAAATTTAGGCTTATTTAAAAAAAACAAGATTTTTTTAACCAAAATGTTCTTGACAAAATTTTGTTTGTAAAACTAAAAAATGGTTCCAAGAACTGGCCAAAAACTCACTACTTGTCAAAGCTTTTTGAAATTGGTCAATTTGTTCATTGGTCTCTAGCAGTGTTCATTGGCTAGACGGAAACATTTATTTTGGACTCACATAATTTATTTAAATCTCAATTTGACAAAAAAACAGATTTTTCTTTATAATAGTCAAACCAGGTTTTCAAAGTTTAATATAAAAAATTAGTTTTAAATAGAATTGAATTGCTGCTATTTTGAAATGGAATGAATTGCTGCTAAACTATCACAGCAAATTGGAATAAAACATAAATTGCTTGAAGTCATAAGCTAAAACATCGTAGAGGTCAGGATTGACATTTCACACTTTTTGTGAGGATTTTACTGAATTCTTGTAAAATTTCATAAATAAAATGATGTAGACATTTTTTTAACATTCAGCAACATGCATTTTTAAGATCTAAATCCATGATAAGTGTGCTAAAGCATGACACCCACTTGTTTTCCTGATGACTCCTAAGGACCAAAATAAATATGCTAGGTATAAATTTAACTTTCTCCTGGCAACTAATATAACAAAATGTAAAAATAAATATGCAAACGTTTCCACAAACGAGATGAATTGATCCTATTTGTCGTAAACGCACCTTTACAGTGATCTGTTGTTTATACTATTTAATCTCAATTATTCTGTTTTAGC
This sequence comes from Callitettix versicolor, assembly GCA_022606455.1. Taxonomy (NCBI): domain Eukaryota; kingdom Metazoa; phylum Arthropoda; class Insecta; order Hemiptera; family Cercopidae; genus Callitettix; species Callitettix versicolor. The sequence goes on from CM040189.1 coordinate 88,179,535, forward strand.
AACAGAAAAACAAAGATGAATCACACTTCTGTTTTTGAACGTTATGTTTTACTTTTCATTAAATGTGTTCATTATTCATCACATTTCTTATTGTACACAGTATGTGGAGAGGAAGTTATGTTACAGGCAAGACATTGAGGGTTTTAGAAGTAGTTTTGGGGATTTTTATGAAAGATTAATTTGGCTCAAATGTATTTAAAGGCTTATTTTGTCTATACTGTTAGTTAAAATGCTTATTTTATTATTTTTGATGTATATAGCTTAAGCAAGTTGATACAATAACCCAGTTTTATATATCACAATCTTATTAATAAAATTCCAGTTTATGAGCATTAATGAAACTTCGTAAAATCAGTAACAGTAACAGGGAAAATTTTATCTGCTTGATCTGTTACATAGATTTTACTAAATTCTTGGCCATATTTTAAATATATGATGACTGTTAATTCAAATTAGTATACTGAATTTGAAATAATAAAAATAAATGACTGGAAAAAATAAAGATAAATTCCGGTTTGTTTTGGTTTGGGTGATTTATTCACAAGCAGTAAATTTATTTTCGTTTGGTACTCCGATTATGCAGACTTATTGAAAGTCTTTTACTACATTAACAAATAACCTAATCACTTGAAACATGAAGTTTTCTATATGAATGAATAAGTTTGTTCATATTTTCAAACACAGCCTGTTTTCAATAATATGTTTATCATCCTCATTAGTCTTATAGTACAAAACTTTATAACGTATATTAATACAAGAAGTACACTGACTAAAACTAGAAATCCATATATGAACAAATTCTGTCAGTGTGATTCCGTTTTAGAAAAAAAAAACATTTAAAGAACTTTAAGAGAAGAAATTTTTAAAAAAGGTTCGTATAGAGTTTTTTTTAGCTTCTCTGTTTTAGTTTAGATGGTATGGGATACTTTTGAGCCCTTTTAAATAAAAAAATGATTGCGAGAGAGTTTCTGTACCAATTCTGTTAGTAATTTGAGGACAATTTCTTATCTATATAAAGCAAAAATATTTAAGTTCCTACATGTCACCTTCACCCCTCTCTTTGTTTACATTTCCCAGCGTCCAAGCAGGGCTCGGTGGTCGATGTACTAAGACACTGTCAGTCTGTTGCGTCTCTGAACTGTGTACCTCAAAGTCATGATTTTGGTTGCAATTACTATCTTAAACTTTACTTTTTGTTTCATCCCAATTAGTCTTAACTGGCATAAATCAAACCAGCAGTTCACCTGATCAACTCCCTATTAAAAGGTGTTGCATGTTATTATGATGTAAAATTATAAATTAATAAAAAGAAAGAATTATTGTAAAGCCCGTTTCAATAATTTTGCCAAAATATGAGTCTCTATCTTAAAAAAATGTGGTTTTCTTTAGTCCTAAGCAAGCTTTTTTTAATTTCAAATTTATTATTCTGATTTAAGTTATAATTTTCACATATGAGTAAAAGTAGAGCAGAGCCTGACATTACTTAAAATCGTTTCTGAGAAATTAGATTTTTTTTTAATTGGAGTTGTTTTGATAGATTTTGAAAAGGAATTTTTAGGTAAATAAGAACAATTTAGGAATTTTGTGCTGTTTGTCATGCATTATATTTTCAGTTAATGTTGTAAATCAGATCGAGTGTTTGAGGTACTAGCCCAGTTTTTATGATAATCAGCTGTCATGCATAACTACAATAATTGTTGATAGTAAACATTTTAGTGGTTACTGTTCACAATATTTAGTAATGTAAAAAGAACAGAAATAATAAAAATTGGTTCCAAACAATTATTCATAAAATATAACCAATTAAACTTAAGGTTTAGTGAGTTACAGTGTGATTGCTTCTGAAGAGACTTCGCTTGTTATTGGCCAGTAAAATATCCAGTATACAATACAAGTACCTATGTACAGTAGTTGTTATGTGTAATAAAAGTAAATCATATGACTACATTACAGCCGTCACTGCAAGTTTGTCCGCATAAAGTTAATAGTGTAAAAAACGTTGATGAATATTTACAAGATGAAATTATGCAGAAACTGTGTAAACTGTCCCAGAAATAGAACAGCTCTGTGCGTAATAATATTCTTAATGTTGGCAAATACCTTAAATTCTTAGAGTTCGCATGGTATGCAGTTTGTGTGAGCTTCATTGGCCAAGATTTTGTTTCATTCAAAGTTTGAATTTTACTTTCTTCCTACACAAAGTACATACCATGATAGAAACAGTGGTAAATCAGTTTAACACTTCTTGATGATTTCAAGCACTTTTTTTTGACAAAAAATTTTATTTTTTTAATTTATTATTTTATTATTTAATTTAAAAATTTATTATCATTAATAAAAATTGGATTTTGATAAAATCTTGTAATGCACAAGGACCAAGTATAAAAACAAAATGTATTGGTAGAGTAATGAATGCTTTAAGATCATTCTATGTGGTGGTCAATGAAATGTCAAGAAAAAGCTGGTAAATTTGTTGTACAATTTGGCTCAAATTATGTTTAAAAAAATATATGCCCACTAAATTTTAAAATTCAAGAAATTTGCCATATGCTAGCGGTACCCACATGTTGTCTGTGGAATTCAAATGTTTTCATCATGAATATTTTATGTTAACAGGATCTAAGTAGAAATTTTAATAACCTGCTTTGAGGTGTTTGAACTTCTTCTGTCCAAACTCACCTCAAACCATCTGTCCAAATTTCTCTGTGCACATGTGTGTGTGTGCGCGCGCACGTGCACACACACACACACACACACACACACACACATCCCTGTCAAAACAGTCATTTTTTGGCAACGTTATAATGAATGTGTGTAAAGTTTCAAAAGAATTTCTTCAGGAATAAGCAATAAATAGAAAATCAGAAACGTATACATTTTCGTAGTACATTCCTTGCATACTTTATGTGTGAAGAAAGTAATAAATAACAAAATATATTTTAAACTGTAAATTTTATGTCACTATTCTGTTACGTTTAGTAATTAGCAAAGTACTTTTAAAGACAAAGTTAGTACAAATTTTATAATCTTAGCCATAACTGAGATCTTAACCCAATTTCTGCTATAAAAAATTTACTAAAAAATTGTTCATTTTGAAGAATTAAAACAATCTAAAGTTGAATTAAATTTTTGTTTGTAAAAGAACTGTTTGAGAAACATTCAATAATTACAAAGAAGTGCCATCATAGAGAAGAAGGAGAAATTGTGATGAATGGATCTATCAATCATTCTTGTCTCACCCGAAACTTGCAACAACTTGGTACTTTCTCTTTGTTAGAATGTTTCTGTTAACTTGTATTTTGATTAGCAATTACAGTTTTTAAAAACTTTTATTTAAAATATTTGATTAATCTTTTGCTTGCTGAAAGACTGTCCTCCAAAATCCATTTTTCATAAAAAAGGGAAATTTTATTTTGTAACCTCTTTGGAAATTTTTTAGAGAAATAGCTTGTTTTCTTTAAAATTTTCTATTATCACTACAGTTTTATCCTTTTAAGTCAATCATCTGAACATCTTTAAAACAAACAATTAATATTTAATATTTTAAAAAGATCAATTCCCAGATTATGTTAGATATTAAATTATATATATATATATATATATATATATATATATATATATAAAATAATAATAAAAAAATAAAAATAAAATAATAAATGTTTTTATCTACCATTTTGAAATGTTTTTCAAGTTTAAAATATTTTTATTTAAAACAAATTCTTGAATAAACATAATTTTTCAACTTTTGGTCTTTCATTATCATATTCTATATTTTATAATTGAAAATACATTTGGTCTATAGCAGTTTCGTACCAAACACAATGATTAAAAAAAAAGTATGTTTACCCTTCCCCTGTTTTAGAAGAAATGCTGTGTTAAAAAATGCTCTATGTTTACTTGGTTTGGGCTTGAACACTTTAAAAAAGTTTTATAACTTTGTGTGCTTTATTTTTGTGCTGGTAGTGCTTTAACTTGTGTGTTGGTAGTGTGTCATGAATTAGTACACTTATGCGAATTATAAGAATCCTTAATGTATACATATGTACCTTAAAAATAATTGTGAGAATGAATTTCCAAAATGTGTCAGTATCACAATATTATATGTACCTTACATGTTTTTGATAACTGATTTCACTATCATAATCAGTTTTAAACACTGCATAAATTATAATTTTCAATTAATTTTCAAGTTACTGTCAAAATACAAAAAGAATCCTGACTGTTTCAGATTTTTGTCGTATTTTCAAAGAAATTTAAGTAATTTTTGCAGATGGTAACACTTGTAATGGTAAAATCAGATTTTAAAAATGTATATGATGAAAAAGTAATGACATTTTTTAATAGATATTGACAAGGATCCATGTTGAAACCATTTAATGGATTTTACTGGTTAATGAAATTGTCCAAGTTATAATCTTAATCAATTAGTCCAGCCAAATAGCTTATTCTTACATAAAAATTTGCTTATTTTATGTTGTTTTAGAGTGGTTTAAATTTGCAGATATAAAAGTAAAATAAAAATGGTACGCCAAAGTATGCTTTGAGAATATTGTAAAGTTATATGAGAAAGTTTGTGCAGTGCTGTTTAGAAACAGCCAACTATGTATTTAAGTGTATGTGATGATTGACCGGGTTAGGTAAATCGGTCAGTATGTGTGGGCTACACATGCAATTCATTACTAGACAACCCCCACACATAACCTCTCACAGTGACATGTTACATTCATTATTCATTGCTGGTAAATGCAGTAATTTGTTTAGTCATCATTAATTTGACGTTTTATTAACGTTCCTAGTTTAATGTGTAAATATTTTTAAATATACATAATCATAAGAAAGATCAACTCCTGTGTAGCGATTGGAACAAAAATCAATTTTGAGTTTTTGGGAACATCTGTTTTTGAGTCAAGTAAGTGGTTTTGGCTAAGTTACCTGTGGACATCACTGGAGACTAAATGAATTGTCCGGTTTTGATATATCATATAATCATATTTAGCTCATGTCTGATTAGTTTTACACAAATTGTAAAAAAAAAAAAAAATCGTTTTTGGTAAAAAAAACTACAAAATTAACAAATTAAATTTTTGCAAAATCGGCTTTAATAACTTATATGAAAAGGTGCTCAAATGTAATTTATAAATAATTAAACAAAACTTATGGGTCATGTGTCTGTAAATTCATTTCACGAGCTAATTGTAACTATAATTCATAAATTCTCAAAACCAATTAAAATTTGTATGTTTTTTGAAGGTTAGTAGCTCATGTCAATGCAACTGGTTTTAAACAAACAAACAAATTTACACTTGACAGTAAAACAAAAAAAGGAAAAAGTTAACTCCTGACCAAAGCCAGTTATGATTACTTTTGAACCATAATATTAATTTTGAATTTTTTTTATCTCGGCCAAGTTAGTCATATATATCCAAATTTTGAAGGAAAATGGTTTATAACTTTTTTTTAAAATGTCAGTTTTTCTTTCCCCCTTATTTATCAATAGGTTCTGGTGGCAGCACTAGGCTTGCTGGACTGTTCTTTTTGACCATAGTCATTGACTCTTCACGTAATTCTTTTTGAATTATCCATTTTATTTTTGTAAAAGTAAAAACTCTTTCCTTTAATTTTTGTATAACTTATTTTTCAAAAAAAAAATGTTAAAAGTAACTGGGAATAAATTACTCCTAACTTTTCAGTTGTCCTGTATGTGTGGGTAAACGCATTTTCTTTGACTTAAAACAAATTAGAAACAAATCCACTTTAAGTGTGCATGCATTAATTTTATATCAATTATTTATTGCGTGTCAACCAAGTAAGTAAAATATTGAAAACAAAATAAATAATTTTTTGTTTACTTGTGAACTTAAATGTCTTTTCTTTCAGATTTTGATAGTTTTGAATTTTTAGTTAATATGACTAAATATTGAACAAAATTTATATTGCTATTTTTTGAAAAAATGGGCTTTAGATTTTCTCCATTTTTAATTTTAAAGTTTTTCACTGAATATTGGAATCTGAATTGTGTAAAGCCATTCAAACATTTTTTGTGATGTTTATATGGTTATTTGAATGTGATGTAAATTTAATGTTAAAATGTTTGTGCAATAGTTTTCAGCATTTATTTGTACACAATCTTTTATCAGTTTAAATAGTAGGATTTGCCATATGCTGATGTAATACACTGTGCTCACTGTTTAAACTGGATTTCTACTCAGCCGTATGTACAGTACCTTTTCACTTAACGTGGGTTGCAAATCTCATTAAACGAGCAATTTTACTGCCGCTTGCTTATCCATGCAAAGCGAGCCAGCTCATTACTTACAGTTCTGCTACAAAATTATAGCATTAATTAATGGTGGTACATTATTAACATTACTGTATTCCTTCCTTAATAATGACTAAACCTTTGTAAACAATAATTGCATTTCCAATATTTGTACTTTAGAAGTCTGTTCTTCCAATTTCTTATTCATCCCATGATATAAACTTAGGATCATTAATATTCTGATTTTTCTAATCATTAATTTTCCTCTATTCTCTTATGCTGAACTTAATTAGATAAATGGCAGGAAAACATTATAGGATTACAAACTTTCTCATACTAAAATATCCCCCCCAAAAAAAGAATCCAGTTCAGACTTTAACAATAGAAAAAAATAAATTATGTCTGAGATTAAATTTGGACATAATTTAACGTTTTTGTCATAAACGTTTTCGGGTCATAAACGTAAAGTAATTATTATCGTATGTAAGGGTCCATTATTTTCATTTTCAATATTCATTATGGAAAATGTACTGTGGTGTGAGTAAGTTCTAAAAAAGAATTATTTTCTTATGCATTATTTCCTTCGTTACATTCTACTGTATTGCATTGTCTTGCTTTTGGAAGTCTTGTGGGACATTGAACTTTTGGTAATTTTCATTAAACTCACTATCAGTATAATTAGTGTTTTCATAAAAGTAATTGTCAAATTCTCTTTGTTTTGACATTTTGTAAATGGAATAGTCTTTACAGGTTACATCTAATGATTTAGTATTGCATTTAAGTAAATGAAGTTCAGAATTTTTAAAGTTTTTGGCTACACACGTTGCAAACATTTCATAAAAGTCATTTTCAAAATGAAGGTTATATTTCATTTTAGGTACCAAATATGATTTTACAAAATCAACAGTATCATTGTTTAAATTATTTTCTGATATTTCAACTATTAAATGCATTTTTACGTTCCAAATAATTTTATTTATAATAAAGTTAATTAATTATTTGTCTTTCAACTCAGTGTATTAAATTTAAAATTTAAACAAAATATGCTTTAAAAGTAAATCAGAAGAAATAAACAGTACTACAATTTTGTTAAGTAGGATGGTTTTTTTTTTTAATGAAAATAGGTCCTGAGTCGGATTTTTGCTGGTATAAAGATCCATATGTTTTGTTTCTATACTTTTGGTCTACATTTGATCAAAATTTTACTGAAATTATTAGTTCGAATTTTGAGAAACCAGTTATAAGTTTTTTTTACCAAAAAGAGCTTCAATTTTGATTTTTCTTTTAATGAAAAAATTTTCTTTAGATCTGGGTAAAGACTTACACAAAATATCATTTAAATTAATAAATTCATTTAATCTCCAGCGATGTCCACAGGCGTCTAATGATACCACTTTTTGAAATACCACGTTTTCTACCTGAAAACAGGTAGAATCCATAAAAATCTCAACATGGATTTATACTTTGTCATGAACAAAAAAGTATGAAAACAAAATAAGATACTGGTTATTCTGAATTAAAGATCTTTATACATCTTTTAAAAACCATTTAAGTTTTAATATAAGTATGTAAATCAGAGTTGCTCTTAACAATGATTTAGTTAGTAATTTAGTGGAGGAAGATTCTAAAGACTGATTATCTATAATAAACATCTTTGATCTCATGCAAAATTGAAAAAAATTGTTTTAGAACCAAAAAAAAAAATGTCAAAATATGTTTATAATTTTTTATAATAGTATCCTGTTGGTATGAAAAGATGTACTGTAACTGTGTCTATATTTCTTTTCAAACAGCTTGGATTGTAGCAGGCTAGCAATACACATTAGAACTTTACTTGGGAATTTTTAATGGAACTCTATCAAAATCGTGTTAGTTGTTCATCTTAAATAACAGGTTGAATAAAATCACAAAATGAATTACAACAACTATTCTTTGTAATTGTTTTTTACATAGCTGAATATTTTGCTGAAAATTATTTCAGCATTTAGAAGTTGCGAAACAGTTCAAAAAGTCAAGCTGCATAAATTATGGATGGCATCAAAAAGTAAAGTATATTTTTAAGGAAAATATAAGTTCATGTTTACTTATAAAAATAATTTTTCTGAAATTATTTGTTTAAATTTAATGTGTATTGTTCTTTTTTTGTTTAAGTTTAAAGAGGTATTTACTTACTTAAGTTTTGTTTCAGGTAAGACCTAACTTTGGCTGTTAAAAAAATAAACTTGCTGTGTGGTAAGTCATAAATTCATATTTTCTGATGCCATTTTATATGTGTCATATGTTTAATCTCTCAGCAAATATAGGTGTGGTCACATATTATGGTCATTAAATGTGTGTTAACCTAAAAGTAATTTCATTAAACATGCATTAATTTGTAATTTTATTTGATAAAGTACTACTAGCTTCTTGGGTCGCATGGGACTTTAATTACAATTTTTGTGTATTTCAAGTGTATTTTCAATCTTATATATTCAAATTGGATTTCATATATTTTAATGTGTTTTTGTCATTGCAAAACTACCATTTTTGGTTTTGTTTATTACAGTCAGTTTGCAAGTAGGTAGGGTATATGTTTGTGTTGTATAAGAGATCAGTATGATCATTTTTTAATTTGAAATAACAAAGATTTAAAATAATTTATATAAAAGGATCGAATAAGTATGTGGTATGCAGTACCATTGATAATGACCCGATTCTATTTGAGTGAAATTTGAGACATAAAGGCTACTGGAGGGTTGGTGGAAGTAGCGTAGGAGGCAAAAAGCTCAAGTCTCCACGATATTCTCTTTTAATTCAATTAATTTATAACAACAGTAAGGCATGTGATTGGTTGTACCACGACATAATGCCATAAGGTAATGCATAGTTGGAGGTTAAATGTGCAAGTAAATTAAAAATTATTGGTTTTCTTGTTAGATATTTTTGTTGACAATATCACTAGTGTTACATGCACTATAACTAAAAATCCATTAGATACAGTTTTAGAATTCTAGCACAAAAACTAGACAGTTTTTTTATAGTGTTTATTCGCTAAAAAAAAAATCAATAAATATAATTTTCTAAATACATAGAACACAATTGGATAATTAGAATAGCTCTAGATAAATAGAAAATAATAATTTGACCAATTTAGCTCAGTTGCAGCTTTTAAGTACCTAAAAAAAAGAAAAAAAAACTGATGGATTACTATCCCTCCAAAAACATTGCGTTTTATGATTGTGTTGTTTGATGAAAAATCGCTGTTTGCCTAAAAATCAGTGACTTTTTTCAAATTTTGGTTATATTTGAAAGATTCATAACTGAAGTCACAGTACCACATTTGTAAGAAAAAAAAATGCAGTAAACAGAAAATAACTGCGAGAATTTGCTTTGAGTTTTTTGTCAACGAATCTTGAAATCAGAATTTTGAAATAGCAGACAATTTGCTAATTCGAATGCTTAAGGGTTTCTTTTCATTCCTTTTGATATGATTTTAATAGATGAGAGAGTTTGGTTTCTAAAAGTGTCGAAAAAAGGTTAAACCTTTGAAGCAGCGTAGTGAAGTAAATTAAAAAAACTGTGATACACAGCGAACTGTGGTTATAAAGGCTGGAAATATTGTGATGGAAACTTTGATAATGTCCGCATTACACTCATTCAATTCCATCTAGACACCCTTTGTAGGCTGTTGTGCCATACTTGGGTTTATTTTTAAATGGTGAGAAAAATAAGTGATGCGTAAATATTGCATAGACTTTCTCAGATTAATTAAAACAATTTTGTTTGTGCTCAAATGAAACAAGTTAAATTTTCAATCGAAATGTGAATATTACTTTTATTAAAATTAATTAAACAAGATTAAACACAATAGAAGCAAATACATTAAATGTTAATATTTCTGTGAACTGTTATGTATGTTTTTAAGACTAAAGTTAATATTAAATTGCCCGCCACCATCAGCTAATCAATACAGTATCGTTGAAAGTTTTAAAGGTCTCTCCATTGTATTCAGACAGGAATAGATTTCAAACCCTTTGTCTAGGTTTCATTATTGTTTTATATGTTTAGAGCAGAAGGAACAAGATGAAATCACATTTCAAAACCAATTTTGCCACTGAAGCCAAACTTTGTTTTCCTTAGTTTCATTTCTCATTATTAAGATATAATTAAATGTCAATGCAACAGTTTATTAGATATATACTTTAAACCCTGGTTTTGGAAAAAAGTAACCATGGCATATTTTGTATAAAAAAAATCAAACTTTCATTTTGATAATTGCGTAGATAAGTCTATTTCTCATCAAAATCTCTTAAATGGCTGCAATTCAGAACCATTAAAGAATATTACCGTTATCTTACACTTCTTAAAAATTTAAATTTCATTTTAAAAAAATGAAATCTACATTTTGAAATTGCATTTTTAATGAAACTAATAAAATTGAAGTAAAAAATCAAATTTTGCCAGGAAATGAATTTATTTTCGTGTGAATACAGTAAACAAGAACAACAAAAAATTTCTGTGTTGAGTTCTGTGTGCTGATCCCTGGAGTCTCAAGTAATAAAGTGATTTAGAGGAAATTGGGCAAATAAGTGCCCATTTCCTCAGACCATTTTTAATTTAAAAAAAGTTTTTTTAAGCTGAACAAAATTTGTTTGTTAAAAAACTGTTAATATCTGATTATTTCAAAATTGGCATCAATGATTTGATCGAATGTAGTAGTTAATTACCCAAACAGAATGTTGGATTGTCATATTCCTAAAAAGTCTAATTGTGAGAAGTTATTAAAAAATTGTGAAAGCTGTTTAATTTCTCAAAATAGATTTACCATGTTTTTTTAAATCTTGGTCATATATGAATATTTGTAAGTGAAATGAGTATAGCAAATTTGTAATAAAAGAAGTTTGTGATCTGGGAATAAATAGCAATTAAACCAAAATAATTAAAGAATTTATTTCTATATAAGTTACAATACATTTTTACTACACTTTCTGCAAATTCAATATACATTATATTTAATTATAAAATGATTTAAAACATTTATTTTGTATTTCTCCAAATATTTTACTCTCTTAATCTTGTGTTATTGGTACGATACCTGATATATTTGCAACAGCTTACTGTAAAACTGTAATTACTACTGATTAATTTCTTAAAACTGTAGTACAGTATCACTTCGGGAACACTAAAAAATATTTTAGGTTTTATATATATGTCTAATAAAACAGTTACCTACAACAGTGTAATGATCAGTTAATGTTGGCAAATAATTTTTGTTAAGTTAACAGTTCTTCTCATTAATTTATTTTGTTAATTCTGTCCCAACATTTTTTATATAGATATGTATATTGTTTAATAATAATTGCATGTAGCCGTCTGTATTAAAGGCACAGAAGTAAAATTGTGGGAAAGCTTTTGTCTCCTGTTATAAGTGGGTTCCTTAAGAAAATCATTTGATGATTTTTACTCACCCATGTTAAATCATCACAGCCAAAAGGGCTTTATTGATGGAAACTAAAATAACTGCACGGCTAATGCTTTGGGCACAGCAAGCACATCAAATGGATTTTGCCAGCTACAAGATCTCCCTATTTTAAATAAGGTTCAGTAGGCACTTGCACCTGCTAATAACCGCGCAATTTAAGCTAAATTCGGATCACTCAATATTTTCGAGCGTAACTATTCGGGTGCTCAATATTCTCGAACGTAAGAAAGTGTCCGATATTCTCGAGCGTAAGTATTCGGGTAGTGAATATTTTCGGGCGTAAGGATTCGGATGCTCAGTATTCTCGAGCATAAGGATTAACGTGCTCAATATCACCTAGCGTAAGGTTTCAGGTGCTTAATATTCTCGATCTTTCGAAATCCTAAATAATTCATGGATTCGGAATACTCAATAACCTAAGGCTTCATCAGAATGCTTACTAATTCTTATCTCTCTATACGTTACCTGCTTCCTAGTAGCTTACCTATTTCCACGATAGTCGGCACTAGACTAACCACTAAGCTTGATCGAAGTTGACAGTAGGCTGCTCATCATTTTCGAGCTACGTCGGCCATCAATTGCCTACTATTCTTTATCGAAGTTGGCGATAAATTGCTCAATTTTCTCGAAAAGGTCGGCAATCGACTAGAGCCACAATGTCCCGCTTTTATACAGTCGAGAGCAGCGTATGCTCAGAAACCAGTTTTTAGTCAGTCGGATCCCAGAGCCCCTTTCGATAGATTGTTCTGGGTTTGACTAATGGGAGCAATAAAACCGTTGCTTATGCTATAATCATGAACAGACCTTTGTATTGTTTACTGCCTTGCCTTACTGGACAATCGCAAACTGACCTTTGATACTCCCACTGTCACACCTTAGGCTACAATCTTGACACTTCACGATGAAGCCTTTGATATTGTCAATACTTTTGAATCAAGCCTTAATTGAAGGTCCAATACCTTTGATATTGTTGACACATCTTAGGCTACAATCGTAAATTGACCTTTGATACTATCGACTGTCACATCTTAGGCTACAATCGTGAATTGATCTTTGATATTGTTGACACACCTTAGGCTACAATCGTTAATTGACCTTTGATACTATCGACTGCCACACCTTAGGCTACAATCGTTAATTGATCTTTGATACTGTTGACTGCCACGTTTTAGGCTACAATCGCAAACTGATCTTTGATACTTTTGACTGCCACAGCTTAGGCTACAATCGTGAATTGACCTTTGATATTGTTGACACACCTTAGGCTACAATCGTAAATTGACCTTTGATACTATCGACTGTCACATCTTAGGCTACAATCGTTAATTGACCTTTGATACTGTTGACTGCCACGCTTTAGGCTACAATTGCAAACTGACCTTTGATACTTTTGACTGTCACAGCTTAGGCTACAATCGTGAATTGACCTTTGATATTGTTGACACACCTTAGGCTACAATCGTAAATTGACCTTTGATACTATCGACTGTCACACCTTAGGCTACAATCGTGAATTGACCTTTGATATTGTTGACACACCTTAGGCTACAATCGTAAATTGACCTTTGATACTATCGACTGTCACACCTTAGGCTACAATCGTTAATTGACCTTTGATACTGTTGACTGCCACCCTTTAGGCTACAATCGCAAACTGACTTTGATACTTTTGACTTCCACGCTTTAGGCTACAATCGTGAACTGACCTTTGATTCTGTTCGCCTTAGTGGCAGTGCGTTTTAATAAGAAGATAAACTTTTAACCCGTTTTACGTTTTTACGAGGGTTGATCAAATATAAACGAGACTGATTTTTTAAAAAATTTATTGCTTACTTACAAATTATTCTTGATACAACTTATTTTTCTACATAGTCTCCCGCACGAGTAACACATTTTTCCCACCGGATTGGAAGTTTTTTAATTCCATCTTCGTAAAAAGTTCTCGGGCGTTCATTGAGCCATTGGAGCACGAAGGTCTCCACCGCAGAATCGTCTTCGAAACGCTGGCCTCCAAGCGCCTCTTTGAGTGGCCCAAACAGGTGATAGTCGCAGGGTGATAAGTCTGGACTGTATGGGGGATGTTCCATTGGTTCCCAGCCAATTTGATCGAGTTTAAACCTCGTAGCCTTCGCCGAATGTGGTCGGGCATTATCGTGAAGAAGAATGACGTTTCTCGCCGGTTTAGATTTCCTTTTCCTACGAAAATACTGTTTTGCGGCCTCTAAAACATCGCAATAATATTGTGCATTTATTGTGCGTCGTTGATGGAGGAAATCGACGTGAAAGGCGCCTTGATTGTCGAAAAATACAGTGGCCATTACCTTCCCGGCCGACGATCGTGATTTGGCCTTCAGAGGCGCCCTCTCCCCCTCTTCCGCCACTCCATACTTGCCTGTTTCGACTCGGGAGTGTAATGGTGAACCCATGTTTCGTCACAGGTGACAATCCGGTTTAATAATGCCTCACCATCTCGTTCAAATTGGGTCAATAGTCGCTGGCAAATCTCCAAACGATTCCGTTTGTGAACGTCGGTCAAAATTCGTGGAACCCACCTTGCAAATACTTTGCTGAGTTCCAGGTTTGATGTAACAATTTTTTGAACGCTACCATAGCTCAACTGGAGTTCATCTGCAATAAATCGCAGCGATATACGTCTGTCTTCGTCCAGGAGCTTCCGAACAGCATCAATGTTTTCGTCCGTGACGGAAGTGGTCGGGCGACGATCATGGCTGAGGTTTTCTACTGCTTCCCGTCCTTCGGCGAATTCCTTGTGCCAAGCAAAAACGCGAGCTCTTGACAGGGTCCTGTCCCCGTATTGAGCCGTCAATCTACGAAAGATTTCAGTCGGATTGACCCCCTCCTTGGCCAAAAACTTAATAATAATTCTCTGCTCCACGGAAACGTGCACTTCACTCTCACTCATTGTATAGTTTTATACTGAAGGGTCCGAACGGAAATGTTGCCCGTCTACGCCCGTCCCAAACCTCCCAGGCTACCTGAAACCCCACCCTTTAGAGTTCAATGTCCAACGGAAAAGTTTTTAGAAAGTCAGTCTCGTTTATATTTGATCAACCCTCGTACATTTCAAGATGTACTGACCTCTTGTTTCGAGATTCACCAATAATGCCTATCTCACTTAGACTTGCCTACCTATTTTGTTTACAGATAATAAAGTTTTCATATTTAAAAAAAATCAACTTTGTAAACGTGATGTGTGACCTGGATTTGTATGGAGTGTACCATTTTTTGCAGTCCAGTATTAAAAAACCGTTTATCTTAAATGCCACTAGCACTTCGCGCAAACAAAACAACGTTTGTAGTTCTTATATTCTCCCTTGTAGTTACCGATTGTCAAAAGTAACTTTACATATTCTTGATTGTTTATGTATGGTTTATCAATAGAATATGCTAGCGATCTTTTACTCGTCTAACGATTAATTTAATTTCTTGCATTAATCAGTTAATGTAATTGTTTTTTAAGCTCTGTACAAGCAGTTTACTTTTTACTTATTTTCAGGTTTATGATATTTAGGTTAAATATACCTTCAAATTTATTAAACATTCTTCATTCTCCTTTCAGTTTAATCATTTAAGCTTTCAAAACATTCTGTATTTAAAAGGTAATTTTGTTTTCCTTCTGTTCAGACATGCACACACAGTCTTGGCTACAATCAAGTGTGTGTCAGCAGAGCTTCGCCAGGTGAAAATGTTTAGTTTGGCCTTTGTTTTGAATTGCCGAAAATAAACGCGTGACTAAGGTTAGGTCGCGGAGTAGTGTGTGTCGATCAGTGCTTAATTAATTCTGTTCAGTATTGTTTACCTGTCAGGCCGCATTGTCTTTGCCAAATCTCGTGTCGGCTGAATAATTTGTAAAGCAGAATTTCCAAAAAGTGATTACAGCTCAGATATTCAAGTGTTTTTGTATTTTACAATGAAAAAATATAAAAAAAGGTACTGGGTTGGGCTTCATATCATGGCGTAGAGTCTAGATGATGGTCGTCTTAATAACTCATTTTTCCATTGTAAATCTGTAATAAAATAAGGAAAAACGTTGTACAAAACTATCTCTTGTGTTGCTGTTTCTGCAGCAAGCGGACAGGGTTTCATTTTGGTTATGCTGTATTTAGATTTATCTTGAAATATTGATATGTTTTACTACAATTTGCTACTTGAGTTATGAATCTTCGTGTACTATCAACATTAGGTCAAACTATTTTGAATAATTTGTCGTTCGCTGTTCCATATTTAATTGAACGGACGCCATTTTAACAGTTTTCACTATAAGACCAAACAGAGAACTTATAGTGGTTTTCACTATAAGACCAAACGTATAGGCCGTACGTATTAAGTAATGAATATTAGAATGTGATAACGCGCATGAGCAGTAAGTCGGTGTAGTAAATGTTAATGCGCGTGAGCAGCAACTCGGTGTAGGAAATTTATGTTCCATTCAATGTAAACAGTAATGACGTCATACTATATAGTTCCGTAAAAACAGCCTAAAATTGGAAGTCATCGTAAAAGATGACTTTATTTATATATTCATAAATCACTATTTAAAAAAAAACAACCTGCACAGTAAAAATTCCCAAGATTTTAAACGTGTACGGAAAAATAGTAGATTGGTAATTATTATTTAGAATAAATAAAGATTGTATGTTGTGCAAAATATAAATAAAATAAGTAATGCAAAAACATTACACAAATTTTCGCTCTCATTTTAAAAGTTTTAGTTCAAGAATTTTTAATAGACGGGGAAATAGCATAGCAGGAAATTTGTAGGACTTTATCATGAACAAATTAAAACACACCCGATAATTTTGTGAACTTTTCTACAGTATTATTTGTTGAGTTTTCTCATTTATAGTTGTTTTTTATTTTCCAATTGCTTCCGAATTGGTTTTGTTGTCCCAAGTTCCTCGACTGAATTTTTATAACAGTAATAAGTTTTATGTAGATAAAGAAAAACAGTTTTAAACATTACAGTTATAGGGACAGTATTATTTTAACTTAAATTTTAAGGTTTGTGGTGTTTTAAGGTATTGTGTTTAATACCTGAGATATGTGTTTTGAAAATTATTGTTACGTTTTGTAAGTCGGATCTGATATCTAGGTGGCTGTGCACCTCACGAAGTCATGAGATTTTTAAGTCATTCATAACATTGGAACAAATGATTACAGATGAACTCTAGCTAAGTTCTCAATGTTTTGCAATTTAAAACTAATCAAAATAAAAAGTTGTGTTTTCTCAAAATGTTAAAAATTGTGTGTGTATAAAACGTGGATTAAATAGAAGTATCGATATTAAAAAAATCTGAATACATCAAAAAGCATTCTAATATTATTATTCGGAAAACTAAAATTTTCAAGGAAATATATAAATTTTCGTATATCTTTATCTACGCTGGTCCATGACCGTCGAGCTTGCGGAGTCGGGATGGTTCGCCAAAACGGGCATAGGCCTATCCGTCTACATGGCCTAACAGATTATTTTTATAAACTTTAATTATATGTTAGTTAAAATAAAATTATAAAATCACTGCACAATTCTCTAATTCTGTGGATAAAAACAATGCTCTAAAATTTAAAGCAAGAACATTTCTCAATAAAAAACCATTTGCCTAAAGCTGAATTTAGTGACTGTCCAGTTTAGCAGTGGGATTAATCCTCTGGGAAACGCCTGAAAATATTATTTCTGGACAGAGTCTGTGCCTCCTGTGGCCTCCGTTAGCTTCGCAGACTCTAAGTAAACAATTTCAGTTTCATTCGTAGTAGGTGTGCAGAACATCCCTGTTTTTATTTCAACAGGGCAAATCGAGGTTTTCATGCTACATCTTAAAGAACAGGTTGAATTTCATGAAAAAATGTTCGAAAATATCTGAAATATGGCGGATTAATAACAGGAAAATCATGTTTTTTTTTGCATTTATATGTTCTGATTTAAGTCAGTGGAAGTTCCAGTTACTGAAAGTGCTCGTGGGTATTTATTTTCAGAAAATCCAAACTGGAAGCGCTTGTCTCAACTTGCCCGGTTTTTTATTTCAAGAGCACTTTTCGGAAGAAAGCTACAGGCCTATGTTTTGAGCAACTCATATTTATTAAAAATGTGTTAATTAAAACACAAATAATTAATCACTTTAGCTTGTGTTGGTACTAGTAAAACGTTTGTTTATTGTTATTTATATTCACCGAAAACAATGGCAATAAACACAACCTCAGTCGAAATATTATCATAGACCGAATATTATCTGTGTACCGTCATCAGCTGTTTAGCTGAATATTAGCGTAAATGTAATGAATGACTTATTGGTAGGCCTCGTTTGTGTACTGGCAGCTTTATCATCTGCGCGTCTCAGCTGTCCAACTAAGATTCTCCGTCTCCCCTCCTACATCCCTCTTCAGAATTATCGGAAAATCCGGTTATGAGGAATACCAATTTTGAAATAAAAGGAATTTACAGATCGACAGTAAAATCTAAAAATAAAAACTTTGACGACATGCATAGTTTATTTTAATATTATTCTACTTTAGCGTATGAAGGTCGTAGGATCGAGACTAGTTACTGCCATAAGCTTTTCCCTTTTCCGTTAACGCCGATCCCTCGTTCTCATTTTAACTGGTATAAAGTATATGGACGTCAAAAAGAGGAAATATATAATTTTTTATTCCTGAACAATAAATTCCTTTTTTAAAATTTTTGCTGCTCTGGCTCGTTCAAAGTCTAAATGCAATCAGATTTTGTGCCAAAGGTTTTTGTGACACATGTATATAGACTACAACTAATGTGGGCTATTCGTGAAAAAATGTTCTATCGTATAAAAATTTTACCAGTTTTTCTATTAAAATGTCCATTAGTCATTGTACATAGTTTTTATTTCATTACTACATATAAATATTGTGATCTAGACGATCACAATAAGATGGATTTTTATGTTTTTAGGTTTTATTTTTTTAGTCAGAAAATTGGTTTTATGTACGTGTTCGTCTGTGTTGTGCGCTGTTTGTAACATATATTTTTTTAAGCCCCAGGAAAAATTGGATTTCTTCAAAACGTCTTTATCGTTCATAAGTATTAAAACAAAACATAGGTTAGAAATGATTAAAACCCCAAAATAATCGAATCAGGAGTTATGAGGAACTAGATTTGTCAGATCATATTCAAATTTTGGGCACACATGAAGCTTTATAAATAAAGTTATTGTGGCAGGTTTGATTTTTTTAAAGTCAAAAATCACCGTCGGATTTGTTTGTTTTTCTGTTTATATTGGAACGGCAATTTTCTATTATTTGAAATTAAACACTGATTTGATGAATATATGATAACATTTTGAACAAAATTTCATTCTGAGGAAAAATAGGCATATTTGTACGGACGTTTTGGAGAAATGATTGAACGTGATGTTTCTATAATGTTTTTGTTTTAATGTTTCAAAATGTATTCTATTATTTTCGAAACATTCTTGCAAAAATTGCCGCTAAGTCAACATCATCCGCTTTGAATAGGTACTAAGAAACGTAAATAAATACCATAGTGAAATAACGATAATTAAGATATTTGTTGAAGGGAAAGGACTCTGGACTATGCTAATATTTTTCGAGTTATAGTACTGTAGCTGCGTGCGCCGAAACGAGGCGGGGAGGGAGAGGAAGGGAGGGTGGAGGTGGGGGAGGGGATTCTAGTTTCTGTCAGTCGTCTGTGTGCCGTCTCTCGGTTTGGTGTACAATTTATCGATTGTGTGCATAAAGTGTTAGCTGTGTGTGTGTTTGTGTTGTGATTGTCTTGGTATTGTGGATATATTGTTGTACAGTTTAGTGTGGCGTCGGTAAGACTGAAGGTGTCATTGTTTATCGTTACAAAATTTATGTAGCCTATTTAAAAGTATAGTTCAGTTCGAATTCTGAAATCAGGTTAGGTTTTCTAGTTGCAGTGTTATTTTCTTTGATTATTTTAAAATGTTTTTGAAAGCCGTAAATAGAATTTCACCCTGAACTTCGATTATTCGTTAATGTGTTTGTTGTCAACAATGCATTCATAAAAAAAATCACACCTGTTTCGCCGGCTAATTTCCGAAATGTTGACGTTATCACAATAACATTTTTGTGCTAAACACGTTTTGAAAATTTGATTTCACAATCACAGTATACTTTAACATCTGCAAGAATTACATTTCTAAATTATATTCTTTATAAGCACGAAAGTGAACTCTGACCGCCGTCAGGTTCGTTTTAATATTTTCAGTGGAATTTGTTTTTTTATTGCTATTTTGTACAGATGTAAATACTAATTACGGTGGTGAAATCAGATGTTCAAAAAAATGTAAAATAAAAAAACTTATGATTTTTTTAAAAATTTGTAATATTCACCATTTTGAAACGGTTGAACGGATTTAGTTGCGTAGTGAACTTCCCCAAGATAAATTACAAAAGTCGATTTTTGCATCAAGTTTTCAACAAATTGGATCCCCCCCTCTCTCTCTCTCTCACACACACACACACACACACACACACACACACACTTCCAATTTTTTTAATTGTGTCTTTTAGATTTTGCTCGTACAGTTTTATAGTTATTACCGGAATGTGTACGAAAAAGACTTATTATTTTGTCTCGGTGTGATTAAAGCCAATTGAATAAGTCAAAATAATTAAATCGAACCGGTTTTGTGCACCTTAAAAAAAATTAAAATGAACATCAGAGCTCGATTTTTGTAATGTACACTCCCCCCTTTCGTAGTAACTTACTGTTAACGCCAAAGAATTTCCAAAATATACCTTAAGGTCCCGTAATTAAGCTATATTAGCAACACTTTCCATTTTAAGAAGAAAATAAACTACGCAAAAGCTTTTACACAGTTTACCTCACATTTTAACGATTTTTCAAAAAGTACGACTCGAAAGCTATCGGAAAACTCTAAGGAAATCCACATATTTTTTTAAATCGCTTAATCATATTTTGCTCAAATTTTAGTCATAAAGCCTAACTCATTGTACTAAGTACGAAATTGAGAAAATTACCTATAGAAAGTAAGTTAAGTAGGAAAACCAATTTTCGGAGTTATAGTGATCCATTAGTGGCGCTTAGGTAGTCAGATATTTGATCAAAATCGCTAAAGGTAATTTTAAAATATTTCGAAAAAAATTGTTAACAAAAAAAGTGCTTTAAAATGAAAACATGGTCCAGAGATATGCTTAAATGTCATGTGAAATCACCTGGCAAACATGAATGCAAATTTCAATTGTACAGCAGCTTGGTCCCAGAAATGTGTACAGATTTTTAGATCTGTTTTTAAACCCATGGCACATGAAAAGGGTTAGGTTGAAATATTCACCAAAATTTCAAGGTATTTTTCACAATCACAATACTTTTTTAATACTTCGTATATTGATAAAATAAAAAATGTGTTTATTGAATGTGGAAGTATATATTCCCACTTGTACTGCAGGGGTCACTGGACCAGTTATTGAATTGGTGGACGCTAATGTTTCAGTGTCTGTGTGTCGTATATTGGCATTGTGGCGACTGGAAATAAATATAGGGCTGGCTATTCATTTTTTTTATTTATAAAATGGAGGATCGTAAAAAGGGGAAACCATAAACATGTTTTGTGTCTCATAAGGTGTCTCATAAAATGTTGCTAAATGAATCGCACTTACGAATCCCAATAATATGTTTAGTTCGCATTTGGCCCCTGAAACTTAGTATTCATGTTATTATTCTATTTATTCAGTTTTGAGAAATGTGATCCTAAGTTTGTCACGATTAGGCCTACTGATTTTATTTTCTTATGAATGTAGGTAGTTTGCCCGTATCTTTGATGTAATTTTTATCAGATTCGAGAGTTCGATAGGACAGCGGAAAATCGACAGTTTATCAGACATAATTAATGAAAGTTTACTGAAAGTTAGTCATACCGGTTGTGTAGCCTAGATTTTTAGATTTTTATTTCAGATCGGTCTTTGAAAATTGAAATCAAAGAAATTAAATTAAAAAGAAAAAAAAACACACGTCTAAATTTTTATTTTACTCCGTAACCATAAATTACCATTATTTCAAATTCGGAATACCGACTTATCGATAGCTCCGAACCGGATTTTCGGAAGGATAATTGTATGTTTGTAATGTTCTTGCTCCATTTTGTTCTCGTGTAAAACAAGCCGTAGCCTACGTGTACGTGCCCGACTTGAATTAGCATAAACCCAAAGCGCAGCCGGTGGCAGCGGTGACGTCAGATTCGAGTTTAAAACCAATTACTGTAGCCTATTTCATTGTCAAGGAGTTCCAAGCCGTGTTCACGCATATCACCTACATTTTAAATTTGTCGGTTATTTCGATGGTTTTATCAAAACTTTATAAGAAAACTCGATGAAAGTTACGTTGTATTTGTCAAGAATTTTGTTTAAATGATTAACGCATATTGACTGATGATACAAGCCCATAATAAGTTAGACTGATGTTCAACGGGGAATTAGTAAGCTATGGTGTTGCGAGAGTGAAGGTAATATCATTGAATATAAACATACTAGAATGGTAACGCTTATGAGAGTTTTGTGATCGTTCGCTGTTGGTGGTATCGTGTGGAAAAGTGTTCAGGTACAGTTAAATATGTACTGCCTATTTTTTTAGACGTCTCCAACCCCTGTCCTTGCAGCTTCCAGCGTGCGTAGCGGCAGATAGTCCAGTGCTAATATCGAGCACTTTTTATAATGGGAGCTGTACTTCGAGACCGTTTATATTCAACGGTAATATTCACGTAATTGCCATTGTTTACTAAGAAAATAAAACAAATTATTATTATTTATTAATATTAAGGTATTTATAAGTACAAACAACTTAAGTGTTGTTAATTATTTTTTAATTCACGACATGTTTGATAATTATATTGTTGAGGTCTACTTATATTAAAAACAAGTAGGGCCTATACGTCCTCAAGGGTTGTGTAAAGTGGCTTGCTGCCTCAATCTTTCCTGAGACTTTACGTTGGCGCCTGTAACAATTACGCCACTATGCGGCCGTAAAAATTACCGAAAGTTGTCGGAATAAAGAATTTTTCGATAGTCCGACTTGCATCTGTCTCGTACTAGTTTTTGCCTTAAAACTGAAGGCCTGGCTCACGAATTGATTTTGGTTATAGACAATTTCATTGCACGGCATATCCGTTTTTCTGTTTAAAAATGGTTGCCGTTCAAAATCTTACACATTTTTTGAGGGTATTAACGTTTCACTATGTGCCGGTTAGACTAATTAAGCCGGAGGCGGGGATGTGGAAAAAACACTAGGAAAAACTCAGCAGTTATTAGATTCTAGAGTTCTAGTGAACCTTCCGATTGCTTTTCTACCACCAAAGTTAACCTGTAATCAATTTAAATACAGTTTAATTTGGGTAAACAAAATCTTCTTAAGTCGAAGATAACAAATTTTAAAACGGAATTCACTGAAGCTGACTTGCGTAAATATAGTTAAAGTTGTTGGGTTCGGTATTATGTATAAGATTGTATACTGAGATTTCTGCTGTAATTACGCAGCAAATCCAACGTGTGGAAGGTCTGTTAAGATAAAATTAGTTTTTAAGTAATAACGTACGTTGCATTGTTGTATAATCCAGAGCGAAGAATAAATAGACAATCGATTGCAACGAATTGACGTCAATAGCGGATTGCAGTGCCGTCCAAATAGACCTGTTTGCGTTACTTGGCAGTAATCTGATTGTCAACGGCGACTCAATCCGAAAGGCTTTGCATCTTCCGATAACCCATTTAACTGCTGATTGAATGTTGTCAGTCAGCTGTTGTTGACTTGTTCGCTTTTGTTTCGCCTAAAACGTCAATGTCAAGTACATTTTCCATTGAAACAGTTTGAGTTTCGGTGTTGTGCGTTATCAGCAGGAGACTAAAAGCAGATAAAATATGTTTAAAAATAAAATTCAAAGAAAATAATTGCGGCACGCAGCTGTCTCGCTGTCGCGGTAGTAACGAATTTCGAACAATATATTTTATCTTAACACTTCTTTGAAAATCTAATTTCACTATCATAACCAACTTCAGTTTAGCATTTGGAATTTTCAAACTGCATTGAAAGTACGAAGATAATCCTGATTTTTTCAGACTTTAGCACTAATTGCGAAGGTAAAATTAGAGGTTTTTAAGAAGAGCAACATTGCAAAAGTACAAACATTGATTTTGGTCTCGGCTTCGAAACAAATTTAACATACTTAAAATAAAAACCTGACATAAAATATTAATTTGTGCAGATTTTAATGCGTAGGCCTTAAAATCAACTTATAAAAAAACTAAGAAAAATTTACTGGTAATTTTTTTTTAAATGACTGCCATTTAGAAACCGTTAGATGGATTTTGCTGCGGATTTTGAAGCTATTAAGAAAATCGATCTATGTGCCAAGTTTGAATACATCGTAACAAAATGTTCGTTTATTATCGCGATTATCTACTATCGACTATTCATAAATTACAACAAATATTTATCTTATTCATAAAACGAATGTAACATAGTTTCTATATACATATCGATTTCAGAGGGTTAACATGCACGTGGTTAAGTTTACAATGTACTAGTTAGATAGAAGAAAAAACTATTTCAAAACCACCCCTGTATCGACTGATATAAATAGGGTGTCCATTCGCTGGGACTCAGACAAAATGAAGTAACAAGTTTTTAAAACATCTTACAAGTAGGCTATGTACATTATTCATTACCAGTTCAAAGTAGGCTACATACATTCTTGCGATATCATTAACGTTATTGTAATAGATTTTGTGTTATCAGTGGATAAATTGAATTTATCTGAGACTTGCCAGCGACTCGCTTAGCAGTACATGTTTAGATGTAATACAGTAAAATACTGCAGTCAGCGGGAATCTAGCACACTCAGCATGACGGAACGCTGCACAATACCGACGTATTACAATAAAACTGTTCTGCTTCTCTCAGAGTACACTGTTCATTTTTTACTTTTTCGCAACAGTTTTGCGATCAAGTCGACTGCTTTGAATATCCAAGTTCGGTTATAAAAACCGGAAGTGTACACTATTTTTCTCAAAAAAATTTTTATCGCAGACTTTGAACTTTTTTCTAAAAAAGAAGTGGATTTTCAGAAAAATAATCGTTTAATCGAACATTGAAATAAGCGAACAATTTCCGGAAATACACCGTGTACAAAACAGTATTTACATTTTATTAAAATTTCATTTAATTAAAGTACTAACTTCAAACCTGATTACGTGGTGGTGAGATAAGATGTATATATAACTTTACCCTTCTATTACTTTAACGTTATGAATTCCCTCTGATACCGTTAATTCATTTGTATACGAAAGTTGCACTTCGCTTCTGTCACGTTGCGTGCAGCGATTATGTTTTATTGATCTGAAAAAGCATTTTTTGTAAGTTTTACAGTATCCATTATTATGTGTTCGCAATTAATATGCTTACAGTATATACGCGTTCCGTAAGAGCAGGCAGTCATTTCCGTACGTTCTAGAATAAAAAAAAACAATCGGGTAATGAAGTTCGGTTATCCATGATTGCACTTCTTCCTCAATAAAACTTAATGGATCTGCATAGAGAGAAAGAAATACAGAGATACGGTATAGTGCTAGGTAAGGTTAGGTTAGGTTAACTTGGAAGTGTGTTAACAGGCGGGTTTACGATCTCGGCCAGACTTAAGGCGCACCGTCTTAACGTTCAAGTGGACGGGCGGGGAAGTAACGTTAAACCTTTAACAATTATGGTTTTAGCCGGACTCATTCGGGAACACAATTTTGTAGCCGTCCCTAGTTTTAATTGAATTCGTTGTTGGCATACGAGCCGAATTTTTAAAGTATATTTTTAAAAGTTTTATTACAGACTTTCCATTGGAAAATTCTCCAGAACCTTTAAATTAGCGTAATCCCCAGCTTTAGATTAATTTTAAAGAGGGTCGTTAAAATGTTTATTATATATGTATCGTGTGTGTGTGTGTGTGCGCGCGCGCGCGTGCGTTTGTGTATGCACATATAACATTTAATTAAGTAGGGAATACCTTAGGGGCCTAGTGATTCTAGGTAGTAGTCTAGTAGTTCTAGGTCGCGAGTTTTGTTCTGAAACAGGGAAGGTCAAGCAATAATAAATAGCCTTAGTTGTGTCTCGCCTTAAAAAACAGAGATAAAGGACAAACATAATTGGAATCATCATAGATTAAGTATGTTATGAAGACCTTGTGGGGTGTAACCTTTAGAAAAAGTCTGGATTCACATTACAGATAGGTATATTTAGGTAGTGATTGATGAACTGCCATACTGTTCATAAAAGAATTTTACTTAAAAAAACCAATCCGAGTGAAAAATTGATTTGATGCGATTTATTTCATCTAGACACTACGAATGTATATGTGCAATTTTCAACTGTTTAAGCTGTCTTTTCTTATTCACATTTAAAACAAGCTTGTACTACTCAGCTTTCGGAAGACTAGTGTGCACAATAGTCGAATCGGAAGACAGTTCGGTTATGTTGGTAGGCCTAAGGGAACGTGGTTATTAAAATAAATATAAACAACTGGAAAGTATTAATTATAACAAATATATACAGAAAGTATTGTGCTATACTGTCCATAGAAATGGCACGTTTCCGTAAAGGACAAAGTTCAATTTCATTTTCGATGTCTGGACATATAATTACTATACGATCAATGTTCACATCACTGTCTGTGGATATGTACAATAAACAGCGACAGTAAACACATTATTTCAGTAATAGTTCACTTTGTACTCCTTAGACTAAATGATTTCATTATTATTAAAAATATATAATATTATTATTGCTTTTTATAATATAATTTCAGACACGGTAAAAATGCATGAATATATCGTTTAGGTTTTCATGACCCCCCCTTAGATTCACGCTTGGCGCTACGTAGCTTAAAGCGAATTTCCAATAATATATTTTTTTTTTTTTTTTGGACATTTGAATTCACAACGGTGAAATCAGAATTTTGTAAATTTTCAAATTATTGAAAATAACGAAAATGAACCCTGACCTAGCTGTCTAATTAGCTGTTGGATTTTCTGTAGAATTTGTAAATGTTTGCTAATTTAAGCAGATCCGAACGCTAATCCCGGTGTTGAAATGAGGTTTTTTTAAAAAAGTGCCCTTTAAAAAAATAAATTTTGGCGTGGCCGCTATTACTAAAGTAGGTTATTTTTGCCAACTTTGAATAAAATCATACCAGAATTAATTTATAGACTTATATAATTTTAACGATTTCTCAAAACTTGATCTCGAAGTCATCGTAGCAATAGATCATTTTTCAATTGCTAATTGTTTTAATTTTAAAAGCACTTATCGAGTTCAATGATTCACTACCAGAATTATTAGTTGTACACTTAACTATAAACAAAGCTTTTACAAAACGGCTAATATACCTATGGGTTCAGTTAGTACAGTTTTTCGAAGAAACAATTGAAATGAGCTGTTCAGTAATGAATACCACTAATACCCACCCACCGCAATACCTCGGCTTTGTATAAAAACGTGACAGTTTTCAGGGAAATTAATTTCACAGAGTAGGCCTAAATAAAAAGTTCAACAAATAAGCTTATAAATAATTATTTTCGGCTTGGTAAACCTTTCAAATCGAACCTTTTTAACTGGCTTGTGTATAAAATAATTATGTAATTGAATTGTGTCTAATTATAAAAAAAAACAAATGACTGTACAGGCAGATAAGCCGGACGAATACTACATAATATTATATAATTGATTTGCTTAGTCTTGTTATGTCTGCTGGGGCCAAGCAGTGCTATGCATTTATCAAGCCTATCGAAATACAGTAACCACTTTTGTTGAAAATATAACAGTTTGAATTATAAATCGGCTCTGACGAATTCATATTTGTTCAAACGTGATCCGTAAATACACAAACAAAAACAAGTGGGTATCTCAAAAAAATCAGATTCGGGAGGTTAAACAAAATCTTAAAATCGTTTTATCATATTTTCCTCAATTTTTTGTCATATATGAAAATTGTTATTAGCCTATAGCCTAGCAAATGTAAACTAATATAATAACCGACGCCGAGTTTTTGTTTTTCGACTCAACCACAATTTTATACACCGGCTTGAGCAATTAAACGTCGTACTTAAGAAAAACCTTTTATGAAGTAATTTTATTGCGAGAAATTTTGTATCATTTATTTGTATAAGTTCGGAACAAAGTTACAAGTCTCCTGTAGTCTTGCTGTGGTTCTATGAAACCAAACAACTTTTAATTCATATACCTAGAAATTATTATTTTCATCAGAAGTATTCTGAGGAAATGTTATGTTCTATTTTTTTTCATACAGTGGAAGCTGGTATATTGTCAAATTTTGGATGTACAAATTTATTCCCTCCTCCAGTACCCGATGTATCGTACAAATAGGGGAGAGCGGGGCAATACCGTGCACTTAAGCGTTATTATTTTTTATTTTTAATTTGATAGCGTCAAAAACGATGAAAACCATCTCGTTTTGTAAAGAAACTAATTTTCTGCAAATTATTGACTTCATATTTGAAATACTAAACCAATTTCGAGTGTTAAACCCATTTTACGAAAACTTTACATTGCACGGTATTGCCCCAAGGGCTGGGGTAATACCGTGCACTATACGGAGCAATACCGTGCAACAATGTTAACGGTAAAGTTTGTGCGAAAATAAAACAAATATTCAAAATTTAGTAACAAATTTTATTTTAACATTGAAATAAGTAATATGTAATTTTAATTAAAATCGTTAGGACATTTCCTATCAATGATATCAAATGTCAGAACAATTTTTGGCAAATGTCAGAACAAATTTTAATAATAATTCAAATATTCTAAATTAATGAACAATTTTAAAAACAGAAAAATGTAATATGTAGTTAATTAGCTTATAAAATTTTAAAAAATATTCATAAGTCCTCTTCTTGATGGAAATTAATAAACACTAAATTGTCATTTATTTCAGTTCAGAGTGGCTTTTATGTGATTGAGTCTACTTTGATTGACAAAAGTCACAAATGAAATTTTCTGCTGTATCGCGCCCTCTACACTCTGAATGCACCCAACCACTGCAAAACACACATCTAAACCACAATTCTTTGTTTTTTCCAAACTAACCACAAAATAAGCAATCGGAATCTTGATCACCAGGTGTTCTTTTAACTGGAGTTCCTCTGAAATCAGCAGACTCGATGTCGTCCAACTCATCATCATTGCAGAGCTTAAAGGGGTCCAAATCGTCGTCTGATGAAGACTCAAAACATATGTTTCGGCGACACTTTTTTTTGTCAAGTGGAGGTATTATCTTCGATGCAAACTTTCTATATTTGCTCTTTCCTTTAGGTTGGAACTTTGATTTCCCTAAATTTGTTGCACAGAATTGTTCCCTATCTGTTTTATTTTTTAATTTTGCTTGTTTGATTGCTGCAGCCTTCTTTAAAATTTTGTTGTTTGGGGTCAACGTAAAAACTGATGATGCTGTTGCCGGGCACTTTTCTTTCATTTCAGAGGGTCCGGTAATGGTGAAATTTCCTCAAATTGCAGACCAACTGTAGACTGAGCTTCTAAGTGCTCGTCATTATCGTCATCAGTGGTTGTTCGCGAAGAACAAAGCCTGACTAGATTAGTATTTTCATCATTTTTGGAGCCATCATCTTCAACAACCGGTAGATCTAAAGCTGTCTCTTCTTCCGAGTGTAAAAGTACTAACTTTTGTCGTCAACACTAACTTTTGCAGGATCTAGTGGAAAGATTCCTGTTTTTCTGAATCTGTGGCATTCCATTTGCACTCACATCATGAATGGCACAGTTCATCTCATGTTCGCTCCATCCTTTGCCCCTCTCTGTTGTTCTTATTCTTTTTCTCACCATTGTTAGAAATTAAAAAAGTACATAACTCCACAATTAAATTATGTTATTAGATCTATACTTAAAGTATTGGCTTCTCATTCACTAACAATTTATTCATGTTCGCCATAAAACACACAAATATAGGCTACAAATATAATGAAATATGTAAATAAATACAGTTATAACAAGTAAATACCATATGGGGCAATATCGTTCAACACGGGGCAATACCGTGCACCTTGAGCGGCATTGCCCCATGACGACATGTCACCACATTTTCAATCCTAACCTAAAAATAAAGAAAGTTAAGTACCAGTATTTAATGTAAAAAATAGCTGAAGAAATGCTCTATTCAAAGCAATTAGTTTCAATAAAATCATTAATAACGTATTTCACTTACCTCAGTTCTAATACGTCGTTGTTATTATAAGAAAAGTTGATATAATAACAAAAACACCCGTCACAAATACGCATGTAGAGCTATAAGCTCTCCGACTGTCCTGATCTGTTACGAATTCTTCCAGCTATACAGCAGCACTTCCCAGTGCTCATTACGCCCTCTACGGTATTTAAAAACTTGGTGCACGGTATTGCCCCGCTGCACGGTATTGCCCCGCTCTCCCCTAACCAAATTTAACAGAATTTTATAAAACATTTTATTTAAAAATAAATTCCATTCTTCTATATTTGCGTTGACAAAAATTTGTGAAATGATACTTTTTCCGATTAATATTATACCCTGTTAACTTCTACCCTCTTTTTAGTACAGACAATAAAGTTCTGGTTGTGCTGTTGTCATTGGAATTGTCGCTAATGTTTTAATAAGTTTAATGGTTACACTAAACACACATGCAAAGTTTCCTTCATTGAACTCACTTAAAAGTGAAATTAAACAATGTAGTTAATAAAGTCATTTCGGGAGTAAATTGACAAGTTTAGTTAAATTACTTCACTACGCAATTTATGATAGGCACTGCGGAACTCGCAGTGGACTCTTCACTGACCACGTCGCAAGGCAGTCAAATTCCTTGAGGTAACAACTGTGTGTCTCAATAATCTCATTGAAAAAGCTAGTTCAATCATTTTAAAAACTTATCATATTGTCTGTTTGTATATAAAATGTATATAACGTTAGATTATGGTGCTGTAGTTCTACAGTGTCAGTGTACCAGCTGCCACTAGTTAATTTTTTTTTAAAGATATTTATTTTTTTTTTTTTTTTTTTTGAGAATCGCAAGCTGAGAACATTTTCAACTGCGAGCGTAACGAGCAGTCGTGAGAGTGAACGAATCATTTTGGGAAGCTTTCTTAGATTTTTAACTCATTGTAAAATATTACTCTCTAGAAAACTTAATTGTAAGAGTTCCAAGAATTTGTTCAGTAACTATTTACCGTTAGTGACATATGTTGACTGTTTTAACTGGACCGTTCGGCATTTGGTTTGTGTGTTTCTTTATTATGCAGTTTTGGCCAAACTCATTGACCCATTGTTTTGAAATTTGGTACCTTGTATAAAGTCCGAACGACTTATAACTTATGTAAGATTTTTCCCGTTCACTTCCATTTCAAAATGGCAACCTCTAATTTAACATCTAGTGTAAGCAGTTTTGGCCAAACGCATTGACCGATTGTTTTGGAATTTGTTACGAAGATACCTTGTATAAAGCCGAAAGTGTACCTTTTTTCCGATTCAAGATGGCGTGTTTTGATTCAACGTTGAGATTTGCTCTTTATTTTCCGTAATACCGGCCGATCGGCAAAACCTATCATATTTTTGACCGCTTCCAGAAGAAAGAGCACAAAATTTTCAATAAAGTTGGTCCAGTAACATTTTTAGTAAATATTACGGTTACCGGTTAAATTGGCGGAAAACCATAACGAGCGCTGTCGTAGGCCTAATTGCGACGTCTACTGTTCCTTGAACTGCTATGTAGCTTGAAGAACAAGCTAGCGGTCCTACCGTTGACTAAACACTGAAGAATATAATATATTTTGTTGTTGTTGTTGTTATTTTAAGGCGAAAAGCACATCGAGGCTATTATCGCCTCCCTAAATGTAAGTGTGAGTGTAAAGTGTAGTGTTGTAAGTGTAAATGTGTGTTAGACTCGGGTACCGTGAGAGACGTGTAAATCCTCTCAATAGGTGCAGCTAGTCTGCACCCCTGCGGGATAATATATTATATATTCTAGTCGTATCGCACGAAGGCATTGCATATCCAATAAAAGTAATGAAACATTCCTTATCCCAGGCAAGGCGTGCAATAACCCAATGCCATCCTTACTGAGGTATTGTATTTACATTTTGTAAATAAATAACTTCATCGCATTCATTAAATTATTTAATAATCGCGGCACGCAGCTGTCTCGCTGACGTGATGGAAGTGAATTTCAAAAAAGTAACAATCTAACTTATAATAAAACATCTTATAATATGAAAATTGTTAAATGATTTGACATCTGCGTACATTAGTGTCTTAAATTTTCTATTTTCCTTACATCGAATGTACGAAATTATACTCTGACCTTTGTTTAGATTCATTTTTCCAATCAATATCAAATTTTTGATTTATCTACTGCATATTTTCATGCTGATTACGATAGTAAAACTAGATTTTCAAAAAAAGTAAAACTAAAAAGTTGTAATTTTGTTTAAGATTTGGAATGATTGCCATTTTGAAATTGTTTTGAAAGGATTTTGCTAGGTAACGAATTTGTTCAAGCATTACCAAAATAATTAAAAAATTATTTTATTTTAAATTTTTTGATGTTGTTATTTTAAGGCGAAAAGCACATTTATCGCCTTCCTAAATGTAAGTGTGAGTGTGTAAAGTGTTAAAGTCGTAAGTATAGTGTTGTAAGTGTAAGTATGTGTTAGGCTCAATAGGTGCAGCTGGTCTGCATCCACCTGCGAGGAAATAATTTTAAAGCGGCTTGATGTTCTGAAAATATTTTCACTTTTAAATCGCATAGGGCTCAGTCGTGACCGTACTTAAAGGACCGATATTTTTGACAACAGGATATCCAAAGGTATGAAGATAACCATAGGATATTCATTGTAACCTATTGTCAAAAATGCTTACACAAGGTTCTGTTAACGATAGCAGAAAATAATTTAACCTTGAAAACAGTTAGAATCCTGGAGGCGAAATCATACAACATGATAAAAACACCTTTTTACCATACTGCATACTGTAATAGTAGGCTTGTTAGAGAGAAAGTTAATGCTTTTTACAATAACGTTAATTTATAAAGCATTTGCTGTAAATGTTACAACTGCTTATAGCAGATTTAAATAATTTGAAATGAATGTTTTTCGGACGTACTTTACTTTTTCTAGGGCTTCAAAAACGACAAAAAACATTAGTTACGCAGCCTGTGAGATGTGTAGATGTTATCACAACTATTAATAGCAATAAAGACAATTGCAAGTGTTGCGTGCAAGCGAGCGTGCCCGCCGGCCACAGTCTAGTGCAGTGCGTTGAACTCAATACAGTATTAATTTGATAAATTGTGAGACGCTCAGGTAACCTAACCTAGAAACTGAGCAGACAAATTAGGTCGACTGCTTTGCAACGTGTTTTGGTTAGGCGGAGCGTCGTGTTTGCATTCTTCGTTGCTGTCTGTTGGCATTGAATTTGCACGTACTAAAATTGATAACCCTTACGAGACATAAGTGAGCGCTCGCTGCTAGTGGCATCTTGCGGCAGGGTGTTCAACTACAGTTAAATAAATAATTGTACTGTATATTTTCTCAAACATCTTCTCTCTTGTCCTTGCAGCTTGCAACGTTCGTAGCGGCAAATAATTCAATTACTTAAAGTTTAGCTTATGATATCTAGAACGCTTTTTATAATGGTGGCTGTGCTAGTCCGTTTACATTCATTGCTGTTGACCAATTAATTAGTTTGTTGCGGTTTGGTCGGATTGTTGTTTAAGGTTTGTAAACGCGTCGAATTTACGTTCTCGATATACTTACGTATATGCTTACATACTTAGCCCATCAGGGCCTTCAATAGTAGAACTGCTGTTTTGAAATTCTCCGAAAAAATCGGGTAGGCAGTGTTGGACAGGGATGGATGTAGCGGACCGCAGTTACTCTAGTGAAACTTTAATAGTAGGCTATGATCCAGTTTATTGGCGTGGTTCCAACATTAATGCACTAGCGGTACTGGCATAACTTTCCACCCTTCCTCTTTACGACAAGTCTGAGATGACAGCGCTGTGTCTATTTTTAGCCGAGTTATTGAAGTTTAATATTATCAGAAACTGTCGTCAAGTTGAGCGTGATGCCAACCTACACGCGACAAAATTTGTTCGGGAAAGGTGTGTAATGTCTTTCTGCTAATGTATTTTTACACATTTGTTCAAACTCTGTGCCTACTTCTGAACGATTCTTATTTTAACTTAATATTTAGAAGCACATGTTTGCGACCAAATAAATCAGTTTTTGTTACTTATATTCTTAGTATAATACGTAAGAATACTAAGCATTAACATGTTAAAATGTAGTATTTAAGTACTTAAAAAATACGTTTTGACCACTATCTTGAAAAAAAAATGGATGCGAGGTTTGGCAAAAATTCGAACTAAGCACTGAAAATTGCTTAAACTTTGATATAGCGTAAAACGTTTCATAACTCAAATGACTATGAAGTCGGAAAAATAAAGGAAACCATGACTATAGAAGTAACATAAATGAAAAGCTTTAAACTATATAGGCCTATGTGTCTATCTTAAAATACTCGGTTCTCCCTTAACCTTAGAGACGAACTAAACTCTTTAAAAACCAAAATTAGTTTGCTAAACTGATTAGGCTGGCTGCACACGTGTGCGGGGGTGCGGAGGGGTGACCTTTGAGAAGTGCCGCGGGACAATGCATTCTTATGCGGCCGCAAAGCCATTCAATTATTTACTAATTTATTGCTTTTTTAATTACTGCAGCTCTTGTTGCAAGCAGAGCTGGAATAGTTTTGTTAAATAGAGAAAATCATGTGATAGGCTTAAAGATAATCCTTTTTTGTAGTTACAAAAAGGTGTTTTTTTAATGCCTGTAGCTGTTAGGATTGGACCAGTAATTTTGTTCAAACCTCAGACTTTTTTTTAATTTTTTATAAGAAGTTTTTTTTCAAAAGTGCTAAATGATTTGATTCAATTTAACTAATATGTGTGGGTTATTATTTCTCAAAAAAAATCGTGTTCTACAGTACCACTCCCTAAAAACGGGAAAATTGGGCAATAGGCGTAAAAAATCGTTGCTAAACGTGTTTTATGTGTTAAGTTTCGCGTCCCTCTCCTATTTTATAGCCTATAGTTAGTGTGAGTCGCTGTTCGAAAAGTTCCGGCTCTGAAACTGCCTACAGATAACTGAAAAATAATAACGAAATTTCTCAAAGTCGTCTTAATATATTTCGGTTTTTATTTTCAGTAATGTTTTTGGTAATAAAATGATAGTTATGGAAGGTCGCTATTTATAAAAGAAATTCTGATTCCGGATACAGTGTATCTAGTAATAAGAACAGGAAAATCGCCAATGGTGGTAATAGAAAGATATTATTCTCAAACTTTGCTCAAATTATTTCGTTTTTTTTAAACTACGGTTTAGAAGTTAAGTTAAAAAACTTAAGTCCTGTTAAATGTTTTTTTTAATTTTGTGGAATAACGAATTTTCAAAGTGATTTAAGTTGTAAATCAACTTTAAGAAATATTATCTCGAATTTTTTTAATCGATTTTTTTCGAAATAACTGTACATACGTTTTGTGGGCGTACTTGCACGTTTACATGAAAGTTTGTACAATCTATGTTATTCTAATAGATAAATAAAAACAATTCATTTACTATTAATTATGTTTTCGTTTAGGCTAAACAAATAAGCGCGATAAAGTTTTCTTCACTGTTATAAAGAACTCTCCGAAGCAGCTCCGTTAAGCTCTTCTAGTGGTTACGGTATCGTTTAGCGGAATCAATATGACAATAAATATGGAACCCCTCCTACTCTCCTCACAGCTTCATTACTGGGCGAAACGTGATTGCTGAAGAAATGGAATGGGGCCGGTACGGTGTCTGGGCACGCTCGCGGGATTAACAACCTACGTGCTGTTGTGGTGGAGGTGTATTTAATACGCCGGCGTGAATTTGGTGTCCCACGTATAAATCAAATACGGCTGGACGGATGTTGATGTTTAGGGTGTCATTTGAAAGAGATAGAGTTGTTAATGTGCCAAAACGTCTCGAAATTTGTTTTGGACCAATTTAAAGTTCGGAAATTGCCCTTAAATTTGACGTGTCTGCATAATATATGATTCGGACCGGCTGTTTTTCCAACCGGAAACTAAAAAGACAGCTCCCACGTTCTTTTTCGTATTGTCTATCACGATTAAAATTAAAAGTTCTAACTTAATACAATGTTAACGATGATTAGGCCGGGCGGCCACCAAATGCGGAGCGGACTACGCATTCAAAACCTAACCTATTGTTTTTAATGCAAATGTGGCCACTGAAAGCGTTACGGAGCTGAGCGGAGTCATGCGGCGTCGCCGGGCAGCGTTCCGCGTAGCTTTGACTCTGACTAGGTTCGGTTTTCAAGCTGTCTCCTTTTCGCGGACCACGCCTCCAAACTTATTATTTCTTGTTACCTAGATTACGGTTTTTAAACAAAAGTTTCCTAAGATCCATTACAGTAGGCGTAAATATTTAAATTTAGAAGATACAAACGCGTTCTGTAAACGACGACTCCGCTTCTGGTTACCATTTAACTTCATTCAGCTCAGCTCAGCTCCGCTCCGCATTTGGTCACCGCCCGGCCTCTATCTTGGTTCGGTTTTTAAGCTGATTCCGCTTCCCCCACCTCGCTGACCACGCCTCCAAACTTACTATTTCTCGTTACCTTGGTTAACGTTGCCTAGGTTACGGTTTTAAAACTGAATAGTTCCTAGAATCCGTTAGGTCTAAGTATTTAGATTTAAAAAATACAATCACGTCCTTTAAACTGACTGACGGAACTCCGCATTTGGTGGCCGCCAAGCCTTATGATAACATTAAATTTCCAAAAAAAAGAGTAAGATAAACAAAATATTGCAACGATATTTTAATGAAGGTATAGAAATATTTTAATCAATTATTTTTTTGCAGTTTTTTAAATAACCTAAATTTACGTCAAGTCAAACCTGCGTTGATTTTTTAAGTAGAGACGGTTGTTTTGCAAAATGGATTCACGACTAACGACTGTCATCGATAGGTTTACCAACTTGATGTTCGTTTAACTGTCTGCTATTTACTGTGTTCAGAAAGGATTAGTGACACATACGAAGTCATCTTTGATCTTTTAGTAATAATGTTTCCTGCTACGATAATGTAAAAGTGCCTTAGCGTACAGGGCCCCACAGTAGTGCTAATAGAATGATGGAAAGTTAGTGCAGTGCGCGTTGCTGGTCGAACACACGACCCGATGTATGGATATCCTCTATCATATGGAACAACATGAGCCCAGCCGGTCAGGGACCCTGAAAAGGAGCAGCAGTTTTAAGAGGATACTGAAATTATGGGGATCAGGTAATTTTATGGGTTCAGTTAATTCTGTAGTTAGCATGAATAAGTTGTGTTGAATTAATTGTTGATTCAGTTAGATAGAAGCTTTAAATGTGGCTTAGTGAAACAATTTTGTATCAAATCAAATTCACAGGAAGGCGAAGACAGTGAGAAATTTTCATAACGTGTTCTATTCGTGAAAACAATAAAAAAATGTTTACATAAAAATAAATATTAAAAAAATTTTGTTTTTTATCTAAGGATAGCGATAACTTCTGCCCGGATTCGCTCTTGTAATTAAAAGAACACTCTTAATTAATGAGACCCAAATTAAGAAATTGGGGCTACACTCCAATATGTAATTTGAGTTTAAAAATTGGATAAAATAGTACCCAGCATTGGAACGCCAGTAGTTCTTATCTGATGTATAACGCAAAATTCGGTTTTAAAAAACAAGTTTTTTCAGATTTGTAGTACAAATAGTTTTATTAAATAAATAACAAATGGGTAATAAACGGTTCTTATAAAGAATTTATATTTAAAACTAGTCTAAGAAAGATAAACTTTAAAAGTCTTGTTTTTATTGATGTAGAAGGGATGAAAAATTGACTGAAAAAATTACAATACTGAAAATAATTCTGAAAGAAATACAAATGTTTTAAAACAATATTTTAGTTGTTAAACGTTTATATGAACATTTCTCATTATTTTCACCAGAAGGTCTTCAATACATCCTGAAAGTTAATCCGTTCATGCTCTGTGTACAATGGCATTTGATTTTAACCAGTTTGCTCTTTATTTTTATTCGAAACATGATCAATGTGTGTGTCAGGTGTTGGAACGTCTCAAAGGATTCGTTCGAAACGAAAATTTCTCGTGGCCACTGTGTTTTTTGTGAATGTATTTTCATTGTGCGGCCATAAAAGATACTTTCAGTGGAAGTAAACAAGGTAAACTCAATGGAAAAAAGTGTACAACTTCAATAAAGGGAGCAAAAATATTGCAAACAATTTTGTTACTATGCAATATGCAATCTCGTTTTCAAAAAGAAAAACCACAAACTTTCGTGAAAAAAACGGTCTATTCGATTTTTCTCGAATCATGGCCGAGTGTTTGCAACTAAATCCTGTGCTTTAACTATTCTTTCTACTGTGCATGCCCTTTCTCATTTTTTAAAAGTGTAACGTTCATTTTGAAAGATCTATTGAAAGCATCTTATGTAATATGTTCATTTACCGAATCTCCCGTATATACAGTAGCCCAGTTGTAACCAGCTTGAATTTTAAACTAATGTAGTTTAAATTAATAAATTTTACTGCGTTTGTACGGTGTTCAACGACACGAATAAGGCAAGATTTGTTGAATAATAGGCAATTATATTTCCTCTTCAACTATTAAGGCCAAATTATGTCTGTTTGTGCCTGGACATTGTAAAAGCTTTCATCGATTCTGTCAATACGTTATAGATTCCTTTTACAACGTAAAGTACAAATACGTTTTATTATCTTTGGTCTTGGCTCACTAATTATATTAACTGTATGTTTGTACAAGGCAATACTATTACACAATGAAAAACATGGCTATCTATTACGTTATTTTGAGAATTAGCAGCAATATGTTCAGGCGTTGTAATACTTCTTGTAAAACCCGTAACCCTTGTATAACGTTGAGTCTTTGTTGAACGAGCGAAGCAAGTTCTCAGTTATAAATCGACCTAACCATCA
Source organism: Callitettix versicolor (assembly GCA_022606455.1). Taxonomy (NCBI): domain Eukaryota; kingdom Metazoa; phylum Arthropoda; class Insecta; order Hemiptera; family Cercopidae; genus Callitettix; species Callitettix versicolor. The sequence goes on from CM040189.1 coordinate 88,218,366, forward strand.
TTTGTCTGTCTGTACGTGGATTGTCAGATTGTCTCATTATTCGATTGACTTAAATTCGTCAGTTTTGTTTATGACTGTATTGTAGGCCTATATACAAATAACTGTATTGCATATACAAATAATTGAAAGGACGGTAGACATCGTAGTATATTCTTAATTAATATACACGGCGCTCCACGACAGCGCTAGTAACTTGTTCTGCCAATTTTACCGGTAACCGTAATATTTACGAAAAATGTTATAGGACCAGCTTTATTTTGAAATATCATGTTCTTTCTCCATGAAGCGGTCATAATTATGATTGAGTTTGCCGTTCAGCCAGTATTACAGAAAATAACCAGCAACTACACTTTCAGCGTTGAATCAGAATCCGCCATCTTGAAACGAAAGAGAATGGGAAACATTTTACACATATACGCATTCCGGGCTTTGTACGAAGTACTGCTTTATCAGATTTAAAAATAATCGGCCAATGCTTTTGATTGAAACTGAGTAAACCCGTCAGTTGCTGCCATTTTGAAACGGAAGTAAGTAAGGAAAATGTTACATTATACTTTATTTGGACTTTGCACAAGATGTCTTCGTACCTAATTTGAAAACAATCGGTTAATGTGTTCAGCCAAAACTGCGTACACTGGTCGTTGCATATCAGAAGCCGGAATCGTGAAACGAAAGTATATTGGAAAAAACTTTACACATACATCGTACAGGCATTATACAGAGTACCTTCGTACCAAATTTCAAAACAATCGGTCAATACGTTTGGCCAAAACTGCTTAACAAATAAACACACACTTCGGCGATGATAACCCTAAAGGTTTTTCGCCGGAAAAAAAACAAACACACAGACAAAATGTGGAACAGTCGAATAACACTCGCTTCGCTCGGTCAATAACACTCCTAAAGATTTTGGAGTAAATTGGACTAGTTTGTTGGAATATGGGTCGTTGGTTTTCAGGTCTTTTGTACCCTAAAAAAGGCTCTCTTAGGTGTCTGTTCTTCTGTGTTTCTGCAGCTTATACAGTAATTTGTATAATTTATTCAACAATCGATAACTGAAAACTAAACAGAATGATCAATTTGAATGCAAATTTCGCCCATTTCACGGGAAGGTTTTTAATGATAAAAAATCCCTCTTGTAAATCGAATTTTCTCTACAACAGTATTGATCAAAGTTTTCTCAAAATAGCCTATTCAAACTAAAAAGTGTATCTCCCTCTTCCTCCACAAAAATTCGGACCAGAAGCAGTGGGAACGGTAAGTCAGCTTATAAATCTCAAAATTGGTTTTCGAAATTTTAGTCATATAATTACTAAGATACATAACTCGTCACTGTAGCGATTTTGAAATAATAATAAGAAAAATGCTGTTTCGGGGTAAAACGAAAATAAACAATAAACCATCCGATTTACTCACATACCTTGCTTTTATTTAAAATTTGGTACATTGAGTTAAATTACGACACTTAAAAAATATCTGACCAACAACTGAATAAAATTTGAATAACTGAATTTTAGAAACTATGATGATTTCCTTTGTTTTCTTGTTAGCGTCCTACATGATTGTTTTCTTTAGTAAGCTTGTAGTTTGAAGAGGTACAATTATAAATCAAGAAAATGCTTTCATGGAATGTACGTTATATGATGGTGTTGATTTGCAGTAGTTAGCTATCTCGATGACTGATTTTCAAAATTTAATTATGTCACATTACATAATAGCTTTTTATCCTGCATTTTTTGAAAATTTGAAAAAAGTCGTAGTGATCAATCCACTTTGTTCTCTGCCTGCTGGAGGGTGTACTATTTTTCTTATGTGCAAGTAAGAATTATGTCAGGAGGAGCGTTGACCTATGGATAGGTGACTAATAAGATCTGCCATCGATGTGGTCATTGTCTTATCACTGACCTTGTTTGGAATTTGTCCTACTTTTATTGTTTCGACACCGTTCTCTGTGAGGTCCTCCACTAGCCTAGACTGTTAGTTTGGACGAGTTTCTGTTGGAACTCGAAGTCTGATACCTTCGAAGTGTTACGTTTCGCATATTCTAAAACTGTAGCGTGTCCTATAAGTGATTATAAATGTACACCATTCTCTTTAGTAGTAAAGCCAAGTTTTTGACATTTTTAAGTGTGAGCCGCTATCTTATTGGTGATAAATGTAATGTAATGTATAAATATTGTAATGTACAAAAACTCTGCTAGTAATTGTTACAGTTTTCTTCAGTATTTATAGATTATCGAAGAATGTTAATGACCGATAGAGAACTTATCAGGTGCTACCCAAACGTTTAGGAATTTGAATTCCGCGCGCAAACCATTTGTTGTAAGATCTGCTGCCGGTGTATGTATGTACCAACAGCAGTGACGGTGAAAGGCCGCGTTCTTGACTTTCGTACATTTGTGTAAAGTTCTCTTTTAGTGTTGTGGCGATTTTGTTTAAATTTGAGTAAATGACATTTTTAAGGAGTAGAAAACTTACATAAAATTTTACTTCAAGCTTAAAAAAACTGCAGAAACGTATCGCAAGTTTATGGAAGCATTTGGTGACAATGATGTTAGTCAAAGTAAAACTTTTTTGTGATACAAACGTTTCAAGGATGGAGGAACGTCTGCCGAAGACGTTACAGACTAACAAATTAAAGTGTTGTTTTCGTGCAAAAACATGTCAAGACTAACTATAAAGTTAAGTATTCACAAACACATTTAATATCCGTGTAAATAATAAACATTAAAAATCTCAATGTCCAGTACACTGTTCATAACAATAATGTATTCAGTCGCTGCAAAACACATTTTGTTACCTCTAAAAACTCTTGGTGTGGTAAAATATTAAAAATTCGACAACAGCAAAAAGCTCCGAAAAACTTTTTTTAAACATATTACTCTCAAAAAAATTGTATATTTCTTTAAAAAAAAATATATATATGTAATTGTTCAGTACAAAACATTTAAGGTAACCATGTAATTACATTTATTGTATTATTTTTCGTTTGCTTGCAACGCATCAAATTCAGGGGTCTGTAATAAAACAAATCTGATGGTAATCTCGTGTTCACTGCAAGAGCGTATCGCTGAAATGTATTCGCAAGTCTCATCAGACATCATTAGACGTGTTTTCAAGGTTCTGAGTTGCTGACATTTGGTGCGTATTTTGTAATCCCAATTCCAGACTTTAGATACCAATCTTGTTCGTTGCGTCTTGTTCGGTCGGATCTGTACAAACATTAAACCTTTCAGAACTAGAGAACAGACGGCGTATGTCACACTACAATGCTAATGAATATATTGTTTCCTGTAATTTTTTTTTTGCTGTCTTGTAAATGTTTGTCGGTGCTCCGGCTTACATGAATATGATGTTCTCAGTATTGTTGCAGTTCTGGTATCACGTTATCCCGCACCGTATTGGCCTAACATTGTCACGGTTTTAGTTATTCTGTTTTGCTTAAAAAAAAAGGTCCAGACATAAAGTTAGCCTAAAAGCTTAGTCAAACTATACGGGGATCGGTGGTCGATATGGCTAGATATTAAGTCGGTTCCCTTTGCTTTATACTTACCGTTAATGCTGATCCCTCGTGCTCATTAGTCTAACATGGACGTTAAAAAAAAAATCCAGGTGAAAACGACTAGACATGGTCAAAAAGTCCCCTTCATTGACATGGCTTTGTAGCCTCGTTGCGTGCCTAACTGCTGTAAGATCTAATTACTTCACAATCAGTTTCCGGACCTGATGTACCACGATGCGCCGATAGCTGCCCGTAATAATTTATTCTGGAACGTTTTAATAATATTAATGATGGAGTTCTTGGTACGACCCCACAACCGTAAACCGTACGTCCACATTGGTCTTAATACTTGTTATACGTGTCTAGTTATGAACATCGACTGAGCAGTTTTTCCTACTTAATATCAAACTCTTCTTATTTCTTTTTAATATGAGCCAATTTAATTTTCGTACAGAGTCAATCTACGGTATCATTTTTATTTTTTTACGAGGCATTATTTTAGGTGTGTGTGTGTGTGTGTGTGTGTGTGTGTGTGTGTGTGTGTGTGTGTGTGTGTGTGTGTGCGCGCGCGCGCGCGCGAGAGAGAGAGAGAGAGAGTACTAGCTTTCGTTAGTACAAACTTCGGTCCGATTTGATTCAAATTTGGTACAAAAATCGATTTTGGACATAGCTTTAGCAAGTTCAACAAAATACGTTCGACTTTCCAAAGTGACGATCAGTGACGATCCAAACATTAAAAAAAACATTTAAATTTTAATTTAAAGTACGGAATGAACCTAACGACGGTTTTTTGAGTTTGCATTTGAAAAACAGCTGACCTAAGTCATATTTTACGTGCCGTCACGTCAAAATGTAAGAGCGATTTCGCCATTTAAATTTCGGAATTAAACTCTTATCAAATGACATTCAATGAATGTAGGCTACGAAATATACACTATCAAATATGTAGGCTACGTAACTTCATTTGAAAATAAATTGCTAATTCCTACAGATTTTAACACTGATCGTGTTAGTTAAACCAGATTTTGAAAATAAATTAAGATCATAAAGGCAGTTAGGTTTTATTTTACGTGACTTATTTATAAATTTATGAAAATTTGCTGCTATCACATCAGCGATATAGTTGCTGTTATTTAATGTTTTAAAGTATGGAAAGACCCGGTATGTCCAGTTATTAGGTCGTCACGTTTGGTTAGTCGAAATATGAAACAGCTAAATGCGATGTTCAGTATTCCGCTTGTTGCGTCGATTACGATAGTCTAAATTGCGTAACTATTGTGCCCATACGAAGGCATAGGGACGCGGTCTATGTGTCAGGATATCCCAATTTGGTGTGGTGTGATTAAGGTATGTACCCACTGTGGTGTCGCGTGCCAGGACTTACCAAACACTTGTCACGTTAAGTAGGCCTAGGTGTCGGGACTGTTTAGCTTGGCTCTCATCGTCCGTAAAGAATTTTGGACAAAACTTTGTCACGTTAAGTAGGTCTAGGTGTCCTGATTATTTGGCATGGCTATCATCGTCCATAAGAAATTTTAGGCAAAACCTTGTCATGTTAAGTAGGCTCAAGTGTCCTGATTCTTTGGCATAGCTATCATCGTCCATAAGAAATTTTAGGCAAAACCTTGTCACGTTAAGTAGGTCTAGGTGCCCTGACTCTTTGGCATAGCTATCATCGTCCATAAGAAATTTTAGGCAAAACCTTGTCATGTTAAGTAGGCTCAAGTGTCCTGATTCTTTGGCATAGCTATCATCGTCCATAAGGAATTTTAGGCAAAACCTTGTCACGTTAGGTAGGCTCAAGTGTCCTGATTATTTGGCATGGCTATCATCGTCCATAAGGAATTTTAGGCAAAACCTTGTCACGTTAGGTAGGCTCAAGTGTCCTGATTATTTGGCATGGCTATCGTTGTCCATAAGGAATTTTAGGCAAAACTTTGTCACGTTAAGTAGGTCTAGGTGCCCTGACTCTTTGGCATAGCTATCATCGTCCATAAGGAATTTTAGGCAAAACTTTGTCACGTTAAGTAGGTCTAGGTGCCCTGACTCTTTGGCATAGCTATCATCGTCCATAAGGAATTTTAGGCAAAACTTTGTCACGTTAAGTAGGTCTAGGTGCCCTGACTCTTTGGCATAGCTATCATCGTCCATAAGGAATTTTAGGCAAAACCTTGTCACGTTAAGTAGGTCTAGGTGCCCTGACTCTTTGGCATAGCTATCATCGTCCATAAGGAATTTTAGGCAAAACCTTGTCACGTTAAGTAGGCTCAAGTGTCCTGACTCTTTGGCATAGCTATCATCGTCCATAAGAAATTTTAGGCTAAACCTTGTCACGTTAAGTAGGTCTAGGTGCCCTGACTCTTTGGCATAGCTATCATCGTCCATAAGAAATTTTAGGCAAAACCTTGTCACGTTAAGTAGGTCTAGGTGCCCTGACTCTTTGGCATAGCTATCATCGTCCATAAGGAATTTTAGGCAAAACCTTGTCACGTTAAGTAGGTCTAGGTGCCCTGACTCTTTGGCATAGCTATCATCGTCCATAAGGAATTTTAGGCAAAACCTTGTCACGTTAAGTAGGTCTAGGTGCCCTGACTCTTTGGCATAGCTATCATCGTCCATAAGGAATTTTAGGCAAAACCTTGTCACGTTAAGTAGGTCTAGGTGCCCTGACTCTTTGACATGGCTATCATCGTCCATAAGAAATTTTAGGCAAAACCTTGTCACGTTAGGTAGGCTCAAGTGTCCTGATTATTTGGCATGGCTATCATCGTCCATAAGGAATTTTAGGCAAAACCTTGTCACGTTAGGTAGGCTCAAGTGTCCTGATTATTTGGCATGGCTATCATCGTCCATAAGGAATTTTAGGCAAAACCTTGTCACGTTAGGTAGGCTCAAGTGTCCTGATTATTTGGCATGGCTATCGTTGTCCATAAGGAATTTTAGGCAAAACCTTGTCACGTTAGGTAGGCTCAAGTGTCCTCATTATTTGGCATGGCTATCGTTGTCCATAAGAAATTTTAGGCAAAACCTTGTCACGTTAAGTAGGTCTAGGTGCCCTGACTCTTTGGCATAGCTATCATCGTCCATAAGGAATTTTAGGCAAAACCTTGTCACGTTAAGTAGGTCTAGGTGCCCTGACTCTTTGGCATAGCTATCATCGTCCATAAGGAATTTTAGGCAAAACCTTGTCACGTTAAGTAGGTCTAGGTGCCCTGACTCTTTGGCATAGCTATCATCGTCCATAAGGAATTTTAGGCAAAACCTTGTCACGTTAAGTAGGTCTAGGTGTCCTGACTCTTTGGCATAGCTATCATCGTCCATAAGAAATTTTAGGCAAAACCTTGTCACGTTAAGTAGGTCTAGGTGCCCTGACTCTTTGGCATGGCTATCATCGTCCATAAGAAATTTTAGGCAAAACCTTGTCACATTAAGGTCACACAAAGGATAAGTGTCCTGATCCTTTGGCTTGGCTTTGTGCTCCGCAGCACCGTAGCACATCATGGGTCTTGTGATCCCAGAATAGATGTATTTCAACATTCAGGCTACCACAAACGACATTGCACTTTGAAAACAATTGTGTTGCTGATTTAAGAGAGCGAGAGAAGACAGGAGATATTCGTCTATCTTCCTTTATATAAATATTTACCCACTCAAATCTGACTGCCAGTGGAAGTGCAGTGCCGTTTGTGTTGGCCCCACTTAGTCATACTACCTACTTGGCATTTCATGTAATGCACCACATGCATTTGGTATTCAGCACCAAGCCTAGATATTTCACTTCATTCGCATTTGGAATCATCACCCCAAATGTATACGCTATACTTCATACATGTATATACACAATTATTTTTGACGTGTTTTTCTTACTGTCATTTTGAAAATGAAACTTCCTATTTTTAGTTTATGACAACAAAATGTCCCATTTCATAATTTTCCGTTTAAAGTTCATTTTACACAAAGGTACAGACGCTAGCCTGAAAACATAAACGTCCTTGGTGATTCCAAAAATATAATCACGATAGATTGCGTTTTTGAAAAAAAACGTACTTTCTGTTGATGCCGCCGAGTCGCGTCATTTGTCTGACACGAATTGTGGCTTCAACTCGACCTTGAATCTCTGCGTAGTGTATTATTAACTTTTAGCCTCTGTAGGTTAGTTATTCTTAGACACTGTATTGGAAATATTCAGCCCCTCGCAAACAGGATGCTAAATGTCACCTAAACCCCGCAGTTACTTCATTCATACTTGCCTTGTAAAGTATGTTATCTGCTTAGGGCCTTCAAGTTGTTAGTTAATGAACATAACCTTAAAGTTAACTTGGTCCGATTAAATTAAACCGATTGCCTGTAATCACAAGAGCCTCTGTTCGCGTCAGTACTTTGCAGTTTTGAGCTTATTTGGGAATTTCATTTAGAAAATTAGCTGTTGGAGCGGCCCTTATGGTAAGACCCAGACACGAGACTATCAAAATGAACGCCGATCTTGTCTGCTTTTTGTGGTGTTACAATTTTGTGTGTGTGTGTGTGTGTGTGCGTGTGTATGTGGGCGCGTGCGTGCACCATTCGCAATTTGGTCGTATTTGATACAAATTTGGCTTCGATTTTGGTAATATTTTTAATAATTTTGTTACTCATCAAAATCCGTACTGTATTCCAAATCTTTTTTTAATTCATAACGTTTAATTTTTTTAATAAAGTTTTTTAAAAAATGATTTCGCCATCAATGTTGAAATCCGCGCAAAATTAGCTTTCAGATATGTTCACTATAAATTGAACACGAATATACGAGTCAATGTAAATTGTAATAAAACTAATTTATGCCGGTTTCAACATTGATTACGTTAATGAAATCATTTTAAAAATCGTATAAGCTAAAGAAATTATTGTTATATTACTTTTTGAAAATTCACTTCCATCACATCAGCATACCGCGATAATTGATGAATTTCCATTGGAAAATAATTGATTGGTGTGACCATAATTGGGTGTACCTTAAAAGTACACAGATCCTGGCTAGTTTCGAAGTCGTCGTTACAAAGATATTCAACATAAATTATGTATTTCATACTGTTAAAAATTTTATTCAGTGATGTTTATTTTCTAAACTAGTTTCCATTTCAGCATTACTACAGATATTTGAATTATTCTATGTACATCTATGTACCAATCTATTTTCTATGTGTTTGTTTTTTACTGGTTAAAAAAACCATTTTAAAACCTTGTGGCCACCAAATGCGGAGCGGAGATGCGCTGAGTGCAACGGACTCATTGAAACCTAACCTATTGGTTTTAATGTAAGTGCGACCACTGAAAGCGGCATAGCTTCGACTCTGTCTAGGTCGATTTTGAAGCTGATTCTGCTTCCTCCATCACGCTGGTCACGCCACCAAACTTGTTATTTTTCGTTGCCTAGGTTAAGGTTTTTAAACATTTCCTAGAATCCGTTACATTAGGCCTCTTTAAACTGACATCTCCGCTTCCGCTTGCCGTTCGTCTTCATTCCTCTCCGCTCGGTTCAGTTCAGTACAGCTCCGCATTTGGTGGCCTTCCGGCCTAAGTTATGATTAATTCGGCAGTGGTATCTAAACCAGAAACCAGAAAATATATTTTACAAAAACACAACACTGTTGATAAAAAATTCATAATATTAACTGTGCTCTTTTTATGGGATAGATATGGTGTCTGACTTCTTTACATCAGGTACAATTAATTACATTACGAGACCGTCAATTTAATCTATTCCACTCCGTTAAATTTAATATGGAATTACTTGTATCTAAAAATAAGGGATAGTAAATTGGAGTAGGCCTAACGTAAATTACGGGCTCTGTAAATTATAAACGATATATAAAACTATGCACGTAGACTACAAGCTGAGTGAAAATTAATTAACGATAAGATTTCATGATCCTTTCACGTTTAAAGTTAGAAAAAACTGCTCGTAAAATTATAGGAGATAAAAACGCGACCTTTAAAAGCATTTAATCAATGCAGCGGAGACTTCGGGGTTTTTAATGTTAGTTCTAGAAATTATTTTAAAATGTTTTTTGCGAACAGAGTGGTCACCGACCAGCTCAGAACGTAACCAGCGCTAATTGTGGTTCTCTACTTGTTTATTGTCTCCTTATGCCGAATTGAAACACTCCGAATCGTAACGGAATAACTTACACGTTAAAAACATATTCGTGTCACGCAGCTGACTAGCTTAAGTGATGGAAGTGATTGTCAAGTAAACAGTGCAGGATCATTGCTACACAAACTTTCTCACATTCGATTATTTACCCAAAAATCCTGTTTTAAAGCTACTGAAAAATATAGAAAATCAGTTATTTCTCAAAATCGGTTCTTCAGGGTTCAAAATTACTACTGATCAGGGTGTATTTTTCGTTTATTTTGATTTACTCCTGAACCATTAATTTCATATATTGCAAATTTGCACGATAACCTGTTAAGCTGTTTTTTTACAGCTCCAGGATACGATACTTTAGAGGTATAGCTGTTTGGGTACTTACGAACTGCATTTGAGCAAAATTTAATCAAGATTAAATTAAATTATACGAGAGGAAGGGATTATAAAACCACAGGCACTGCAATAGACTGACCTGTTGTGCGCCTAAACCTTTGAAGTACTAGTTTAACAGATTGGTGCCCTTAGTAAGTTCCAACAGTCCACTAACTAGCTCATCCTGCTGGAGGTCCCTAGGGATCTGGATACCAACAAAATCCTAGCCTCCTGCTAGCAAGAGCTCCGCAATTATAAATTATATGTTTTGTACACCCCCAAACCACAGTGCTCAGTAATGAGCCCCATGATTTTCCAAAGTTCTGCCGCCCCTCTTCAGTCCTCCATGAGGAACCGTACCCAAGATGCGCTTGCTATGGGAATCAAAAAACGTAAGAGCAAGTTTTGATTTTTAACAATTTTTTTCTTCCAAAAGAGGCTTCAATTTTTTTAGTACTAAAAAAAGATACCGACATGGACTAAGCAATCTTATAAACAAAATTTTACCAAAACCGGTTAATTTTTTAATTTGTTCAGAGTTTTTCATAAACTGACACATATCCAAATAATCACTTTTTTGAACTTAATAAATATGAAAATGGGTAGACCCATGAAAATCTCAAAATCAGTTATTTAAAAATCTTCAAATTTTTTTATATTCTTGGTATGCCGTATTTATAAAGTGAAAATTCATTAATTTTAGCAAAATAATACTTGATTTTATAATGAAATTATAATGAATTTAATCTTATAAAATAATTAAAAATGATTTCTAATGGTTTTTTCATCTTTTAAAAATAAATGTTAATTTCCTTAGAAAAAGACCTAGTTTTTTAGATTTACTGTAAAATAGTAATCTATATTCACATAGGCTTTAATTTATTCATTATGATGGTTTCACGTGGGCAAGTTTTTGATTAAAACTTCAGGTTAGACTGCGAGTGCAGTCTGCAGCGGGTAACCTTGTTATTAGATGAGAAACAACTGGGTGCCAGCTGCAACACCTTGCTACTACGACAACTGTTTGACAAGTCGTCTATTAACAAAAGGTAGTTATGTCAGCATCGGCCGCGCGGTGTATGATGGATTGCGCTAAGTGTTCCCACGCTACAACACTAGGCCTACTTCAAGGCCGACGTCTGTCAAAACTGAACTGAATTATTATTGTTTCACGTCGTGTCGTATATTTTATAAAACAAAACCGAGACCTTGGCCAGATTTCGCTTAGTTAGACTTCCGTAGGTGGAATGTGGAAGGCAACTTGCAAATCGGCAAGTGTGTGCTGTACATTCAACCTCGTGCATTCCATCTGCCGCGTTATTTTATAATTCCTTTTCCTTTTCGGTTTTCCGATTTATCCGTCAGGCTTAATTTCTCTGTCGAACTCGTGGTTAATTCGATTTTCACTTAGGCTCTACCGAAGCCTCTTCCACCCTCTCCGCCATTAATATTCCTCCTCTTCCCTCCGTCCTGTTTCTCAATGAGGAAATACACAATGCCTTTGACATATACAATACGAATGAACATATAAAGGAATATTATGAGAAATGGAAGGGGCATATTGACAGAATGCAAGACGATCGAAAACCGTATAAAATGATTCAGTACGTAGGGCCTATATTTAGAATGCGAGACGTATGACGACTCCGCAGAAAAGATGACAGTTATTGTGGAGCCGAACAAGCAACAGCTCGATCCCTGGAAGTGCGATTGATAGTGGCGAAGTTATATGGTGAGCCGAAAATTTGGAATGACGCTTTTAGTGGATTTAACTTTCTCACTATTTAAAAAGTGTGTTGGTCGTAAAAAAAATAGATTTGAGCATTATTATGATATATATGTTTTATGATAAAGAATAAACGAATTGACAGTGATTTTTTTAATTATTATTATTTTACCAAACTAATTTTCTTATATGTAGTCTATGCTTCCGGCCACTCGGACTCGGTGATAAGTAATACTAATTCTTTCAGCCGCGGTAAATAGAACAAATATATTTGTAGTCGCTAAATATACCATTGACTCTGATATAGGGGTTCTGCTCGTTCTCGGCGTACCTTTAGTTTGTTAGTCTGTTAAGCTTCAGGTAAACGTAATTAGGTAATTAACAAAGTGGGGCAAGAAAACAGTTCAGCGTGTTAATTGGTGAGTGATTACTTAACCTTATCTTGTACTAGAAGTATTAGATCGAAAAGTCAGTTTAATAGGAAGCACTGTGGGCATTACGTTCTTATTGTACATTACGTTAATAATGAGAAAGCTACGCAAAGGTTGAAACAAACAGAGTATTATAACACCTTGTCCAGGCAAAACTAATGAAGCTATTTTGCTCATTTTTTTTGCTATTTTGCTCGAGTCTTTTTTATGTATTTAACGCCGGTTTAAGTACGAGTCGTACGTTACTTTTACTTGAATTTCATTTAAGTATCGCCGCTGTCCAAAATTTGAAACCTTATAGTTATTTAGGTCTCGCACATCTAGAGTTGTGGGTACCTTCAAGAGTTTTGAATTTTTTTAACAGATCAAAACTAGCTATTGTAATAAAATTGAAATTTGAATTTAATAAAATCAAAATTATAAAATCGAATTATAAACGTTAAAAAATAATGAATGTTTCGATGACACAATGAAACAGGTTTAACAGACAAATTGAATCGATAAATCAACCAGTTCTAATCTAGATGTCAGAGGCGAGACCAGGATGAGAGGTTTTTTCTGAGACTGTAGAAATGAGAGTTTTGCGAAAAAATATGAAAGTCACCTGTCGAAGAGTGAACGTTAGAAAGCATGCAGCTTGGAGGATACGTATAAAGGAAATCAAGAGGGAAATAGTCACGTAGATAATATGAGTAAATGTCATAGAACAGTGAGGATTTGTGTAGGAGTAACGCGCCAGTCCAGAGGAGGAACATACGTGGGCATAGGGAGCGATAACTGTAGTAGGTGGACATATAGGATAGCCTGTTGAACTGTAGGAGAAGGGAAAATAATACATACAAGGCTTTTAAGTTGTTTACGGTATGTACGAATGTACTTTATATCACTAAAATGTGTGTGTATATATATATATATATATATATATATATATATATATATATATATATATATATATATATATATGAGGTATTTTGATCACGAAAGAGTGGATTTTGAGATTTTTTTTATACTTAGCTTGAGTTTAAAGAGCTATTCGATTTAAAAATATTTTACATGCAGATGTCGTTGACATCAGGGGTCTTTTTTTACAATTAACAAGAACTGGCTTTTATCAACATCAGCTCTAGCTATTTGGATAAAAAATTGCTCAAATATAATTCACAACTACCCAAACAGAAGATATGTCAAAACAAAATCGACCTAATTTCTCAAAATTCGTTAATATAACTCAAAAAATCCATATTTAAAGTTAATCCATAATAAGTGTAACAAATTGATTTTTTTCCCAAAAAACATATTTTTTTAGTAATCGAAACATCCTCTTTGGTCCACCTGACGTACAGTTTTTCTGGCAATTAAATTGATGTTTTGTTTTTGTGTTCTTGTAATACCATTAGAAGCCTGCATAGGTATAGTACAGCGGGCACGTGGTAGAACATAGGATCGCCTAATCTTATCACATACCTGTTACTGCCTCCAATAAATCTAGATTATCTTACAACGTGTTTCCTGCAACCTGTGGAGCGTGGCAGGACAAAGGCAGTGCTGTAATGTAAGTGTCCGCCTTTTGGAAATTTTGTGACGAATGAACGCCGCGGTTAAGTAACCTATCACGTAGGCGTGGTTAATGAAATAAAATTTTTCGTGTTACGCTAAACACTCAGATTGGTTTTTTACCTGCGTTATTGAAACTGGATGTGTGGAGTACCTACTGGTTTGTTAGAACTCTCACGCCTCATACTTTTCCATTTTAAGGCTTTACAGTAAAATAAAACCGGCTTAAAAGGACCTATAGAAGGTCTGTATAAAGCGCCCCCATGAGAGTGCAGCACAATGCAAGCACATGTGGCAAAAATAATTGTGTGTGTACCAAAACAGCTGATTTCTAAAAAAAACATTGTTGAAAGAAATATTTAAATTATTACTGTATCTAAAACTTAAAATAATTATTGACCGAATTAGTTTTGAAAGTAGAATCGGTAAGACATCCTAGGCCAGTTATAATATGTAAATGTTAATAATGAAATACCCTTGTAGTAAACAGTAAATACCGACGTTCAATTACGGATAGCGATTTCATAAAAAATACAAAACGTCCTAACCTCTTTTCCTTTTCTTCATGCAATAATTATTGAGTGAATCAGCCTAGAATTGTTAATAATTTTAATAAAAGGCCTAGACGAATTTTAATATATAAATAAATAAAAGGTTCTACCATTTAAGTATGTAATGTGAAATGCGGTTATAGTATGTTTTTATTTTTAAATATTTCAGTAATGTACATTGTTAGAATTCAGTCAGTAATTTTATAGGTTATAGTTTTAAATATGAAAGTAGGACATAGTGAGGTCTATTGTATAAATGACCTTAATAACTTTTCCCAATTAACTGCGAATGATCGCACAGGCCCACTAGTTGACAGTAATCGGGGCAAGTTCTACGTTGACTTAGTGGAAGCGAAATTTCGAAAAAGTTAAAATTTAGAGTAGTATTTATGTGGATTTGATTAGTGTTCACGACGGTGAAATCAGATTCTCTATCAAGTGTGTGATAAAAAAAAAATTGTTAAGTTTTTATGATTTGAAATGACCACCGTTTGGAAAGAGTTGAACGGATTTTGCTGGGTAATAAACAAGTTTGCTACTACCAAAACACCTCTCCCAACACACAACACATACACAAACAACTGCCATTGTTGTGTAGGCAGTAGTTAGTTTTTACAAATTAGAAATTTTCGGTCACCTTTTTTAATAATTTACTTTTTTAACATGTATCGTGGTTGTGGTAAATTTTGCGCGATGCGTTCCAATGTCACATTGCATACAACATTATATTTAGCGCGTTGCATGTACAGTAATGTATATATAAAAATATAATCGTGACTACTTATACACAGCTGATTTCGTACTACAGTTGTTGCTTCAATATCATTTCAGGTTATGTTATGTTCAGGTTTGAGGTTATGTTAAAATTTAATTTTAAATACAATACAACGCTCAATAAAATTATATGAAAAAATGTTTTAAATGAAGAATAAAGATTAAGAAAAAATGAAATATGAAATGCAGTACATAGAAGTCATGTCGTTATTTATGGTAACGATGAAAATGTTAAATTAATAAAAGAGGTATGGCTGAAGAGCAACATCAATTAACAAAAACGAGGAATCCAGAAAAACGTGATACGTGATTTATATTTTTGGTTCGGTAACGGGAATTTTTTAAACGTGAATTTTAAAATGATAATTATGATTTTCTTACAAAAGCTGGTAACATCAGATTTTCAAAATAGTGAAACTTGAAAAGGTAACGAATTTTTTTGTGATTTAGGTTTGTTTTTATATTTTTAATGTAATGTTTGAATGTTGGCGTGTCAAAGTAGTGCAAATTTAGTGTTACTGAAAAAGACATTGTTTCTTTTTGAAAATTCGCTTCCATCACTTAAGCGAAACTACTGTGTGTCGCGATTACTTATAAAAAATCCAAAATATTTAAGTTGTAAAGTTCTTCATTTAGAAATTGTTTTTGCAAGCCTATTATGGTAAAATGCCACTGTCTTTTATCGATCCTTTAGGAAATACTGGAGTAGAATCTCCGTATCGGAGAGTGATATCGATTCTTCCTGGTTGTGCCTCTGCGGCAGTCGAAACTGCTTTCAGAAGATTTGTTAACAGACAGTGCATTGTGTGCATAGTTAGCTCTTTTCATTGCTACCGTCGTTAAAATTGTTTTGTTCATTAAAACTAGTGAATAATTGATTAAAGTTAACTTTCCCAATACTAGACAACACAATGAACAATAATTCATTGTGCGTCTCCGTTTGTTTGTGTCTGTTACAAATACCGTGACATCTCGCAACGAACACAACCACTTTTGTTGGAAAGTTATCACTTCCTAGGAAACACGAACCGATGTGTGTGCTACTTGGCAACCAGACCGGACACAACAGTGTTGACTCTCGGATGTGTTCGTTTTATAGAAAATGTTCACTTTTTAATTCAGTACATATTTTCTAAATGCATCGTTTTAAAGAAACCTTTATTTTAAAACAGACAGAATTTAATGTCCGTGAACAGAGATAAAACTGAGCTTTGGTTTGGCAGTTTCAATGCAGAAGCGTCGTCTTTAAGATATCCCGTTAGTTTTCCGTTTTAATTATTATTAGTAAATTTTCATTGGAAAAAACATTTTGGAGCTGAAATGGAAGGATCCAAATCTGAAACTCAAAGAATGACGATCTGACGTCTTTAACAATTTTTGAAGGGTCGATTTATTTTATAAATTTATCGTAATCTGAAAATCTGATTTAAATTCGCCTCAATCTCGATAGCGCGATAGCTGCGTGCTAAATTATTATTATTATTATTTTCGTTCCGAATCTGCGTGAAAATTTGGTGTTTTAATCGATTAATTCGAATTATTTACTTTCTCATTAACATAGAAATAATAAATAATAAATATTGCGGTCGAAAATAAAAATTTTGATATTTATTTGGATTATAGCCTATACATTTTTAGGTTCTTTTAGTCAAAAAAGTGGTTTTTACACGGGGAAGGTCCGGGGTAGTATCGGATGCTTAAGCTTCTGCAAATTTACAAAATTTGTTAATGGTTCAATTTGAATATTTTGTACTCAGTTGAAAACTTCCACATTTTATTCAATACTTTGAAAATCTAATTTCTTTTGGAAAACCTGTATTGGTTTTTGTTTGATTTTTTTACCTTTTTTCCGGTATTTGACATGCCGTTATGTTTGAAAAAAGTTTGTTTTAGGCTTTACAAAGAACTTTTTATTGCTATATGTGAACAGGGTTATTCAAAAAATTAAAAAAGTGAAATTTGTCTTAATTATTTTTGCAAAGAAAAAGGATTTTAGTAATTTAATCAATGACACTTTTTTATAAAAAAAGAATCACATTCGTAATAAACGTTGTTCTCAAGATCCGCACAGTTTTCTGGGGCAACAACTTTTGCAAATATTGAACATTTTCGTTGCAAATAACACAATGAGTCGTTTCATCCTCTTTCCGCAATTATTTGTCAGAGCTCAAAGATTATTTAGCTTTTTGCTTCTTCTCTTCTAGTCTCCATTGGTTGTGGACTTTACTTTTGTTCTTTTCACTTTAACTTCTTGTTCGAATTTCAGTTCTCTTTTCATCTCGTTTTTAATGAAATGCACTGTGTACTTGCGTCTGCAATTTGTTAAATTCGAACAGAAAAATCTATAGCTTCCTTCGTGTAATTTTTGACGTTTTTCTCCATTCTACAAAAAAAAAATGATTTAAAATTTAAAAATTTTAATCTTTAATTTTTAAGCCTTTAAACTTTGTCCATTACAACCCGAACGCGGCACTCCGACGTAATGATGGTTACATGCGTATCGCCAGGTCTAAACATAATTACTTCTTATAGTATAAAGAATAGTAACCATACATCTAACAAAACACTAAACACGTTGTTGTAGTTACTTTCAGACAAGCTACGTAGCTCCAGTTATCTTCTTGAACTGGAAAACTCGCAAAAAAACAAATAATTGACTGTCACTTGCATACAGCCGCTCTGTTCAGTTCCTTCTGCCTTAGTAGACACGACAGTGCCGTAATAGGTGTTGTTGCCAGCTGCTAAAGTTTGTAAGGTACAACCCGCTGCCCGTTACTACCCGAACTTCCTCTTTGTCGCTAGAAAATAACCTGAGTGTACTATTTCACCCCCAGAAAAAAAATAAATAAATAAAACAAAAGTAAGATTCATGATATATCGTATTACGTTGCTAAAATTTTAGTTTTATTTAAAGATTTTTTTTGTTTACTCAGTGTGCTGAATTTACTTTTAGAAAATTAGAATAGTTCATTTAGAATAGTTCAAAATTTTCAAAGTCCTGATTCAGTTTTCCAGGTTTTTTTGTCGATAACTTGTGGACCGAATAATTTGGGTAATGAAATTCACTTTCAGATGAACATTTCAGGGTAAGAACGACGTTCATATTATTACTGAAATCAATGTTTGTGCTATTTGGCCAAAATTGTGATATCTGTATCGTTCAGATGGACAAACACAAAATGATTAATGACCTTCAAAACATGTTTTAAAGGTTAAGATGGGCGTTCTTTTTACGGGTTATTAAAGGGGCTCTAGCTTTTTTTCAATAGGAGCTCGCAAAAAATGAACATCGCGGTTCATGTGTAAATTAACGAAAACAAACGTATGTTGGACTGTTGGAGATACTGTTGTTTGTATATCCGATAGAATATCCGAAATGAAATGGAAGCTAACGCCGATTTAAAGGGGCCGATTGATGGTTAAACTGATTCGGAACGCCTGTAAAGATCGTCAGAAGTGTACGAAAGGGTTTGAGGATAGTTTCCAACCAAAAGAAATAAATTCGAGACATTCGATTGTTTCGACGGAAAGTAGGCCTGGTGAACAGGAAAAGAAAGCCGTTTGAAAACTCTGATTAGATAGATTTTAACCGTCTTAAGGGCAACTGTTTTATATCGTGTAAGGTTATTGCGAATCGTACTCGTATATATTGCTTGTCGTAGTATAAGCGATACATTGCTGTTTTCCAAAATAATTGGTGTCAAAACATTACTCAGGTAATTGTGGGTAATTAAACATATTGTTCTTCCTTGGGGGTCGTCAATACGTGCAAGCCTCTGGGAAGAGGTGATGATTACCCGTCTCCGCACTGGTCATTCCTTGGTAACGCATGGATTTCTCATGGGACGCTTACAAAGTCAGTATGGTGATACCATCACAGCCAAACACTTCCTTCTAAAATGTGTTATTTAAAAAGCATGCATCAAATGTGTAGATTGGGTGCCTCCATGCAGGCGATTTTAAGGAAAGCTTCGTCGATCATTGACCGAGCTTCAAATTTTTACGTCGTGCAAATGTATTTGCTGTGGCTTTGCCGTGCAGTGTTAAACAATTTTATTTTATTTATCCCCATTTATTATATTATTTTAAAAAAATTGGATGTAACTTTTGTTAATTATTTTTAGCTTTTTGTTCCTCCGACCCACGTTGTTGTTTTTCATATGGTTCATTCTGGTTCGTTTACTATTTTTGTTTTTTAATTTTATTTATTTTAACATTGTTATCTAGTTTGGTAGTGTTTAGTTCTAGTTCCCCCCCCCATTTATAGTAGATATATTCTGGACGGTAATGATAGCCTTCTTGGGCTTTTCGAGAAGAAATCGGAAAAAACGATATAAATTTTTTTTTTGTACTTGAAACTATGTTTGAGCAAAATTTCATCAACATTGTTACAGCAGATTTCGAAAAATACGTTTCCAACTAAAAATTGTTAAATTTTTTAGTGTTTTAAAATGATATCAAAGTAATTTCAAACTACACCTTCATGCCAAATTTTATCAAAATTAATTAGTTTTAATTGGTTTTAAGCGATATACGTAGCCAGACAGTGAGAGATATCATTTTGTAATTCAAGAAACCCCTGAAAACGGGTAGATCGATCCATTTACAAAATCTCAAAATTGATTCTTTTGCGATTATTGCAATAGATTCTTTTTATACTTGGTATAATGAGTAGGCCTACGAAAAAATAGAAAAATCAACAATTGAAAATTTAATTAAAAGTTAACATGTCACAAGGTTATATATTGATAATTGTTTTCGCAATAATTGTTCAGAATTTCTGTGTCCCAAATTTCAGCAAAGGAAATGACGATTATCGAATAAAATAACTATAGTTGCTTTTTTGCATGATAATTAACACAGGATTATAACCTGGATTGTTAAGTGTTTTGATATCGTTTATTTCTGTATTTAATTAGCAGACCAACCACTGATGTGGACAGGGGATTCTACTCCAATAACGTTTGACACTATTAATACAGTTTTAATTGAAACCGGAATTCCATCTGCGAATAGACCAGGTGAAGTTTGTTTGTTTGTTGTGTGTGATCTGTCTGTCCAAACTGTAAATGTTTGTGTCTAAATTTAACTTCACGCTCTATATAAAGGGTGGAACAAAATTGCCTTACTGACTCAATTCATTACAAGAAATATTGTTCATTGCTAATAAAATCTACATTTTAGATACACTCATTTTGTTTTAGTACTCATTGTGCAATTTTTCGGTTTCTTCGTCCGTTAATCAGTCAAAATTCCTACTTAAGCTCATAATTTCTCGTCTGTTCTAGTTATCTGTTAGTGAATTCGATTGAAAAATGAGTTATTACGGTAAAACACGGTCTCGTAACCTTCAAATGAGCGCTGATCTTTTGGTAGATACATTTAATAATTAACGTCAAGGCTTTAATGTTGTTTAATGAGCTTATGGTCATGTTCCATCTGTATTAGGCAAAAACAACTTTCGAAAGAATAACAAAACATGGTATGAGACGAAAAATATTTTTGTGATTTACGTCAAAACAGTGCCCAACTTCACACGCACGCACACTTCACGGTCTCGAGTATGAGTCATATCGTGTATACTGCAATAACTCATTTTCCAATGGAAATTCAGTAATAAAGTGTTGTTTGTTGAGGTCGTAGAATAACACGAATACATAACGCTTAAACACCGAAACTAATGGCTGGCACAGTTCTTGGAACGTGCGCATCACGATGCCCAAGTCAAGTTTGGTAGAAAAAGTGGGCTGACGTGCTCGTTCACTTTCGGTGGCAGTGATTAGTTACGGTGTTTTAAACGTTTTATGTTTGGACTGTATGTTTTGTGTTATTCTGCGATCCACTAAACAGATTTTATACTCATGTTTTAATTGTATGATAGTGTGTACTTATATAAGTATTTTAATGTATAAAAGAAGAAGTCCTGACTGACTGACTGACTGATTCATAATCAATGCAGAACCAAAACTATTTTAGCTCGCGACTTGAAATTTTCAGGGTACATTTATGTTACTATATAGGCGTGCACTAAGAAAGGATTTTTCAAAAATTTGATTTTAACGCCATTAAAATACTTACCCATTTCAAATTTAATAATCAACGTAATCAAATTAATAATCTATTATAGCTACAGATTTGAAATTTTCCGGGTTACCAGCACATGTAGGGGTGCACTGAAAAACGATTTTCCAGTATTCAACCCCTAAAGAGGTAAACATGAGGTACAACAATTTTTATTGGAAAAAATATGTTTTTCATCTGACCTTCTTAAAAATGTAACATAGTCACATATGTTACATATATAATAAGTAATGAAATATATTTTTCACCGTTTCCCAAAACATCTCCTAAAGAAATTGAAAAGGGGTAGAAAATGTAAAAAAGGTGTATACAATTTTGTATTGACAAAATATTTTTTTTATCGTATATTCTAAAAGTGTGCTATGAAACGAATATTTCAACATTTTTCTGAATTCATCCCCTAAAAGAATAAAAATGAAAAAAGAGGTATCTGAGAAAAAAGAGTGTTTGCATTGGAGAAAAATATTTTTTATCAAATTTTCTTAAAAGTAGACAAAATATTCTAAAACATAAATTATAATACACATAATTCAGCATTTCCCCCCGAATTCATCCCCTAAAAGGACAAAAATGTAGAATGGGTATAAATGTTTTTATTGGACAACAATATTCTTGATCAGATTTTCTTAAATTCGAATGGAACACTTTTGAAGACAATAAAACAGCATATTGACATTATAATATTTTTTGTATTCACTATAAAATAATCACGAGTTTAGATGATCAAGCTTTTATTAATATATTTTTTTATGTTTCTGAATTATTACATTACTGACACAGTTTAAGTTTCGTGGGCGAAGCCGCGACGGGTAATGCTAGTACTGTATATAATATGGGGCTCTGCTTCCTGAGTTGTTCGGCGTCTTCGTAGTCTCTAACAACTTTTAAGTCTGTCAAGTTTATTCAACTGCAAACAATAACAGGTTTTAATAGTAAACATGTTAATGAAAACACGATTAAAAGCAATAAATTACTTTTGATGTTTGTATTCCGAAATACAAATATTTCAAAATCAACAATTAAACCACAGTTGGTAATTATTGCCTGTTATTATTTATAGAAACACTGGCAATAAACAAACTCAAATGAAGTTCTATTATCGAAGAAACAATTGTGATGCTAAATCAGGTGTTTGTATGAATACTTCCACAGCCTTACCCAAATCACCATGACGTAGCTATTTTTCCGTTACATACTAGTCCTTATGTTAATATATATGTGTGTAGATAACCTGAGCACGAACTGCTGCCTTCCGAAACTGCAATGTACTCAGAAGACATGACAAGAGATTAGTTGACACCCCTTTTGTGAATATGCAGTATAACTACTATACTGCTTCACCTTGAAAAAGTACAACTACCACGCAGCCCAGGAAACTAGTTACATTGTTATTAACAATAGTTGTAAACGCCTGCATGCAGCGCTTACCTGGGGTTATGTTTGGCGGTTGCACCGAGTAAGGTCAAACTGCCGTTATGTCAGGCTGTACACGCGGTGGTCTCCATAGATTCCAGTTCTTGATTTAACGTCCGGTTAATAACCTGCCAAGTGAAAGCATTAATTACTAATCGTCTCATCATGAACATGCTATCGTTGAAACGCGCCTGCGCCTGCGCGCGCGCGCTCAAACACACACACACACACACACACAAACAAGCGCGATCACGTGGTCCGACAATAAAGTATTGAGACTGATGCGAAAAATATTTGTCATCTGTAGTGTAATCATCTTCAAAATAGGTCCCTTCTGCTTATTACACTTACTCCAGCGATTCTTTTGGAATGTCCCTCGTTACAGCTCTTTGGGCACTTTCAGTTTGAAAATTATGTCTCTTGATCGCCATTTTGAGTCTTTGAAATAGGAAAAGTCGCCCGGACCGATGTCTAGTGAAAGAGGTGGTTGCGGTAGTACTGTAATATAGTTTCGGCTTAAAAATTGTTGTACAGACGGAGCAGTATGGGATGGCGCATTATCTTGATGAAGAATCCAATTAAGAGCAATGTTTGTGCGGACTTCTTTGTTGAAGTATTGATTAACTGTTTGACCAGGAGGCATCCATCCACTCTTATGAACTCTTGGAATCGAAGATGCTCAAGCACAAGAAACGTGCATTTCACTTCTAACTTCTAAGGTGATGCTTTTGAACTTTGAACATCATTCCGAATTTTGACGTTTTGTCTCTGGATCATACTAGAAGAACCAACTTTCATCACCTGTGATAACACGATTTAAAATCTGAGTTGATTTCGACTTGTGTAACAAATCAGTTGACACATTTTTTCGTGCTTCTCGCTGTTGCTCTGTGAGATTTTTGGGAACAATTTGTTGCATAAATTTTTCTCTTGCCTGGATCTTCAGTTATTATTTGGCGAACATTTTGTAAAATTGGTGTTTATATCTTCTGCAATCATTTTAACGGATAATCTTCAATCGGATCTCACGCACTCTGGCCACGTTGATGTCGCCCAATGCGGTCTTCATTTTCAACATGTGTCTGCCTTCACAGAACATTTTTTGCCAACGAAAAACTTGAGCTCTTGACATAACCTCGTGTCCAAAAGCCTTCCGAAGGTTACCTTAAGTTGTCGCATTCTCATCCAGTTTAACACACAAACAAATGACATACCGTTGCGCATTATTTTGCTATTAGATTTCCGTGACGAGACAAAAAACATATGTTCACTTAATACAGCACAACTTAAGAAAGACTGAGAGGTCGCACCGATGTGCCGCTTGGACTAGAATCAGCTTAAAGATCAAGGCCAAAGATGGAGTGCCTACGCAAGCTTCAGACTCTTGCTAAAAAGAAAAGCCGTTTTCATATTCATCTCTGACCGTTTTCATATTCATTTCTACATTTTTATTGAAATCTAAAAGTGTTACTTCATGCATATTCTAACCTGATTACGATGGTGGAATCAAATTTACAAAAAAAGTATAAGATAAATAATTTTTTAAGAAGATTTTGAGTGGCCGCCATTTTTAAACCGTTGACTTGATATTGCTGGATAACGAACTTACCAAGATAATTACCGTGCTCTTTATAAACTATATGGTCATTATCAACAGTTCTTTCCCGTGTGCTTTTAGCAGGCAAAAGAAATAACCAGCAATGACGGCTGGTGAATTGTGAAGTCAGGCGTTGCAAATGATATAGCCCCATACCATTTAACAGCACAACCTAATGAAGTTGTGCATTTTGGTTTAGAATACAGTGTACCGTTTATATCTTAACTTTTCATTGTGATTCTATGCGTATATTAGGTGTCTAACTGAACTGCTGACAGAAAAGAATAAACTTTAGAATTTTTTTATGAAAACTGTGTGACGATACATCATTTCTCCATGCGAAAAAAATTATAGATTAACGTAACGCGTATAAAATATTGTATATGCTATAGAAGAGAATGTGTGTGTCCTATGATAATTTTAGGACTTTTGGACCGATTTCAACTAAACTTATTGCACAGATTACTAAGGACAACTATACTGAGTACTGTATAATAAGAACAAGAACATTGTGAGGATAAGGCACACCCCAGGACCCCATATTGGAGACGTAGATGATATGTGCAAATTAGCCTATGCATTAGTGTTGAAATCATAATTTTTAAGGTCACAGAGATTAATATGCCCAATTCCTTATTCCCTTTTTAGTCCAGTTCAACATGGAGGTGAGAAAAATAAATTTATAAATTACGATGATTGGTGATTATCCATATGGTCGATCGAGTTATATAAAACTTTTTTTGGTAAATAAATACCTGGGCAGCCCTGGTGTACAGGTAGATTTTATATGAAATTATACTGAAATACATTGAAAAAATAATAGGAACTCAATGTATTATTGAAACTCGAAATACAGCCGCCCCTGGATGCGTGGTATTATAGTTGCGGTCCTCCGGAAAGTGGTGTGTGAGAGAGAGAGAGAGAGAGAGAGAGAGGCGGCCTGACCGCATGGCCTAGACACACTTTGACGCGACAACGTATTGCTCAGCAATTTTATAGATAAATTACCATCTACGAGCCTACTTCCTTCTTCCTTTTCTCTTTATTTCCATAGTCGAACACGTTCCTCCAGGATGAACTTTAAATGTATTTGAGGTTCTTGGTGTTTTATGCGTGGGTTGTACAATTGTAGCAGTTACAAATGACATTTTACAAATGACAGTTACAAATGTATTTTATTTATTTTTTCTGAAATAAATCTTTTTTTTTCTCAGTAATGTTTTGAAATAATTTTTGGCCCGCTCAAAAACTGACGGAATAGCGATTTTTTGAAAATTGGTAATTTTATTGATAACGAGCTTGGTTAGCATGAAACAAAAGTTTTATTTCCAATAAACTAAAATTTTAAATAATTAAACTGTGAATTTCACCTAATTCTACGAAAAATCATGTTAAGTTTGGTTAGGTTAGTTTTGTTTTACTTTAAAATTTTTTTATTATTTTTTATTACTTGTTTACAAAACCTGTAGGTTAAGTTTTAGGTAGTTTGTAATAGACGATGAATATTGCAACAGGGTGTTTATCGCAAAAGAATTAGACACAGAAAAGAAGAAAAAACGTTTTGTGGCCTTATATACAGTTTTTTTATGCCTAGCTATTAACATGTGGAAATTATATTTTCAAAAAGTAACAGCGGCGTCATTTTTTGAGGGCATACATTTTTTAAATTTTATTTAGAAAAAAATATGGGTTAAATATCGGACCGTTGGTCACGCTGTTCTAGAAAGTAATCACATTTTTAGTTACTATACTTGGTGTTTGTATTCTAATAAAAAGAACGATGGTAATATAAAATCCATTTGAGTTTATGATATGTATCCGTTTTCAGGTACTCTATTTGAGTTAAAAAAGGGACTTTTACGTTAGTCTGCGCCATTGAATATACAAGTACTAGAATTATAACCCTTATGAGAGGTGTGAGTGCTTACTGCTAGTGGTATCTTGAAGCAGAATGTTCAACTACATTTAAATAGATAATAGTACTGTCTATTTTTTTCAAATGTCTCCCCCTGTCATTGCAGATTGCAGCGTTCGTAGCGGTAGATAGTGCAATTACTTGGACTTTTAACCGCTGATATCGAGAGCACTCTTTTTATAATGGTGGCTGTACTTCTAGTCCGTTTATGTTCAGTATGTGTGCGTAGGTCCTACACTAGCGATTACATAGGACTGTAATAATTAAACATGCCTATATTTTGGGACAGTTTGAATTTTATGCCCTTTTTGGCAAAACAAAAGTTGGAATTTTCACAAAATTTGGATTTTAACGGTTTTGATTTAATTTAGCCACAAGTACTGTATTCAGTAGGCCTACTTGCAAGTCAGCTGTTAAGATTTCGCTCGGACCTTACTGAATTGAAACAACCTTACCAAAAATTATTTAGTTGAGCCGTGGGCATGCTCTTTATCATACCTCCTCAAGACGTATTGAATTGAGCCATTGTTGAACAGGTGCAAAAATAAAACAAAGCTTTGTAAACTTAACTGATTGAAAATAATAGAATTACGAACGATCGTCAAGAGATTAAAAGTTGCAGGACCTGCTTACTGTATTATTACGGAAATCGTACTCTATCGTATGTATGTGTTAATCTTTGCAAATATATTTTTGTTTTAATCAATTTACTTTGTTTTAATATTGTTTTGGATGGAATTGTAGATTTACAATCTAATAGATTTATTCTGCGTGATCATAGATAAACTAGGTATAAAACGTTGAATATGCTCGCGTAATTTGTGGCAACATTAATTTCAAGGTCCTTCACCGAAAACTATCTTGGGTTTGGTTTACAAGTGTTTTCCTCCGAGTAGTCTTAATTATAATTCTTTTATTGAAAACAAATGTAAATCTAATGTAACATAGTTTTGGGTGGTATAGGCCTAAGTTGTACATATGGAAGGTCTTGCACTGACAGCCGAGAGTGGTACCAGAATCAATATTGGCTCAGTTCAGTACCTCACTACTGCTGTTGGCTAAATTCAATGTTTACTCAACTTCATGTGCCATCGCCTGAACACCTCCAAGGTCAATGGGCTGAAATTTACTCCATCCTAACACTGCAATTTCGCTCAAATTTTGATCATGTATGAAAGTGCACGATTCAAGTTAGTATCACAGATTGGAAGTGAAGAATTCTTAAATCGTAGATAGTAATAAAAACAAACCCTGAGACTTGTAGTATTTTTTCTTTTGAATTTTGGTACTAAAGTTATGAGTACTATGACAAACGTTTGAGCAAAAACAGGTTAACCGATTTTGAGACGAATGTTTGAGAACGTACGCTTCGTAAGATCCTAATATTTAATTAATAATTATTTAATTATTATTATAAATAAATATTAATTTATACTAATATAAATATTAACTAATAAATATTAATTAAATAAATTAATATTATTAATAATAATAATAGAAATAATAATTACAAAATTAAATTAACTCTAATTTAATTCAATTTGAGGAAGTATGTACAGTGTTTCTGCATTATTTACTCATTATTATCACGATGTTTGTGTGTGCATATTGTATAGTCTCTGTAAGTATGCATCTGAAATATAAGTATGTACTGTATTTTTAGCATTTTTTTGATCATGTGGATGATCTGTAACGAAATCCAATTTCATTGCAGTATTTGAAGAAAGTGATAAAAAGTTCTGATACCCAGTCGTTTTTCTGATGTTTCCTTCAGCTTTTTATGTTGCACGCGTTCAATGCCATCGTATTGACACGTTCGGATAAGCAAACAAGAAATTCGTTCATTAGAGCCAATGTTGTATGTAATGCTATTGAAGAAGCATTCAGGAATAAACTTGTTAGTGTGCGTTGCACGCTGCTTGCAGAACTCGACGCAGTCTCATTACGGAAATAAATGTCTTCTTACTTGTATAGCTGGGATTTTTCATATTTATTAAAGTTCAGATTTGCGTCCTTGATACTATATCTAAATACTCAGAATATCGAATAGACAGGTGTTATATAAGTTCTGGCATTAAGTTTTGAATAACAAAAAAATTAAGAACTTTCATAAATAACCAAATCAAGTTCGTTTGAAATGAACAAGACACAGCACGTTGTTGATAAACAATGGTAGTACTACTCTCAAAGTTGGTATTGTTTTCCTTATAGTAAATAGTGTTTTGTAAGTTATTTGTAAACGAATTAATGAAAGAAGCAATTTGAATTTTATTTACCGATGTTTTAATGTTATACCAGATGATTATTCTTTGTGTCAGATTTCAAATTTATATCGATAACAAGAGTGGAGTAAAAATAATTTTTTTTTTTGTAAAACTCGCTTACAATTTTTCCTACAGACTGACGATAAATAGGCCATGATTGTAATGCAAATTCTTATTGTTTTGACACATTGAAACATTTCCTGACTTCCTTTTTAAATAATTTGCTCTGACACCTTGGATATAATTAATTATACACTGTGTAGTTTATATAACAGTTCTTTATAAGTAACTGGCAGAAACGGTCAATTATTTTGTTCAAAATATTGCAAATACTGTATGTCATAATTTAATTACAAAAATCCATTTAGACTGTTAAATATTGCAGAGATATTAGCAGAATACATAAATCATTTACCTGTTTGTCATTAGGTGTATTTGCCAATAATAGAACTTGGAAACAGCTGATCGATTAGGTCGCAAAGAATCAACTTTAATAATGAAATTAGTTTATTTATATATAAGCCACACATTATAGACTATCGCTGTATTAAAGCTACAGAACCTACAGTATGAAAGGTTACATTTTGTATTGATCCGATAATATGAAGACCCTTTAGCCTGCGGTCTCTACCTTACCTTTTTACCACGTTGTATCCCAATAATATAACCATCTGACTATTTGAAATTATAAATGATTTTGTAAATTTTAATTTGTTTTTTGAACTAACTTTGTAAATCTACATTTATTAACTCTTTTGAAGGCGAACTCGCTCATAAAAATAAGTACACAATTTAAGGAGAAATGGCCACTAAATTAGTAGATACTTGGCCACAAATGTAGGTTTAGGGCTGACGTTGATTTCGTTGCTCTGGGAGCTGTTTAGTCACGTATAAGGCTAATTGCTGGCGGACTAATATCCTATTTTGCAGACAGCAGGCTAAATGTTAACAAGCAGCAACTAACACTTCCCGGGATTGTTATTGGCAAATTTCCCCCGTTTTAGAGAAATGTCAGTTCCGCAGACTTGGCAAAATGCCAGCTCGTTGCGCCGCCATTGTGCACTTTGTATTTAGTTTTCTTTTCTGCTCCTGTTACACGTGTACTGTATTTATAAATTGCCATTTTGTAACTCACTGCATATTTCTTCGACAGTTCGTCACCTACCACGGTATTTAAATAGACCATGTCCACATGAATTTGTATAATTCCATGATTCACGTAGGCTAATATATATATGTATCTAGGAGTGTTTCCGATATTTGCTTTCAACTTTACCAGAAATGATTACATCTTTGAATATTAGGCTAAATATTTTGATGCAAGTATAAATATTTTGATCCTGAAAAATCCAAGGGATAATATCAGTTTGTGTGTCTTTTTCATGAAACCAATACGCTTTTTATGATTTCATCATTCGAAATTGAACATACAGGTAATGAAACTGAAATAAAAAAATTAAAGAAAGATTGATTTATTTATTTAACCTATTTTTCGTATATCAGATGGTAATGAATAATTTTATACGTAGTATAGATATAAATAAGAAAACTTAGTACATCAAGTGCAACGGGAGATGGTGCAGAAGATACGCGAATGGAAATTCAAGACCGAAAAGGTATAATTAACCCAAAAAAGATGCAGGTAAGCGGATGAATGATAACGTAGAAGATATATGAATGGAAGTGTAAGACAGGATAAGATCAAACAAATATAATGAATCATGAAGTAGAAAGTACAAAATGTGTGTGCAAAAAAAGAGAAAAAATGGGTTAATAGAGTTATTTAATGAAATTGCAAGCTCAGTTAGATGAAACCATGAAAGTCAGTGAAGTGAAAGAATCTTAAAAGTAGAAGGAATAATGGAAATGTACTATCAAATGATAGTGCGAATTAAGAATGAAAACTAAATGAATTGATCTTAAAGTAGACAATTCGTAAATTTAAATGCAAGAATAAATAGAAAAACAGTGAGACAGGGACTTATAAGAATGATAGAATGGAAAATACTAAATGGAAATTGAAGACCAGTAGAATAAAACGAACTACATAGACAAAATGAAATGGATGCATCATAGATTCGAGGACATAATCGATGAAAGATACTTGCATTTTGCATACTCGATGCAAGTAAATGCAAGGTCAATGAATACAGTGAACTGTAAAAGAAGTTAATGAATTATAGATTAGGGAGGTAGAAGATACACGCAAGAACAAAATAATAGAATAAACCAGGAAAACAAGCAAGTCGGAGAATCATATAGTAGAAGATACACGAATTGTAAGGTCAATAAAGTGAAGTAAGAATGACATAGAAGTAAATGAATCATAAGAGTAGACGGTATATTCTATGCATGAATATGAATGCAAAACGAAATGAATAAAACTAACGGTGGGAAAGAAGCAGGAGAAAAAATAATAGCTGTATTAAAGATAACAGTACCTACGAGTATGAAAGTTACATTTTGTAATGATTCTGTAATAGGAATATCATTATATTTTAAAAAGCAATTATTTAATAGCCTTGACCTTTAGCCTGCAGTCTCTATCTTACCTGTTTGCCACGTTTATAGCTGAATATTATAATAACTGTTTGACTATTAAAATTTGAAATGCTTATTTCTTTTTTAAATTAAATGTATTTTGTATCTTATACATTGTTTCTTTATCTTATAACATGTTAAAGATACATAAATGGAAATACAATATTAACTAATAAAATAAGAGTGCAACGAAATATGAGGGTCTAAGAGGAAGGATATAAGAAAAAAATAACTAAAGAAAAGAATGAATAATACAATTAATGTATAGTAATAGAAATGCAAGAAGAAAGAAAAGAATGAAAGGAATGGACAGTGAAAGATAAGGAAGTGTATGAATCGTATTGTAGAAGATGTATGAATAGAAATGCAAGAATAATGCAATGGGCGATGAAATGGTCGAATTTTGTTAGTATAGAAACGTTTTCGAGTAGTTATATAACTTTCTTTACCTAACTTCCTTTAATGCGGAATTAACTCTGTAATATAACTTGTCTCGCGTCAGAACGCTCTCTGTGATTTGCGTAATTAACATCGTTAGAACATGGAGTGCGGGTTTGTAATTTGGTATTGTTGTACGCTAGTTTATAGCATGTTTCCATCCTTACCTTGCAGTATTAATGAACAAATTGTGAAGTTTGTGTGTGTGTGTGTGTGTGTGTGTGTGTGTGTGTGTGTGTGTGTGTGTGTGCGCGCGCGCGCGTGCGTGCGTGTGTGTGTGCGCGTGCGCGCGCGCGATATACCTCGAATATATCGCTAGGACTTTCTAAAACCCATAACGTAAGGAGCCTGTGGTAATTAAATTTCATGTAAAAGCGCCACATTTTTTAGCCGATTTCTTCTTGCGTATGTGGACTTGGAAGTGATACTTATACTGGCGCGAAAATTATAGCCTCAACTGAATGTTTTAATTAAAGTAATTAAAACCGTTAACTGTTCATTACGCGTAGACTGAAAAGGAAATCCGTCGAAAGAACCACTCGAGTGTATTTTGAGCAGTAATTAAATGTTATTGTAATAGCATTTGTGGAAGCTAGCATTTGTGGATGATCCAATTTACTGCATGTTATTATTGCATCAATAAAGAATAGTTACAATCTAATTCATATTATATTTCTGAAAGTTTGTGTGTTTGTTTGTTTGTTTGTTTGTTTGTTTGTTATTCAATCACGCTTTAACCACTTGACCAATTGAGATGAAATTTGGTACGAATATGGTTTAAGTATCAGAGATACATATAGGCCTATTCCCGTTTTACAAAACGTCATTATACTACTTACCCAGCTCAAAATAATTATCAGTTTTTAGTTTTGTGTCATGTGTTAATTGTAGTTATTTACTGGACATGTGATTTAGTTACCTGAGATGAACATAGATTCAATCCTATTTTAATAATCTTAATCTGTGTTTTATTTATTGCAAAATTATTGTTTTTAATGTAACATTTTCATATTTTAGTTTTTTTCAAAACTGACTTTAATTTGTTACTTTGTGTTAAATTTTCAATATTAAATGTAAAAAAATCCCTACACAGAGTGCCAATTGTAAGGTAGTATATATATTTGTGTAATTACATTACATGAAATATAGTAAATATGCAGTGTAGCATAACCTATATTTTTCGATATTTTTGTTACTAAAATGCTTTATTATGTGCCCAAGAGCAAGAATCCAAAATATGAAAGCACGAGAAGTACGATAAAATCTAAAATAAAAGTGACCAATATAACCTCAAAATTGGTACCAGGCGAAAATCAGTAACGTGTTGTAATTCGGTAAAACAATAAAAATACGACTAACACGGGTTTTGGGTGATAAAAAACCAATTTTTTAAAAGAATTCTGCATAACCAAACTGACACGGTTGTTAGGCCTAACAAGGTGATTCATGAAAAAACCTTTATATATTTTTTTAAAATAGCCTACTATATATCCTGACACGGTTGTTAGGCCTAAAACGGTGATGCGTGAAAAACCTTTACATTTTTTTTAAGAATACTACATATCCTAACTGACATGGTTGTTAGGCCTAACACGGTGATGCGTGAAAAAACCTTTATATTATTTTAAAGACATATCCCAACTGACACGGTTGTTGGGCCTATCATGGTGATGGTGAAAAAAACCTTTATTTTTTTTTAGAATACTACATAACCTAATTGACACGGTTGTTAGGCCTAACACTGTGATGTGTGAAAAACCTTTATATTTTTTTAAAGAATACTACATATCCTAACTGACATGGTTGTTAGGCCTTACACGGTGATGCGTGAAAAAACCTGTATAATGTTTTAAAGAATACTACATAACGTAACTGATACGGATGTTGAGCCTATCACGGTGATGTGTGAAAAACCTTTATATTTTTTTAAAGAATACTACATATTCTAACTGATACGATTGTTAGGCCTATCACGGTGATGTGTAAAAAAAACCTTTACTTTTTAAAGAATATTATATAACCTAATTGACACGGCTGTTAGGCCTAACACGGTGATGCGTGAAAAACTTTTATATTTTTTTTAAAGAATACTACATATCCTAACTGACACGGTTGTTGGGCCTATCACGGTAATGTGTGAAAAAAACCTTTATTTTTTTTAAATAGTACTGAAAACCTTAACTGACACGGTTGTTAGGTCTACCATGGTAATGAGTGAAAAATACTTTATATAGTTTTTAAAAAGAATACTCCATAAGCTAACTAACATGGTTGTTATGCCTAACACGGTGATCCATTAAAATAACCTTTATTAATTTTTTTTAAATAGTTCTTATAACCTAACTGACACGGTTGTTGGGCCTAATAAGGTGATGCATGAAAAAAACCGTTATATTTTTTTTAAAGAGTACCTTAACTAACACGGTTGTTAGGTCTAACACAGTGATGCGTGAAAAAACCTTTATATTTTTTTAAAGAATACGACATATCCTGACACGGTTGTTGGGCCTATCACGATGACGTGTGAAAAAACCTTTATATTTTTTTTTAAGAATTCTACATATCCTAACTGACACGGTTGTTAGGCCTAACACGGTGATGCGTGAAAAAACCTTTATATTTTTTTAAAGAATACTAGGCTACATATCCTAACTGACACGGTGGTGCGTAAAAAAACCTTTATATTTTTTTAAAGAATACCACATATCCTAACTGACATGGTTTTTGGGCCTATTATGGCGATGTGTGAAAAAACCGTTATTTTTTTTAAAGAGTACTTCAACTTAACTGACACGGTTGTTAAGTGTAACATGGTGATGCGTGAAAAAAACCGTTATTTTTTTTTAAAGAGTACTCCAAACCTTAACTGACACGTTTGTTAGGCCATGGTGATGCGTGAAAAATCTTTATATTTTTTTTAAAGAATACTGCATAAGTTAACTAACATGGTTGTTAAGCCTAACGCGGTGATGCATTAAAAATACCTTTATTTATTTTTTAAAAATAGTACTCAGAACCTAACTGACACGGTTGTTGGGCCTAATACGGTGATGCAGGAAAAAGCCTTAATTTTTTTTTTAAAGAGTACTCCATAACTTAACTAACACGGTGGTGCGTTAAAAAACATTTATTTTAAAAAAAAATACACCATAACCTAACTGACACGGTTGTTGGTCCTAACACGGTGATGCGTGATCTTTAATGTATATTACGATTGCGGGAAAAGCCGTGACGGTTAACAGGTAATCATATTATATTTCTGAAAGTTTTTTTTTTTATTTGTTTGTTATTCAATCACACTTTAACTACTGGACCAATTGAGATTAAATTTGGTATGAACACGGTTTAGGTACCTGAGATAAACACAATACTATTCCAGTTTAATTGAATAATAGTGATTTTTTAATAATACTGTATTTTATAAAAATATGACAGGACCCTGTTTTAGAGTATCGAGTAGCAAAAATGTATATTTCTTGGCCGAAAACCATAAATCGTATAATATTGTAAATAGAAATATATTAAAATAAAATGATCTAATCTGATTTTGAAAATCGACTATAAATTTTATAGCCTACATTATAATTGCAGGCAAAGCCGCAACGGGTAACAACTAGTTAGTAATAAATGTATGTAGTAAAGAATTAATAACATTTAAAATGAAAATAATTGCTGGAACATACAATATAGAGAATAATAAGAATTTCAATATGTTATTACTTTTGCATACTCCGAATGTAATTGGTGTTACAGTACAGAAATTATAGTGCAATAAATTAATCCATAGATTTGTTATACAATAATTTGTAAATATAAGAGTAGCCTATAAATTAAAAATCAATGATTGTTTTAGTTTTAGTTTATAAAAAGTATCGAGTTTCAGTACGCTACTTAAGGCTAGTACTTTAAGTTCATATTTTGTGTTTCGAAAGTTTGTGATTCATGCCCCAGCCGCCTCGGTGGCCTAGTTGATAGCGTACTGGGCTTTCACCCCGAGGACCCGGGTTCGATTCCCGGCCTGGGCTTGGCATTTTCATACGCTATAAGTCATCCCATCTTCTGCATTAGCCCAAGTGTGCACAATAGTCGGACGTGATTCATGTCCCACGTCGTCTTGAATGATATTGGTTAACACGTTGTAACAATATGTATTAAGCTTATACAATCTCGTAATTACTAAACAAGTTACTTATAACACAATTAATTATATTGATCTTTATATTTGTTGTTGTTCCCCAGTTAGGTAAATATTTTTTAATATTAATTAATAATATTTGTCATAATCAAAGGCGGAAGGAACAGCTGTGGTGAGAAATCAGCTGTTTAAGTGAAAATTACCTCCCCCGCCCTTAGACAGTAGACGCGAATGCAAGTTCAGTATGCACGTGGTCATTCTACCGTACAATCAATAGTAGCGTACAGAAAGTCGGTGGCTGTTGCTATGGTCACATCACCCCAAGTTCAGTGTCACCCCCACCCAAAATTTTGACGATAAATCCAACGGCACTTTGTATAAACGTGTATTGCTATTTTAATCAGTTTAATTAATTCTTTCAAATTCAAGTTATTTTTTAATAAACAAATAATTTTAAAAATAATGGACAATAAATGTTGATGAAAGTCTGTTCATGATTTAGATAGTCATTTAATATTTTTGGAGGGATTTAATGAATATTTTTTTCGCAAAATAAATATGCAAATGTGCAAAATCGGACATTGTACGCTGCCGAGTGCCCACTCTGACGCAGCGCATTATCCAGGCATTCTACGTGTAACAATAACTATAATATTCAGTCCCGTTGTTGGTACTGCCGTCAAGGTTTGTTGTGCCGCTGTTGTATTGCCGCCAAGGTTTGTTGCCACTCTGTTGTATTGCCGACAAGGTTTGTTGCCACTCTGTTGTATTGCCGTCAAGGTTTGTTGCCACTCTGTTGTATTGCCGCCAAGGTTTGTTGCCACTCTGTTGTATTGCCGTCAAGGTTTGTTGCCACTTCTGTTGTATTGCCGCCAAGGTTTGTTGTGCCGCTGTTGTATTGCCGTCAAGGTTTGTTGTGCCGCTGTTGTATTGCCACCAAGGTTTGTTGTCACTGTTGTACTGCCGTCAAGTTTGTTGTGCCGCTGTTGTATTTCCGTCAAGGTTTGTTGCCACTCTGTTGTATTGCCGTCAAGGTTTGTTGTGCCGCTATTGTATTGCCGTCAAGGATTGTTGTGCCGCTGTTGTATTGCCGTCAAGGTTTGTTGTGCCGCTGTTGTATTGCCGTCAAGGTTTGTTGTGCCGCTGTTGTATTGCCACCAAGGTTTGTTGTCACTGTTGTACTGCCGTCAAGTTTGTTGTGCCGCTGTTGTATTTCCGTCAAGGTTTGTTGCCACTCTGTTGTATTGCCGTCAAGGTTTGTTGTGCCGCTATTGTATTGCCGTCAAGGATTGTTGTGCCGCTGTTGTATTGCCGTCAAGGTTTGTTGTGCCGCTGTTGTATTGCCGTCAAGGTTTGTTGTGCCGCTGTTGTATTGCCACCAAGGTTTGTTGCCACTGTTGTACTGTCGTCAAGTTTGTTGTGCCGCTGTTGTATTGCCGCCAAGGTTTGTTGCCACTCTGTTGTATTGCCGCCAAGGTTTGTTCTCCCGCCGTTGTATTGCCGCCAATGTTTGTTGTTCCGCTGTTGTATTGCTGTGAAGGTTTGTTGTCCCACTGTTGTATTGCCGCCAATGTTGTTGTCCCGCTGTTGTATTGCCGCCAAGGTTTGTTGTTACTCTGTTGTGCGGCCGCCAATGTTGTTGTCCCGCTGTTGTATTGCCGCCAAGGTTTGTTGTTACTCTGTTGTGCGGCCGCCAAGGTTGTTGTCCCGCTGTTATATTGCCGTGAAGGTTTGTTGTCCCATTGTTATACTGTCGTTAAAATGTTTGTTGTATTTTTAGCAAGTTTCAGTGGAAAATAGGCTTTTTGGAGTAGTCGCCATAATAAGACAAACTATTATGGTCAGCAGCTTAGAAAACCGCCTGCTAAGAATACTATTGGTACAGAGAAAAATGTGCAAGTGAGAGATCGAATCCCCATTCTCTCACCATAGCTCCCTCCTTTCCTTCACTATCGCTGAGTAGTAACATTTTGTAAACAGATTGGCAGACTCTGTGTCACTGGACTGTTGGCGGGAGCTGGAAGGGAATTCTACAAGCACGACAAAGTTTCGTGCAGGCCGTTTATTAAGTGGCTAGGCTATATTAATTGCAGCAATTCCAACCTCTAGTCTAAACATGTTTTGAGAAGCCGGTGTGGTGTTTTTATCTTATATAAAAAAAAATAACTTTTATAATGAAAGTTAAAATTGACATGAATTAGGATTTAATTGCACTTCTAACATGCTACATGTTTTATTTAGTGATACGCTGTATACTTAATTGTTTTTCCAGTTTTTTTAGTTGCGTATGTTTTAAGATGTATTCAACAATTTCATGTTGTTAGTATAGCGATATTTTTCGCTGCTTTATCTGTCAGTAAGTCAATAACACGCACGGCTTGTAGTTCATAAGTACATCTCAAACAAAACGTTATTGTTTTTACAAAATGTTATTGTCATTTTATTCTAGATCTGTCGAAAAAAATGAAAAATTTATTAGAGTTTTCACAAATTTTGGCCTTTATTTAAATTAAGTGAAATACATTAAAGAAGTAGATTTGAAGCGAAACTTTCGGTTCAGAGAGTTAATCGGAAAACTAAAACATAAATCTTCGTAGGACTTTACTTTTTTGATTTACTTTTGAATCGTAAATTTCTTTATTTCTAGATCAGTAAGCTGATGCGTTAAGTATTCATTTTTAACAAAAACTGATAAAACGGTTTTGAGAAATCAAACAGATTTTCCGTTTGTTTCGCTAGCTTTCGAACTGCATTTGTTATTAGCCTAATTCAGTGTGAGAAATTTACTTACTTTTTGAACGTTTTTGTTGTACATTGTTTTTCCTGACATTTATTTTTTTTATGTTTCAGGTAAGAAAATTGCATAAAACCAGAATGTAGCCAAACTTAGCTTAAAAAGAGGTAAGATTTCTTTCTTTTTTCCTGAATGCATCGCGTCTGCATTCTTATTGCGGCGATTTTGTGAACTTATGTTTCCATTTTTAAATGTCAAAAAAATTTAAATCAGCGAACATATTTTGTATACTGTTATCAAACGCTGGCGTTCTTTATAACATTATTTTCGGATTTGCCACTCACTCAGCGTGAATTAACCGGCGAATGTAATTTATTTAACTTGAAAATCCGCCACACTTATGTAAGCATACCGATATAATTTGGCATAACAGAGAGCACAGAAAATTAGTGTAATTATTCTGTTCCACGCATGGTGTAAGACCTTGTCTGTAGGCGCCTACTATTCAGAGAATACATTGGTCCCCGAGGCACGGAGACAGTACGACAACCATAATTACAACTTTGGTACAGTTTCGTTTTGTGAGAAGCGTTATTTTATCGCTCGGCTGAATTTGTTGGATTAATATTCAATAATCCTAATGTTAAACGTAAAAACATTTTCTTCCACTATGTTTTGTCGTAGAATACATAATCGACAACTCACTTCAAGCTGTAACCAATACGCATCTCAATATCTTCTCAATTTTTCCTTAACATTTTTCCAAACTACATATCTTTATCTTTGAATTGTTAAAATCTAATCTTAACCTTTTCCACCACAATGCGTACAATTGGTAGTCAATACAACGGCGTGGTTAATATGCGCGCTGTCCTAAAAACATCGGTCCGAGTAAGCTGCTGAAGCAGCTATATGTGAAAGTACAAGGCCATGCAACACACTGCATTGCAGTCTTGTTGGTTATCCTTCGTGACCTCTTACCGTTCATCGGTCCCGCGTGTCTTGCCGTCAGCGCGATTGTAAATAAAAGTATTTATGAAATTACCATATTGCTTCCTCATCGTCCGGCCAATAACTTGTCAGTTCTTCGACGTGTTTACCGTAACGCTTGAAAGGTTTTTAATGCTGTAATACAGTATGTTCCTTCTTTTACTTTCCTACTGTATGGAGCTTGATGTGGTTTAAAAAGTGTATTTTTTACAACGCGTAACGTGTGCCAAACATCACAGTTTATTTCTAGTTTTTGTACTCGCCTAATTTGCAAACAGTGCAGAAACTACGTAACAAACCCAAATGAGGTCAGACTTTATTTTTGGTTTTATTCATTACCTTCCGAACAGTAAATTTATTATAATTTGAAATGTGTTACACTTACTTGAGTTATCTATATCTCAAATTTGAAAGATCGATTTTTCAGTATTTTCTCAAAAAAATAATTTTTTTAGTGATGGTTTGTTTTTAGTGATATTTTTTTTGTTTTTGGTACTTATAGATTATATATTTCAGCGAGAAATGATGAAAAAGCCAAGTATTTAACATTCTTTGCTCAAAAATAGGGCCTAAAATATTTGTTTCGAAAAAAATCCGAGAAAGTTATGTTTTGTAAGAACATATTATAGATTTTAGTTTTAGTTTAAATACGAGTAGCACTGTAGCACTTCATGTACAAGCCGCCTCGGTGGCCTAGTGGATAGCTTACTAGGCTTTCACCCCGAGGACCCGGGTTCGATTCCCGACGAGGGCTTGGCATTTTCATACGCTATAAATCATCCCATCGTCTGCATTAGCACAATCGTCGTGTGCACAATAGTCGGACGTTAAATATATATATATATATATATATATATATATATATATATATATATATATATATATACACTTCATTACTTTTATCGATACATTTTAACAAAATAAGAAAATAAATAAGTGAATAACACGCCAATATCATCAGAATAGTTCATTATAGTTTCCATAAATACGCACACACAAATTCATACGGATCCATGCAAACACCATTTTCAACTCAGAAGATATGATGACTAATAGATTCATCGAAATCTCAAGGTAGATTTTTCATGTTCACCATTCTTGCTCTATACTTTTCCTATATAAATAATGAAGAATTAAAACACCTCTACATTTAGTGCACCCTAAAACAGCCGGTAGTGACATAGACCGACTGTTAAATTGAGTGCGTAGCTTCGTGACAAGTATGACTCATGCACCTATCGAACCACCCTTGAAGTCATCTTGCCGTGCATTAAATATACACTTTTCCCGGAGGGTTGTCGATACACTACCATAATTACGTTCAATATTGTGTTATTTAACTGAATTTCTGATGCGCAAGTTGTAACAAGTTTTCGTAAGTTTATCGTAGCCTATTTACTGCATTCAATAATTTATAGTTGACCGAGAGGAAATTTTATAAATGTTGTGTCTGCTGACATAGCTAGGATTAACTAGGTACAATTTGGCATTGTTTGAGTGTTGGAAACATTTAAAAAAAAACGTTTTTTAAAATTCTTTTTTGGTAAAAAAATGTAGTCTTTTTTAATTGACTACATTAAATTTTGCTGAATATGCAAACAAAATGTATGGATAGCTAAATTGTCAAAAGTTCCTGTTTGTATAGGACTGGAAAATCGCCTGATTTCTTGCCAATAAGATTTTTCTTCTTCTTAACGTCCAGTTAGACGAGAGATCGGCGTTGTAGAATGTTGTAACTTTCAGGGTATGTCATTGGACCCAGGATCGCCCAGAAGGGGCAAAAGGGTTAGGTGATTGACGCAATTGACAACAAACTCACCTGAAAAGGGAGCCGCTTTTTATTACGGGGGAAATATTTGCAAAATTTAATTGTTGAAGAATTGAGTGGAAGGAGAGAGCCCAAAAAAATCAAAACGTAACTCTAGATCACGAAATATCTCTAGGCGGTTCTGCAATACGCCAAGTTTTGACAAGAAACCAATTTTGCCTCTTGTCAACAAACGGAGTAAAAAAGTAATAAATAAGTTGCTACTTTGTATGTGTTTAAATTGGCGGGGGGAGGTTAAAGTTTAAATTTTTCAAAATTATGTAGTTTTTTGAAGTACTTTTTAAAATGAAATTAAATAAAAAGAAATATAAAGAAATTTAATTTAATGAGATGTAAAACTATATACTTACACGAAGGCTATAAAATAATAATTTACTTTGAAACCTTTGGACCCTTTCGTAGAAGAAATTGAATAAATGAATGCTTTATATTCTCATTAAAACATAGAAACTCGATAATTCAAGATCCTATAACCTATTCAGTAAGTCCATGTTGATATATTAGATATTATATGGCTTATGTGATGTACATCTCGCCGTGCAAGTTGCATGTACCTGCAAATAGCAACCTTAAATGTGCTTCTAGTGTATGGCTTCAGGCTCAGTGCTCAATCTGCCCAGTGAAACTATATATAGTGCGGGAAACTCAAATATCCCGGGAGTGTGGTGATACGGTAGTTTTCAGGTCAAATTTGAACCGAGTTAGGTTGTTGAAATTATTTTATTTAAACATGTTTTAACAAAAAAAAAATGTTTTGCGTTTTCTTAATGTCTTTAGTGGAACGGTTTAGAGAATTGAAAAAAATGTATCAAATACCACTTTGGAAATGGTCTT
This sequence comes from Callitettix versicolor, assembly GCA_022606455.1. NCBI lineage: Eukaryota > Metazoa > Arthropoda > Insecta > Hemiptera > Cercopidae > Callitettix > Callitettix versicolor. The sequence goes on from CM040189.1 coordinate 88,260,176, forward strand.
TATATTTAACCAATATTGTAGTCTTCATATTAAAATTTTATTAATTTAAACAGTGTATTAGTCGAAATTCTTAATGTAATCTTTATTTCTGCTGGGAATATTAATATTTGTTTGAGTTTGTTGTCTTTCGTAGATTTGTCAATTTTTTATTTGTTGACGCGTTTTGAATACTGCCATTATCTTTTTTTTTTAAGGCGAAAAGCACATTGGGGCTATTATTGCCTCTATAAAGGTAAGTGTGAGAGTAAAGTGTTAAAGTCGTAAGTGTAGTGTTGCAAGTGTAAGTGTGTGTTAGACTAGGGTACCGCGAGGGACGTCTAAATCCTCTCAATAGGTGCAGCTAGTCTGCATTCCCTGCGGGGATCGCCATTATCAAAACTTACTGATGAACTCAATACATTTTAATAATAGAGGTAATTCGAAATATGTCAATAAATAAGAAAAATTACAAAGCTTGTTAAGGCAGACAGGTGAAATTACTGAACAAAATATTTATTAGTTGAATAGGCTGAACATAAACAAAAATTTAATACTATTGTTCGTAACTTTGCCCCAAATTAATTTGAAAAAAACGTGTAGGACTCGGGTAGTTACCGACAGAAGCAAAGCTTGTTTTAATGATACCTTTGTTGAATGTATAATTATTTTGAATGTATATTAACAAGCATCTTGTTTTGTTTAAATAAATAAATACGTGAACCTAGCTTAGATATTATTTACTGTAGTTATAGTAAATGATCACTTAATTCGTAACGGTCAGCTGATTTCATTGATATAATACGTTTCAGGTTATGTTGTTAAACAACAGCAATATTAACAACAATTATTATAAACGTTTATATTAATTTCGAATGTATTACAAGCGTTTACAACGTACAGTTAACCTAAGGAAAACTACCGAAACCAAAGCAACTCAACGTTTTCATGTAATAGGCGTGTACTGCTATCGAAAAGGAGGAAGGAAAAAAAAGACAAAAATAGAGAGACGAAATTCGTTTGCTCGTTCGTTTCATATTTCCGTTACATTCTTTCGTTCGGCAGACTTTTTTTTCTATTCACTCCTTTCTAACAGTAAAAGCTTCGCTTCAAAATAATAACACAATTAAAAAAAAAATCGTGACAGATTTACTAATAGAATGAAGATTAAAGTGCGTGAAAAACAAATTATTTTTCCCATACTTAATTTTAACAATATCAAACATTGTTGATAATTTTCATAACATGAAATCTGAAAGCTTGTTACATTGAATTATCAGTTGTTTATTAAATCACCTGTTGACAGGTACAGCCTGTACTTTAATGCTCATTAGATAAATAGTGTAAATAGTAATCTTTCTGCCAACTGTAGAATTTTCGTTTAGTAAATGTTGTTTTTTTTTTTTTGTTAAAATACGTTCTGGTATTAAATTTGTAATTGTGTTGTTACCGTTGCTATATTTTTTATCTATACGTAATACTTATGATTTTTTTACCATTGATTCCGTGCCTATCAAATTACTGTACACTGTCACTGTTATCATTGCGTCTTTAATTTTGATAGTAACACTATTTATTCCATAGAAAATTAAAAAAGCTAAAATATGTATCTTTATATTTTTTTATAAGAAAAGTACCAGTTATTTTCATTGAACAAAAGTTTTAACGAACGCCATTTTGAAACAGAACATTCTATAAAGTTTGCAATTTTTCACAAATTAGGTTGTCACCTAATAAATACTCTTACAGAGTTGCAGTTTTACCGGTAATGTCGTTATAAAGATATGAATTATTTATATAAAAATCTTAGCGAGTTACTGGAAAATATGAGTTTTTGAGCATAACGCCTTGAAATAGGCTATTTTTTGTTTGGACAAGTAAAATCTTAATGTGAATAACTAAATATTTTTGGTACACTCTGTATATTCTTTAATGATTTATTTAAAGTAAATCATGTGTAACCATATATGTGATCCCTTCCTCTAGTATATAATCTTAATCTTAATCTTAAACATATATGTAGAATCATGACTGAAGGGATCGAAAATTTGAGGCGTTCCAAATCATAGTTTTGTAGAAGATGACTATCAATAAGTACTGGGTACGTATGGAATATGTTTGAATATCTTTTAGGTGTGTGGGAAAGGATTTTATTTTAGGAAAAATAAAAAAACCCTGTCGGGTAAAGTACAGAAACATTGAATTTTAAAATATGAACGTAATCTGAGTATATGACGAAACACACACACACTGCGTAATTTTTTCAACTACGAGTAGTGAGAATTGAATAGGTTTTCATCTTAAATATCTATTACTTCAGTGGTAATTCAGTAATTAAAAGAAATACACAATATTTTGAACTAATTTTGATAAGGGCTTTTCAGTTTTTTTAATAATTTTTTTAAACCTTACTACAGGTCTATCATTGTTCAAGTTTTCATTAAAAAACGTTGGTGTCTTAAACAGAGAAAGTAGCACGATAATGTCAATATTTATTATTGTAATTGGGCGTTTAGTCATTCAATAATGGTTATCGTATGGTTGAAGGGTGCTCACGTGATTTTTATTGATTTGATTAGAATATTTTATACGGAGCTCCTTCAATTTAGAAGATAGACAATGTGTGTACTGTGATGTATAGCGTTGTATACACTGCGCCGTTTAAAGATAAGTCTATTGACTTTTATTTATAAAGATATTTCTTTTGTACAATATATTATCTTTATATTATATTTATTAAAATCTTTATCGACTATTTATTAAAGGTAAGCGCCTTTTTTATTATAAGTCTCTATTAGATACATTAATTTTAAACTTAGTTAACGTAAACAAAATTAAGTGACTTAATAGTGTTGGTGCTGCTATCTTGTAGCGAAAATCTATACTACAGTTTCAACAATACTTCACATGAATTCAAACTTGCAACAGTAACATTGTCTTTTATTTATTAATTAATTATTACTGTACTTCTAAAGATTTCAATATGTAGGTCTAAAATACTTTTACTGTATTATTATTATTATTGTTATTGAGTTGTAACAATTCGTATGGAAAAAGGGTCTTGTTTTATGTTCATTTTATATTAACTGGACTGAGTTACAACTTGAACACTTTTTTTAAATTTCCAAATAACTATCAATATACGAAGTACATAAAACTGAGTATTAGTAAAATGAAAAATATATTTGTTGGACATGCTTTTTACGCGTCCCATTATGAAACAGTTTTTACTTTAATGTTTGTTCGCGTATGTGTTCGGCCCTACTGAAAAAAACCGAAAAATTGAGAAAAATCCATCTTATTTCAAATTTGCTACACTAATTTGGATTAATGCACTTTTTAAAAAGGACTAAATGCAAACAAAATCTGGTAAAATGTTTTGATAAATTAGGACCTTTTTATATAGACTACATACGTTTTGTTAAGGTACCCTACTTTTGAATCAATTATCGGCCAATTTTGAAAAATCCGATTTTCAGCCGTTAAAGAAAATGACACCTAGATATGAATAAATACTTACATTCCAGATGTGATCGAGATCAGTCTGTTCTTTTAGCGTTTTAGAAGTGCAGCCACCATTATAAAAGGGTGCTTGATATTAGAGGCTAAAGTCCATCTGCCTATATTAGTAATTGGACTATCTGCCACTACAAATGCTGCAACGCTCCAAACTCAAGAGGAGGGTGTCGATCCCGTTTGAGAAAGTAGACAGTATCATTGTGTATTTAATTGTAGTTAAACACTATGCCGCAAGATGCCACCCAACAGCGAGCGCTCATATATATCTCATAAGGGTTATGTTCTAGTACGTTTATATTCAGTGCTTTTAGTCTCTGTCAATATGCAGAGGCACTCAGATATTAAAGTTAAATGTTTTTAATACTTTTTGCTCAGGTTTAACTCTTAAAAAAAAGAATTTCGATTAAATAGAAAAGAAAATGTGGTTTCGATTTAATGTAGAATCGTGGGACGTATTTTAAATTTCGGCTGATACAATAATTTGTGTTGTGGATCATTTTCTATTAGTAACGTTCAAACACAATCTGATGAACCGATTCTGGAAAATAAGTTTAGGTTTTCCTAATTGTCGATTTTTTAATATCGACTGAAAAGTCGATAGCGCTGCCCGAATCGAATTTTTCGGCAAGTGTGTAATGCTCTTGTATTATTTTAAATTGAATTATATAGACTGTGAACTGGGGACGTTGAAGTCTCCTCGACACAATGAACGCGTTGCGTCCGATGAACCTATATGGTCTGCCATCTCCAGTCCTGGCTGTTGTGTAGGGGCAGGCCTATCCGTGCTTTTGTTTTGGGTTTGACCATGACCATGAGTAGAGCGACACTAGCTCGGGGTTATTAATCAAAATTCCTTCAACACCTTGTACGTGTTTAATTAAGCCTCCACCCCAGCTCTGGTGGAATTCCACTGCGGCTATTCAACTTAGGCCCGACTTGGTAAACGTTTCTCTGGGAATTTTTTACACATCTACAGAACTTCAGTCGGATATTGCATTATATTATAAACGCTGCACGCAGCTCTATGACCGACGTGATGGAAGTGAATAAGTTTTTAAACTACCTTTTTTGAAGTTCTGATTTTACAATTTGTATATGTTAGTACTTTAAACTTCCAAAATACATTAAAAACACGAAAGTAAACCTGACCTTCGTCAGATTATTTTTTAACGAAAATGCAAAATACAAAATGCTAATTTATTTAGATTTTAAAGCTGTTTAAGATGTTGAAATCATATTTTCAAAAAGTTAAGATGTTTTGAAATGGCTGACATTTTGAAACTTTTCATATGATTTCGCTTTGTGTAGCTTGTCTCCGAACTAACAGTGAAGGATAGTCGGTTCACTAACAAATTAGACTCATAGAAACGAACAAAGTTGGGCCTCCGAACTAACAGTGAAGGATAGTCGGTTCACTAACAAATTAGACTCATAGAAACGAACAAAGTTGGGCCTCCGAACTAACCGTGAAGGATAGTCGGTTCACTAACAAATTAGACTCATAGAAACGAACAAAGTTGGGCCTCCGAACTAACAGTGAAGGATAGTCGCTTCACTAACAAATTAGACTCATAGAAACGAACAAAGTTGGGCCTCCGAACTAACCGTGAAGGATAGTCGGTTCACCAACAAATTAGACTCATAGAAACGAACAAAGTTGGGCCTCCGAACTAACAGTGAAGGATAGTCGGTTCACCAACAAATTAGACTCATAGAAACGAACAAACTTGGTTAAAACGGTTAAACTATTCAATAAGCTCTTTTTATTATTTGCACAAATATCAAAATAACAATATATTCATATGTTATCAAACGTATTGCCAGTTAAAGGTGTATAAAATAATAGCTGTATATCAGGTACTTGAGTTAAATGCAAATTTTCAAAAGAAAAACAGTGGTGAAAACTGCAATGTTAAACCGCGTCGAAAATAAAGTACTCGCCATTTGGAAAGTAATAAATGATAACAAATAGTAAATAACAGTGTATTCCTGCGTTGTTAATTGTATTGTAAGTGTTTATGTCACGTGATGGGCTTTGTAATTCTACCCCGTGACTTACAAATGTACTGTCACATAAAAAATACTATATAGCTAAAGAAAGACGGGCCAATCATTAAAACCATTCATTATCAAGTGTAGGCCAGCTGATTGTACTCACCGAACCTGTGGCTTCACTACGTCACTACTACAGACGGGCTCGATCGGCTAGATTACCTGTTATAGTGATTTGTTATGACGAATTTATAAAAAAAAAATATTTTGCAAGTTTGAATGTGTGTGTGGGGGCTTGCGCGTGCGTGTACTACTAGTGTATTGGGGATTAAAAGTGTAAATGAAATAATGTATTATATTATTTATTTATTTTTATTTTAAATTTATTTAATAACTTTTTTCCTGATTTTCTTTGAAAATGAGGTATTGGAAACCGTTATAATAAAACACAGTCCTGAGGCCATGATATGTACCCTGTTCCTAAGAAACGTTTTTAAATGGTTCTTAAAAATTTCTTTAGCAAATCGAGTACTAATTTGGACAAGTTCGGTACCCAGCAAGGTACTTTCAACCGTTTCAAAAATCGCGGCAATTCAAAAGCTACAAAATTTATGAATTTTACACAGTTGATATTCATTTCTATACTTTTATTTTAAATATTCGCGTTTTCAAGTTATCGTCTACGTCTAAGTTTAAAATGTTGTTAAGGTTTACGTAGTGATGTGACCAAATGTGTCGGTTTTGTCCAGCAGTGTGTACAGTACACAGTAATTCCTAGCGTTTGGTTTGAATTAGCTCCACTGCACTATCGATTATACCGGCAGACAATAGGCTACACACTGGCAGCCGAATGATGGATGACATTTTATCGGTAATGTAATGACAGATTAGTGCATGCAGGCATTACGGCAAAAGATTAACAGATATCTGACCGAAACGTTCCCACGTTGCGAAACAATTCATCACCGAATTGCTGTGTTTCATGATGATATGGAATTTATATCTTTAAATCACGCGTTAGAGTCTCTGTAAATTAAAATTTTAAGTGCTAATTTATACAGGATATAACGCTGGTTATGATGGTGAACAGATTTTGAAAAAAAGTGTAAGGTAAAAAAAAAAAGAAATAGTGATATATTTTTATCATATCAAAGAGACATCTGCGTGCCGACATTATTTTATTATATACTTACAGTAAAATTTGTTTTAGATTGTTATGAATGATACGGATCAGCTGTTTCCACACGTTTTTGTCATAGGATCCTCCTTTAGCAGTACAAAAATTGTAATAAGAAAATAGACGAAATGTCGCCATTAGCTGAATGGCTAATACTACAGATGTAGTGACCAAAAAAATTATTACATCTTTGAAGATGCATTTTCGAAATAAACTGCGTAAAAGAAGTGAGGCATAGGGCCTATAGTTGGTTGGATATGGCCATCCTTGGTCCGGACAATACCGAGTTCACTTGAAGTTCGAACTACAGCTGTATAACTGTTTGCAACAACTTCAGGTGTGCACAGGATTACATTTGCGTTATTTCTCGACACATGTCAGTAGCCTACAGTTGGACAATGTTTCTATCGATTGTGTGCGAGTTTGTACTCGGCTTTAGTACTAGAATCGATTAGTGTGCATTACTATATAGCTTTGACCTGTTTTAAGTCATAAAGGTCAATGTTTTTTTAAGGTTTCCATGTGTATAACAATGAATGCATTACTGTATTTATTGTACATTACTTAAACGATTTGGTCTGTTTTTAAGAAATGAAGGGCGATTTTTTTACTTTTAGACAACCAAACATTTTAATTAAAGCATTTTTCTTTATACTTTTGTACCCTGTAAAACAATGCACTTTTATTTCAATTGTTTAGAAAACCGTTGTGTAAATATCTTCCAAGTTTTATTTGTTGAATGTCAAAAAAATAACTTTTTACTTAAATACCAATTTCTAAGGTTATTGAAATTAAATATTCAAGTTACAGCAGTTTTTTACTTTTTACTCTTATACTACAGAATGCACTAATGTACATCAATTGTTTCAAAAATTCAATGTGTCAATTTTTGTATGAGCAGGCCTAATATGTGCCAATAAATTAACTTTGGTACATGTCTTTCAGAACGTATCTATTTCATTCGTTTCTTAATTTCGATAAATTGTTTTTTTTTAATGTATATGAACCTATAAATGTCAAAAAAGAAGTTTTTACTTGAATATTTTTTGTTATTCCAAAGAAACAAAACCTTCTACTCTTTACTAATTGGCTTAAATTTTGTAGTCGTACTGACAAACCCCAGAGGGCTTTCGAATTTGCTGTGTAGTTCTAAAATCAAGGGTGGACGCCATAAGATAAAAAATAATTTCTAAAAAAGGACATTTTCAATTAAAATTTACTCCAATGTACCATATTGTTAAACAACATTTTTAATTACTGTATTCTAAGAAAGTCTGGTCTGGAAGTTATCGCGAAAAGGATTCGTAAATTAAACAAAAACTCAAGTCTTTGATGGAGTGTAACACCGATCTAATAGTGTATCAAACAGAGCCTTCTTCCCATGAGTAAAGGCTGTAAATAGAATGAGCGGAAACCCATCGCACCACAAATGGGGCACAACCTCCGGTGATTGAAAGGCTGCATTAAAATACTCAAGTGATAGTAGCTAATATCCAAGAGTATTTCTCCTTATCTGTGCCTATTTGAAATTCTGATAGCAGTGCAAGTACCTCAGTAGTGAATTGAAAAGTCGCCAATTAGAAGTGGAGAAGTTACCCCCTTGAATCCTTTTTAAATCCTTGACTGTATGAAGAGATTAGTACATCTCAGGAATATAGAAAAGGGGGCGTGCAGTAGTAATCCTAGAAAGTCATTCATGGTATTGGATAAATAAATCGACTGTTGTTTTGCCTGAAATATGCGAATCACAAAACTGCACAAATAATAAAGGAACCTACATTCAATACAATGTTTTAAACGGAAAAAAAATTAATTTTGTTTTTTGTTTACAAATAACAGTCCTGAAGATTGCCATCACAAAGGAAAATTACCTTTAATTAAATGAAAGTAATGTTATAAAACATTTACTGAAAAGAAAATTTCATTAAACAAAAGTGTAGTAAGAATCTAAACAGTGAAATTTGGTTATTTTAAAAAAAACGTAAATTTATTATTATAAACTACTTATAAAGCTTTAAAAAGAACAAAATTTCAGTATTTCTATGTAGTAACACAAAAAGTTTCAATGAAATCAATACTGCGTCTGAAAAGAGTACTTTGGGGGGGGGGAATATCGGAAATCGTGGTTAATGCAGCTGCAGGTAATTACCAGTAGTGCTGACTGCTGACTGAATTTTTTTTTAAATTGTAAACTCCTTCGCTTTAGCCACTAAATATTTAGTTCTCCTGCTTAACGCTTATACGTTCTACAAGTAAATATTTTGTTAAAAAAAATTATTCCATTCGATCAAAGTATCTTGATAAAATTATTAAAATCTACAAATTATCCAAACGTATAAGTTTTCTCTTGTAATTATAGTTTAAAATAATGCATGAGTTTTCTTCTCGGTAAACAGAATGTTCCACAAATACATACGTTATTTAATTTTTTATTGGCAGACATGTTTTGTTTGTAAAACATTGTGTAACTTAATTCCTAAAATATTTACGTACTACGTTGTTTGGTACGGAGTTTTAGCTTCGCTGTAGTTCCTTCGTCCGCCACTAGGTGTCTCTACGCGGTATATCTATGTACAAGTTGTGTAAATACGTACAAATAACAGTAATTATTAATGTCAGGGCTTTGTTTAGTTCTAAATTGAGCTTTAAAATGGAGATTTTTAGTTTTATAGTGAATCTCAAAGTTACTTAATAAAATAAAGTTTTTTACAAGTAGTAATCAAGTCTTAGTATTCATTATGAAGTGTTACTTATTTATTGAAATTGTAAATTAAAATTAGTGTAATTTAACATGCTAATTTTACTACAAGTAGCCAACGATTTGTAATAAAATTATCCGAAAAATTTGAATAAAATTTTCAGTAAAATATTTGACACTGCTTTTCTTCATCAGCTTTAATTTTGAAGGAAGCATTTTCCAAATTTGAATCGTTCAGTCGATTCCGTATTTTTGGGTTTTAACATTCTTCAATTTGAAGTGAAAACTTTTTTTTTGTATAACAACACTTTTTTGTTTTATGACTAAATAGAAAAATTGAATTTTGTATCAGTTTATAGTGTAGACGTGGCTCAGAGCTATGATTTCTGTTTTTGAAACCAAGTGACCTGACTATAATTTTTTTACGTTTAATGTTTATTTGTTTTTGATCTACACATCGAAAATCCAAATATCACTTATAAATCACGAAATCTCTATAAAGCTTAAAAAATTGAAATTTATTACGAATATTAGTCGTGACTTCTAGGTGCCCAGTAAGAAACAGTTTAATAAATTTCACCCCGAAATGGGTGGAAGTTTAATTTTATGTCTGATTCGCCAGATTCAAAAAACGTAGCGAGCTGAAAGTTGGTACACAGGTATATCTTAAGCTTTGGAGGTGCACACGCAGTTTTCCAAAATTCTTCCTTTAAAAAGTTAAAATTTATTTTCTTATTTATACAAAATATTTCTCATTTTATCTTTGTAGAGAGTTTTCTTTGTAAAAGTGGATTTATAAACAAATTCAAATTGCTGTCAAACATCATTTAATGAAACATTGTCCTCAGTTTTTTATCTCTTTCGGTCTTAGCTCGACTTGACCTTCTTAGTTGGATTATTTAACAAAACTATGAGTCATCAGTTTACATTAATATACTCGTAGCCTCAGTAAGGGGTGTGACGTCACTGAATGCTACCACGACGACATCTTGCATCCTATTTATGAACTACTGTTGTTTGCCCTTCAATTTGTTTATTATCCTTGGGATCAGTACGCGTGGCTGAGAAGAACAGTTTACAGTAAAGTTACGCTGGCTTTGTATTTTTAATTCATGTCTTATATATTGTATAATACTAAAGCCAATATTAAAGTGTAATTGGAAGATTGCATTTTAAAATATTTGCTTCAATGTTATAGAATAATGAATATTATTAATTTTAAAAAGATATATTGAGGTAAAATTTTGATCTTAAAGTGAGTATTAGTTGGTGCGACATTTTAAACTCTGCATTATATTAAGCAATCACAGACACGCAGCTGTCTCGCTCAAGTGATAGTAACTAATATCCAAGAGTATTTCTCCTTATCTTTGCCTATTTGAAATTCTTATTTTACCATCATAATCAGCATTAAAATCTACATATATTAGCATTTTTAAATTTCAAATTGCATTGAAAATAAGAAAACGAACCCTAATTGTTTCCTAATTTTGAGGGTTTTTAATATTCAAAATTGTAATTTATGCAGTTTTAATGCTGATTACAATGGTAAAATCGGATTTTCAAAAATACGTAAGTTGAAAAAGTTACGAAAGTTTAAAGTTTCAAAATGACCGCCATTTTGAAACTGTTGGACGAATTTTGCTGGTTAACAAACTTGTCTAAGCTGTTACCATAATAGATTTTGTGCCAAATAAGTTGTGAATCAAATCGGATCAAAATTGCGAACATGAGTGTGCTAAAACACACACACACATTTTAACGACCCATCAAAAAGTGATCTGGTGGTCAGGATCGGTGCTCATTTGAAGGTCCCGGTCTGGGTCTTACCATAATGGCCACTCCAATAGCGATTTTTCCAATGGAAATTTGCTGTTCACTGTGAATGAATGACATTCTAAAAGCTTTACGTCAGTATTAAAGTGCCATATTTGATGACATTTTAAACTTGTTACGTCAATATGAAAGAGTTATGTAAGGTGATATTGTACATCAGTGTTGGAAGACCATGTTGGGTGGCAATTTTAAATTCATCACGTCAGTGTTAAAGGATCATAACGGGTTATATTTGAAAATATTTACTTCAATATTAAAAAGAAAAAAAACAAGGCGTCTTTTAAACTCTTAACTTCAATATTAAAGAGATGACATTTCAGACTATTTATGTTAATTTTAAAGTGCAATGTGGGGTAATATTTCGAACTCTTTACACCAGCGGTTCCCAAACTATCGATCGCGACTCAGTAGTGGATCGCGGGGGTCGAAACGGAACTTTTAAAGTGTTGTATCAGGATGCCCGTGCGTAATTTCGCACTATGAAAGTTTAAGTATACACAACCTTTTGAATAAGAGTAGTCGTCGGGGTGAGGGCGGTAGTTGGAAGGAAGGGAACAACATGTTCAAAAAATAAATAGAAAAGCGATCGGTTCGAAATAATAATCACAAATTTATGAGTCACTGTTGTATATACATTTCAATACATACATTTTTTTAATAGCAATTTTTAAGATGCATTACAATACCTTGTTGTAAACGGTATTTGATGTGAGAATGTAATCTTCTTGTACTTTTTGTATCTCATTTTCTTTAATGGATACAAACATGTTAGTTGATTTAGTTATCCTTGAAAAGACTACATGCAATTGTCCATGAGTAAAGACGGCATTTGGTAAATACAATCCTGCTCTTTGAAGTGTTTGTGCCTGCGACTTGTTTATAGTGATAGCAAACACAATTTTAATAGGTAACTGTCTTCTAGTCAATTGAAAAGGTATGCTTGGATCAAACGGTATTAAGTTTATCTTTGGTATTAGTACAGTTTTCCCGGTGTCAATTAATTGAGCATTAATTGTGAATTCATTGAGTTTAGTTAGTACCATAAAAAACTGACAGTTAGGGGCTGTCAGTAGGACCACATAACCTATAAATTTAATGACTTTTAGGTAAATATTGAAATTGTTTTAAACCGTTTTGCAAAAAAGTGGCATTTGCAATGGGATTGTCTATTCGTGATTAATAAGTTAGCTTCGCAAAATATACAAAATATTGTCATTAATAAGTTAGCTTCGCAAAATATACAAAATATTGTCTGATTCTGATGCCGCGCATGCGCAAACACGATGCCGTTTTGCCTATGACAGTTATAAGTGTCTTATGTTAAAATTTTCCACAAACAGCACGTTTTAGCGCAAAATCGTTAAAAAAATCTTTCTAACGATACCTCATTTATACTTGTACGAATAGTGTGTGCTGAGAAAAAGGGATGTTGACTCGAGAAATAATATATGTTTCGATATATCTTTCAAATAATTACCATGTTTTAATAAACAAAGAAAGCTGTATGTAAGTAGGCCTAATGCTACCGGATTTTACACAATTGTTTCAAGTAGAAAACACCTTGCTACTGGTAACATACGGCAGAAGTTAAGTTGTATGCATTTACTGTACTTTCACTGTTCTAAGTGAAATGCTTTTAAACAATGCGTTAATTATATAATTACAGTGCTGCTCACAGCTCAGTGTTCTTTTAAAATATTGTACACGGCCTTGTGAAAGCCCAGCGCGCTCCGCTCACCTCGCTCCTCACATTGTTCGTTCCGCCTTTCTAATGTCAACACGCTCACAGTACATTACCAAATTTGAAACAAACGTGTTTGAATCTGAATTAACCCGTCACTTTCAAACGGTAAATATTGTTTTACATTTCTGAACTTAGGTGTTACAGTGACGTGGGTTATAAACTGTGGACAAAATCCGTCGCCTTTTGAAAAAAATTAACTAGGTTTTTCGTTTTTCGTGTATATTAAAGCGAAATGTAATCAAATTGGTTACAGCCTATTAAAAAAATATTTCACTGTTTAAGATTGATAACTGTTAGAATCACTTTTTTTATCAGTTATGTTTTTCAAAAATGTTAACGATAGAAGAATAACTTTAAATTTTTTCGCCATTTTAAAATTTGTTTAAGCTTTTTGATTACCAAAATCAATTTTCGTTTTGAGTGTGATTCAAATTGGACGATAATTTCTAGATACACCGTAAATTACTCGTGTGAGACTATGCGTTGTTTTTTTAAACCTTAATAAACGTGCCTACGGATCTCGGATGTGTGCTTAGAGTACATTCTTGTTAGTCTGGCGTTTACTGTTTTATCGCAGCCAGCAAGCTGCTCGTTCGTTCACCTTCCCGACTCTCGCCGCACCCTGTTCTGCTCTGTGCAAAGTGCTGGCTGGATTTGATACCGACTGCCGGTTGCTAGGATTCGATCTTGCTAAAATCGGTGCTGTTGATACTGGGTAAAATGTCAGAATGCCAGTAGTCTCGTTGAGTGATTATTTCGTTATCTAAATTTCATTTGAATAAAGTCGTTTTCCCTTGTTAATTAATTTTAAGTACGTTCAGGTTTTGTCACTTTATTGTTGGTAATATTGTAGGGCCTTTACAGTCTTACAATAAATTGTGTGTACACTACTTTCTTTTTTAAGTTATATAAGTGTGTTAACCAATTTTAGGTAAATAACATTCTGTAGTTGTTATTCTGTTTTGTTTTACTTTTTTATTTATTAGTATTTTTTCTGTAGTACCTAATTTTTTATTTCAGCTGTTTTTCAAATATCAATTTTGCACGGCGATGATAATCTTTTTGGTTTTTCGCCTGAGAAAATTGAATAAAATTTTGCTCGTTAAATGAAAAAAATAATTGCTTATCGTTTTAATAATTTCTTTTGATTATTAAATGTAGTTTGATTTTTTTTTAGTTGGTAAGTAGCCTGAGTGCCGTTTTGTGCACTTATTTCTAAACAAGCACTTTGTGTGTGCGCGCGCGCGCGCGCGCGCGTGTGTGTGTGTGACCGCCTTGTTTTTATTTATTCGATCGATAAAGAGATTCAGTGGATTTCCATGCAGTTTATTTTCAGTTTTCTGTACAAATTAAAATATGCCACCTTCTCGGATGTTTTAATTCACCAATGGTTTCTTGTATATACGTCACGACATCAGCTTAACATTTGGTTTCATCATTTTCATCTAATTCGTTCTTCTTTTCTTTTACAACATAGTTTAGGGTTCACCAAGAGATAGTTTACTTTTCAAGTGGTTAAAAGTGAAACTCGTACGTCATTAGACATGATTAGAGTGTTTAATTTGTGTAAAGCAAGTTTAAAGTTATAACACATTCTTCGGAAAACACGAAGTGGAATTCCCTCTGCTACAGTATGCAGGGTCGTTGTGTTCCTAAGATGGGTTTCTCGTCCAAATTGCGAGTCATCAGCGCTACTCGACTATTCAGCATATGCTATTGTACACTAAAGCTGGAGAATGCTTTTCAGTTTGTAGGCCTATATTTTGCCAACATTTGTTTGGCAATTCTACTTTTAAACTTTCCACACATAACGTGAAACAGTTCTGTCACTCGGAGTCCTTCCGCGAAAATTTCTTTTTTTTTATTTATCATTAATAATGAAAACCATACAAGCAGTGATCACTCAAACACTGTGTTATCAGAAACTAACCTGAATATAGCATACAAGTGTGGACACACGACCCCTTTACTGTTTTTTAGTGTGTAACAACCCCTTTTAGAAGAACCAGAAGGCAAATATATTGTGATGGGATATCTTCGTCAGAAGATATACAAATTTAAAAACATAACGTAATTTATTAAACTTTCACCAGTTAAAATGATGTATGCAATTGGAAATACAGCGTCAAAAGACAAAAATAAAACTGCGTACACACCAAGCAAATCCAAATGAATTCGATCCAGACAACCACCACGAGGCAATGTGCATAGACTCTGTATACCCTTAGATTTACGAGTTACCTACAATATATAACTGCGCTATGTTTTACTACGTCGATAAGAAACAGTTTAAGTGAACTCCAAGAAACGCTATATATTTGCAAAATTTATACGGTTTATGTGCCGCAGCGCCCATGCTTAACTTAATAATGATCGTAAAATTGTGCATACAGGAGGCCAGCACATTTACGACGTACAAAGACTACTTGGCATCCTGCATACTTTGCCTGTCTACAAAGCGGTGTAGTCTGCATGGTAAATTGTTCGCGGAATATGAACGAGAGAAGTATTATGTCGACTTAGTCTTTGAGATTTTATTTCTATTATATACTTGTACATGCATACATTTTTTAGCAGTCTTTAAGAAGTTGTACTTATATATAATATAGACTACTCTGTTGTATTAAAACTTGTTTAATACGCGACCGGGAAAATCTAAGAATACGGTAATGTGTTGGTGGGTAATGTTTAAAACTGTACTTTGAACTGAGGTTATGTTTGTTGCCATTGTTTATCATGAATTTAACCTGTTTCTACTAAGCAATGATCTATCGTTGTTGTACTTTAGTAGGCAATAGTTGAAAATAAATCCAACATATAGCGTCTTGTACGTGTATATAGGCTACTTTGTAAGTTTAAAAACTTGTTTAATACGCGACCGAGAAAATGTAAAGATACAGTAATGTGTGGGTGGGTAATGTTTAAAACTGTACTTTCAACTGAGGTTATATTTGTTGCCATTGTTTATCATGAATTTAACCTGTTTCTACTAAGCAACGATCTATCGTTGCTGTACTTTAGTCGGCAATAGTTGAAAATAAATCCAACATATACTTACAAGGGTACGTGTATATAGGCTACTTTGTAAGTTTAAAAACTTGTTAATACGCGACCGAGAAAATGTAAAGATACAGTAATGTGTGGGTGGGTAATGTTTAAAACTGTACTTTCAACTGAGGTTATATTTGTTGCCATTGTTTATCATGAATTTAACCTGTTTCTACTAAGCAACGATCTATCGTTGCTGTACTTTAGTCGGCAATAGTTGAAAATAAATCCAACATATACTTACAAGGGTACGTGTATATAGGCTACTTTGTAAGTTTAAAAACTTGTGTAATACGCGACCGAGAAAATGTAAAGATACAGTAATGTGTGGGTGGGTAATGTTTAAAACTGTACTTTCAACTGAGGTTATATTTGTTGCCATTGTTTATCATGAATTTAACCTGTTTCTACTAAGCAACGATCTATCGTTGCTGTACTTTAGTCGGCAATAGTTGAAAATAAATCCAACATATACTTACAAGGGTACGTGTATATAGGCTACTTTGTAAGTTTAAAAACTTGTGTAATACGCGACCGAGAAAATGTAAAGATACAGTAATGTGGGGGTGGGTAATGTTTAAAGTTGTACTTTTAACTGAGGCTATGTTTGTTTCCATTGCTGACTATGAAATTAACACGTTGGCTGTTAAACAACGATCTATCGTTGTAATACTAGCGAGAAATGCGGCCCAACGATCTATCGTTGGTATATTTTAGTCGGTAATAGTTGAAAATAAATCCAACAGATAGCGTCTAAATCGTAATTTTTAATTTAACTGATCATTTTAGTTCACTTCTTTGCCACATTCGTTTTTTTTTTTTAATTGCACGAATGAAATTACAAGAGTTGTAACATAAGCATGTCCTTCGATTTTTGTTTGCTAGGTAGTCAAAATGGCTGACAGTCGTGATATTTTTGTGTTTGATGTTCATGATGACATAATGGAGTTAAATATTATGATATATGAAAATGTTCAAAATCTAGATGCTTAGGATATGACTATATCGGTCCAATTAGGATATTCAATACAATAAAGAGGTTTAATAAAATCAAATAAATCATTATTTTTTGATTGATTTAATATTCTTTAAATTTAATATTAATGCAATCACACACAGACATTATGACGTGTGCTTGCCTTCATTTACTTTTCCCCATTATTCCATTAGTCAGTCAGTTTCATCGCGGTTAGCCCTTCCGTTTTGTCTACCAGTGGCTTACATCCTTGCAATTTAATTCCTCTTCGTTCATGACTATAAATAATCGCAGCACGCAGCTGTCTCGCTGACGTTGAAAGTAGGGTATTACGCAACAATAAGAACTTCTAGATTAGCGATAATTAAACTTACAGCAAATAAACGGTTTATAAATGTTAGCCTACATACGGTTACCTTAAAAATCCAGTTCCCAGCAGGGGGTGCAGACTAGCTGCACGTATTGAGAGGATTTAGATGTCCCTCGCGGTACCCGAGTCTAACACACACTTACACTTACAACACTACACTTACGACTTTAACACTTTACACTCACACTTACATTTAGGGAGGCGATAATAGCCTCAATGTGCTTTTCGCTTTTAAATAACAACAACAAAAACTCCAGTTCGGAGGCTACCGACAACAAACTAATTTCTCTAAATCGGTTTATCAGGTTGTGCTAAGATCTGTTTTTCGTTTATATTAATTTATAGGCTAACTAAAGTCAATGTTACAAATGTTCAATAAAAGAGTTTCACAATAAATCGATTTCACTACAAATCTGACGGTGATCATAGTTTTTGCTTTGATTTTTCAGTTGTAGCCTACTTGGGGCTGTAAATTTCTTCAATTTCAAGTTTCAACAAAATATTAGCGAAATCTGATAAATCGTGTTTACTCGATCGAAAATTAGCTGTTTTAGTTTTTTCTCAGTAATTCAAGAACTGGATTTTTCAGGGATATAGCGTCCCATACGTTGGCCACGTATGGATAATATTTCATCAAAATATTTAGAGCTAGTTTTGAGAAAATCCGGTTTTAATAGTTTCTTTTTTAAATCGAAACTAACCTTCACTTGCATGTGGACAAAGATCCAAGTAAAAACAACATTATTTTTACTTATTGGACCTGATAATAGATCTATCCATCGAAATATCAACGTAATAATTTTTTTGTTTGAAAATTTAAAATGATAATTTATATACATTTTAACGCAGATTTCTTTGGTGTAATTAGAGTTCCAAAAAAAGATGTAAGGGAAAAGTTAAGATTTACAGGTAAAAATGACCGACATTTTGAAAGAGTCGTGATTGAAACCAAAAAAATAATGATTTAAATACCTGCTGTTAAAATCAAACAAATTACAGATGCATGTTTGAACAAATAGTCTCTACTGAAGATATTCTTATATAGATATATAGTGGGTTTTTCGTTGTGCTTCTTTGAGGTTATGTTGTGTATAGGCCTATTGTTTTAAAATTTACTCATTAAAGGTTAGTTTCAGCAGTTATTAGTCTAATCTGTGTTACGTAGATTTTAATGTAGACAGAATTTTCATTGGAAAATAGCAACTGTTCGAGATGTTATCATAGTAAAACCCGGGAAATGAGCACTGATGCTGAACTCACTTTTTGAGGGACCGTTACAAATTTGTATGTGGGTTGTGCGTGCGCGCAATTTTGGTCCACTTTGATTCTAACAAGAATCGATTTTGGTATTAAACTTGAAATTTGTTACCCAACATTTTCGTTTAATTGACCGAGCAAAGTGAGGTCTGCGTTTCAACTCGACAGTTCCGCATTTGGTTTGGGTGTTTGTTGCGCAGTTTCGGCTACTAGAATTATAACCCTTGTGAGAGATGTGTGAGCACTCCTATTGGCATCTTGCGGTCAAAGTGTTCAGCTACAGTTAAATAGACAGTAGTACTGTATATTTTATTAAACGCCTTCACTCCCGCTCCTTGCAGTTTGTAGCGTTCGTAGCAGCAGATAGTACAATTACTTAAATTTTAGCCGCTAATATCGAGCACGCTTTTTGTGATAGAGGTTGTACTTCTAATCCGTTTAATTCAGTGGCCAAATTCGTTGACCGAAGTTTTGAAATTTGTTACGAAGGTACCTTGTATCCATAAAGCCCAAACTATGATAGTATAAGTTCTCATTCATTTCCGTTTCAAGATGGCGGCCTCTAATTTATGTTGGAGACTGATTGTTTTGAAAATTTGTACGAATGTAAGTCGTGTAAAGGTGTAAGATTTTTCCCCTGTTACTTCTGTTTCAAGAAAGCGGGGCTCTGATTAACGATGACAGTGTAATGCTGACTGAACGGCAAGACGTATCAGAATTTGAACCGCTTCGTGGAGAAACAGCATACAATTTTATATAAAGTTGATCCAGTAACATTTTTCGTAAATACCGGTTAAATTGGCTACAAATTGTAAAGAGCTACAAATTGTCATGGAGCGGTCTGTATATAAATTAGGACTGCGTGGATTAATGTTCTTTGAACTGCTAGTAGTTTCAAAGTGACAACCATTCTGAGCCTACAAAAAACAACATTTTTGTTATATTTTTTTAATTGTGATTTTTTTAAGCTTATCATTGTAATAAGCTTTAAAAATTTAAATTGCCGTTTTACAGTTACAAAATTTAAATGCTAATTTTAATACTGATTGTGATGGTTAAATCAGATATTCAAAAGTGTATAAGATTATAAAATCTTATAATCTTTATAAGATTATAAAGATTATAGAATTTGAAATTGTTTCTTTTTGAGATTTTGCTTTCATCACATCCGTGAGATAGCTGCATGCCGGGATTACAGTCTGTTGTGTTTTGTTTCCTTCTGAGTGTACTAACATTTAAATTATTACTCCTGTAGCTTAGTGTAAAACTGTACTCTTAAACCTTATGGTTGCTTTCAACCTAGATTTGTTTTCTGTTTACTGATATTGTGTTTTATGCTTTTTCCAGGTGAGAGAAGTACAAAAATACCCAATAGTGGTAAGTAAGCCCTACATTACGTTATACGTTTTCCCCTTAGTTTTCATGGCGTAAGCTATAAATTGGTGGATCAACTACACTTAGGTTGTTTTTTGTCTTCTATCCGGCTTCAATGGTCAGTTTTCAAAGTCATAGGTTCGAGGCTAGAGTTACTACTGTAAGTGATCCCCTTGCCGTTAAAGTCATTGCCTTCTTCTCATTAGTATGACAAAGTTTGAACGTTAAGCAAAAACACATATGCGCTTGTCGTTAAAGTCATTGCCTTCTTCTCATTAGTATGACAAAGTTTGAATGTTAAGCAAAAACACATATGCGCTTTGTCGTTAAAGTCATTGCCTTCTTCTCATTAGTATGACAAAGTTTGAACGTTAAGCAAAAAAGTCATTGCCTTCTTCTCATCAGTATGACAAAGTTTGAACGTTAAGCAAAAACATCGTTAAAGTCATTGCCTTCTTCTCATCAGTATGACAAAGTTTGAACGTTAAGCAAAAACACATATGCGCTTGTCGTTAAAGTCATTGCCTTCTTCTCATTAGTATGACAAAGTTTGAACGTTAAGCAAAAACACATATGCGCTTGTCGTTAAAGTCATTGCCTTCTTCTCATTAGTATGACAAAGTTTGAACGTTAAGCAAAAACACATATGCGCTTTGTCGTTAAAGTCATTGCCTTCTTCTCATTAGTATGACAAAGTTTGAACGTTAAGCAAAAACACATATGCGCTTGTCGTTAAAGTCATTGCCTTCTTCTCATTAGTATGACAAAATTTGAACGTTAAGCAAAAACACATATGCGCTTGTCGTTAAAGTCATTGCCTTCTTCTCATTAGTATGACAAAGTTTGAACGTTAAGCAAAACACATATGCGCTTTGTCGTTAAAGTCATTGCCTTCTTCTCATTAGTATGACAAAGTTTGAACGTTAAGCAAAAACACATATGCGCTTGTCGTTAAAGTCATTGCCTTCTTCTCATTAGTATGACAAAGTTTGAACGTTAAGCAAAAACACATATGCGCTTTGTCGTTAAAGTCATTGCCTTCTTCTCATTAGTATGACAAAGTTTGAACGTTAAGCAAAAACATATATGCGGTTGTCATTAAAGTCATTGCCTTCTTCTCATTAGTATGACAAAATTTGAACGTTAAGCAAAAACACATATGCGCTTGTCGTTAAAGTCATTGCCTTCTTCTCATTAGTATGACAAAGTTTGAACGTTAAGCAAAAACACATAAGCAAAAACATGCATTGCCTTCTTCTCATTAGTATGACAAAGTTTGAACGTTAAGCAAAAACACATATGCGCTTCTTCTCATTAGTATGACAAAGTTTGAACGTTAAACAAGAACACATATGCGCTTGTCGTTGAAGTCAATGGCTTCTTCTCATTAGTATGACAAAGTTTGAACGTTAAGCAAGAACACATATGCGCTTGTCGTTAAAGTCAATGGCTTCTTCTCATTAGTATGACAAAGTTTGAACGTTAAGCAAGAATACATATGCGCTTGTCGTTAAAGTCATTGTCTTCTTCTCATTAGTATGACAAAGTTTGAACGTTAAGCAAAAACACATGTGCGCTTTGTCGTTAAAGTCATTGCCTTCTTCTCATTAGTATGACAAAGTTTGAACGTTAAGCAAAAACACATATGTGCTTTGTCGTTAAAGTCATTGCCTTCTTCTCATTAGTATGACAAAGTTGGAACGTTAAGCAAAAACACATATGCTCTTTGTCGTTAAAGTCATTGCCTTCTTCTCATTAGTATGACAAAGTTTGAACGTTAAGCAAAAACACATGTGCGCTTTGTCGTTAAAGTCATTGCCTTCTTCTCATTAGTATGACAAAATTTGAACGTTAAGCAAAAACACATATGCGCTTTGTCGTTAAAGTCATTGCCTTCTTCTCATTAGTATGACAAAGTTTGAACGTTAAGCAAAAACATATATGCGGTTGTCATTAAAGTCATTGCCTTCTTCTCATTAGTATGACAAAATTTGAACGTTAAGCAAAAACACATATGCGCTTTGTCGTTAAAGTCATTGCCTTCTTCTCATTAGTATGACAAAGTTTGAACGTTAAGCAAAAACACATATGCGCTTGTCGTTAAAGTCATTGCCTTCTTCTCATTAGTATGACAAAGTTTGAACGTTAAGCAAAAACACATATGCGCTTTGTCGTTAAAGTCATTGCCTTCTTCTCATTAGTATGACAAAGTTTGAACGTTAAGCAAAAACATATATGCGCTTTGTCGTTAAAGTCATTGCATTCTTCTCATTAGTATGACAAAGTTTGAACGTTAAGCAAAAACATATATGCGGTTGTCATTATAGTCATTGCCTTCTTCTCATTAGTATGACAAAAATTTGAACGTTAAGCAAAAACACATATGCGCTTCTCGTTGAAGTCATTGCCTTCTTCTCATTAGTATGACAAAGTTTGAACGTTAAGCAAAAACACATATGCGCTTGTCGTTGAAGTCAATGGCTTCTTCTCATTAGTATGACAAAGTTTGAACGTTAAGCAAGAACACATATGCGCTTGTCGTTAAAGTCATTGCCTTCTTCTCATTAGTATGACAAAATTTGAACGTTAAGCAAAAACACATATGCGCTTTGTCGTTAAAGTCATTGCCTTCTTCTCATTAGTATGACAAAGTTTGAACGTTAAGCAAAAACACATATGCGCTTTGTCGTTAAAGTCATTGCCTTCTTCTCATTAGTATGACAAAGTTTGAACGTTAAGCAAAAACATATATGCGGTTGTCATTAAAGTCATTGCCTTCTTCTCATTAGTATGACAAAATTTGAACGTTAAGCAAAAACACATATGCGCTTTGTCGTTAAAGTCATTGCCTTCTTCTCATTAGTATGACAAAGTTTGAACGTTAAGCAAAAACACATATGCGCTTGTCGTTAAAGTCATTGCCTTCTTCTCATTAGTATGACAAAGTTTGAACGTTAAGCAAAAACACATATTCGCTTTGTCGTTAAAGTCAATGCCTTCTTCTCATTAGTATGACAAAGTTTGAACGTTAAGCAAAAACACATATGCGCTTGTCGTTAAAGTCATTGCCTTCTTCTCATTAGTATGACAAAGTTTGAACGTTAAGCAAAAACACATATGTGCTTTGTCGTTAAAGTCAATGCCTTCTTCTCATTAGTATGACAAAGTTTGAACGTTAAGCAAAAACACATATGCGCTTGTCGTTAAAGTCATTGCCTTCTTCTCATCAGTATGACAAAGTTTGAACGTTAAGCAAAAACATATATGCGGTTGTCATTAAAGTCATTGCCTTCTTCTCATTAGTATGACAAAATTTGAACGTTAAGCAAAAACACATATGCGCTTGTCGTTAAAGTCATTGCCTTCTTCTCATTAGTATGACAAAGTTTGAACGTTAAGCAAAAACACATATGCGCTTTGTCGTTAAAGTCATTGCCTTCTTCTCATTAGTATGACAAAGTTTGAACGTTAAGCAAAAACATATATGCGGTTGTCATTAAAGTCATTGCCTTCTTCTCATTAGTATGACAAAATTTGAACGCTAAGCAAAAACACATATGCGCTTTGTCGTTAAAGTCATTGCCTTCTTCTCATTAGTATGACAAAGTTTGAACGTTAAGCAAAAACACATATGCGCTTGTCGTTAAAGTCATTGCCTTCTTCTCATTAGTATGACAAAATTTGAACGTTAAGCAAAAACACATATGCGCTTGTCGTTAAAGTCATTGCCTTCCTCTCATTAGTATGACAAAGTTTGAACGTTAAGCAAAAACACATATGCGCTTTGTCGTTAAAGTCATTGCCTTCTTCTCATTAGTATGACAAAGTTTGAACGTTAAGCAAAAACATATATGCAGTTGTCATTAAAGTCATTGCCTTCTTCTCATTAGTATGACAAAGTTTGAACGTTAAGCAAAAACATATATGCGGTTGTCATTAAAGTCATTGCCTTCTTCTCATTAGTATGACAAAATTTGAACGCTAAGCAAAAACACATATGCTCTTTGTCGTTAAAGTCATTGCCTTCTTCTCATTAGTATGACAAAGTTTGAACGTTAAGCAAAAACACATATGCGCTTGTCGTTAAAATCATTGCCTTCTTCTTATTAGTATGACAAAGTTTGAACGTTAAGCAAAAACATATATGCGGTTGTCATTAAAGTCATTGCCTTCTTCTCATTAGTATGACAAAAATTTGAACGTTAAGCAAAAACACATATGCGCTTGTCGTTGAAGGCAATGGCTTCTTCTCATTAGTATGACAAAGTTTGAACGTTAAACAAGAACACATATGCGCTTGTCGTTGAAGTCAGTGGCTTCTTCTCATTAGTATGACAAAGTTTTAACGTCAAGCAAGAACACATATGCGCTTGTCGTTAAAGTCAATGGCTTCTTCTCATTAGTATGACAAAGTTTGAACGTTAAGCAAGAATACATATGCGCTTGTCGTTAAAGTCATTGTCTTCTTCTCATTAGTATGACAAAGTTTGAACGTTAAGCAAAAACACATGTGCGCTTTGTCGTTAAAGTCATTGCCTTCTTCTCATTAGTATGACAAAGTTTGAACGTTAAGCAAAAACACATATGCGCTTGTCGTTGAAGTCAATGGCTTCTTCTCATTAGTATGACAAAGTTTGAACGTTAAGCAAGAACACATATGCGCTTGTCGTTAAAGTCATTGCCTTCTTCTCATTAGTATGACAAAGTTTGAACGTTAAGCAAGAACACATATGCGCTTGTCGTTGAAGTCATTGCCTTCTTCTCATTAGTATGACAAAGTTTGAACGTTAAGCAAGAATACATATGCGCTTGTCGTTAAAGAACGTAAGCCTACGTAATAGCCTAAGTTATAAAATTACAAAAGACGAGTTTTCATAGGTGTTCCTCACTACACTGTGTGGAAAGTATGGTTATCGAAATCCGTTTTCAGGCGTCATGGTTACAAAAGTAGTACTTATCATTAAGTTTGATTGTATACGCCGCTTGGACACTGATCAAATTGACCGATTTTGATTGACATTCGGTGTGTGGTGTAGCATGCAGATATCACCGTTTTTTTTTTAAATAAAAAATCAAGTACTTCATTGTCCAGCAACCTAACAATTTAACACAAAGTATATCTGTTAAAGATCGACTTTAACGTATTGATAAAATATAGCCAAGAGAAGCGCACTGGATAACATCCAAAGAAGTCCTATTTCCAAACAAAATTTTAGTTAACGAAATACATATTTCAGTATTATTTAATTTCAACTAAAGTTTAAAAATATGACACGATTTTGTTAAATTAATGTAGGCGTAAAGTTAGTGGTATTATATGGCCTATTAAAAAAAAAACTATTTTTGGACCCCTCTGCCCTCTTTTACGAATGTACCCCGTCCTAACTTCAGCTTTCAGTTGATGTTACAGCCTGATTTTATAGATTCAGTGAAACATAAATATTTCCTTACTTGTATATTTCCATACAATTTTCGTTAATTAAATTTCCTTACTGCATATGACGTATGCTTTACACGAAACAGTAGAGTTAGTACGTTAGAAATATCTAAATAAACATTACAATATGTAATAACTGGATAGAACCTGTTCATTAAACGATTTTATTTTAATCTCGGTTACAAGAAATACAAACAAATAAATATTAGTGCTTATCTCTAAATAAAGTGATATTAAATAATAATAATAATAACTGGTGTGCTGTTATTTAGGCAGTACCAGTATACAGAACCATAGTAAAAGCGTTATTGAACTGTTAGTACAGAGAACAGCAGAACTCGCTCCACAGCGCTCGTAATTACGTTACTGGAACAACTTTATACGTAATTCTATGCTCTTTCTTCATGAAGCTGTCAAAATTATGATAGGTCGTACGTTCAACCAGTACTACAGGAAATAACCAGCAACTACACTCTCAACGTTGAATCAGAGATCCCGCCATCTTGAAACGTAAGTGAGCGGGAAAAATCTTACAAGATATCTTCGTACCAAATTGAAAAACAATCGTGCAGTGCGTTTGATTAAAATCGTATACACTCGTCATCGTTAAATAAGAGGGGGTAAGTAGAAAACATTTTGCACATAAGTCATTTGGGCTACCATATTTCAAAAATCTAACACTCCTTTTGGCTAAAACTGCGTACACTCATTATTGTATCAGAGGCCGCCATTTTGAAGTGATATATATATATATATATATATATATATATATATATATATATATATATATATATATATATATATATATATATATATATATATATATATATATATATATATATATATGTTCTTAATTGAAAGAAATGTACCAATTTTGTAACTCAGCAAAGTTACGGTTTTTGAACGGCAAATTTTTGCTAGAATTTTGTAATTATTGCGTTCTCAAGTTTTTATATATTTTTAAAGTTTAAAATTATAACTATGCAGTGTTTCGTAGAATTCTTCTTTCTTTTTTTGCGCGCCAAATTCGTACGATTGGCTTATCAAATCAAGCAATTTATATTTTCTAGTATCTGTAAATATTTTAGGATAAAATAAAGTAAAACACGATGCACCTAACTTGTTTTTTGGGGTTTTCCTGAGAACGCCGAAAAGGAAAACTTGGCGGAAACAAACAGTAGTAAACAATGCAAACGCCGACACAAGCACAATCAAAACGAACGATAACACGACAAGACCAGCTCATCGGCAGCTGTAGTCTCCCCTCCCACTACTTTCTCTGTTACTCCCCCTCCCCCACCACGTTATTCTAACTTCTAACCGTTGTCTGCTTTTAGTTTACGCACGTCACCAGTAGAAGTTACAACTCATTGTGTGTTCTGTGTTCTTTTTACTTTGTATTCAAAACAACAATGCACGCGTGTGCGGGTATGACAAGGTAAAATTTGTTTTTCAATGTTGGCACACTGCGAAACTATGAGTAATACCGTTTACGTAGGTTTCGATGTTCTCAAGTGTTTTTATAATATCGTTTATTTTATTACGTGATTGTAGGGATTACGTGATTGTGAAGTGAAGTGTAGTGCTTAGGTGTAGTAGATCAGCTGTTTTCAAGATGTGGTTCACAACACCGGAAAACAGTTTCCGGATGTCTAGCTTCAAGACTAAGATGAAACGCCGGAAGTACGCTTTGACAAGAGGCAACAGCACAGCTGGTGCCGAAAAGAAAAAAAATAAGGACGAGTGTTCGGCTAAGGGTGTACCGGCCGATTGGGAGTTCGTTAACTTTAACCCGGTGATATTCGGGCGCCGGTCTACGGGAACGCTGGATACGCCGGTACCTAAAGAAGACATTGACGGCGTGGTGAAACGTCGGCATTCGATGTCTCCGACCACATCGCCTCCTGGTTCCAGACCGTCTTCCCGGCCACCGTCATGGTTGGCGGCTTTGCCTTATCATTTTGTAATGGAGGAGTCTGACGAAGGTAATCTTGTCTAGTGGAGTATCACGTACTAATCAAAGAAATAATGCATGATGATTGTGAGAACGTTGATGGACTGTTGCAAAAATATTCAATTTGCTTCCGAACCGGATCAAAGGTGTTAAAGCTCTAACAAAATAATCCTTAGATATGGATTATGTAACTATATAATATTTAACTTTCCCGTGTGGATAACTAATAGGCTATATTAGGTGTACGTGAAAAATTTCATCAAAGTTAGACGCGCGAACAGATATCCTAGTAAATGTTTGAACTGTTGTACTCAAATGCCCAAGACGTCTGTAGCAGGTTAGGTTAACACAACTGGAGTAAGTCGATATTGGAAATATGTGTCCTTCTGTATTTAGGTTTTAAGTTTAGTCTGTGAAGATGTTTTCTTAGTTCAGTGTAAATCGATGCTTTAAGCAAGCATCTACACCAGTTTGTACGTGCAGCTTGTCCTAGTTTCATCTTCCATCAGACGATGTTTATGATTCCACAAACCGCATGACGTGTGCTGCACATATCTGCGAACTATAGGCTATAGGCTATTTATTGTGTATTCGCAATGAGACTTTTACTCATGTATGTTTATTGGGCGTAGTTTTCCCTGACTGGTCACTTACCGCAATTTGTTAATTTAAATGTGTGCAATGGTTTTAACACGAACTAGACTATACCTTTTATATTTGTCAGCGATTGGAATGATTTCCCATACAACAAGGTTAAACTTAAACAGTTTTCTCTTGTGTATTTCGTAGGAAAATTGCGATCGTCATTAAACTCTAAGGTTGTGACCAATATAAAACATTGTGTGTATAACCGATTTTGAGAAAGTAGTATTTTTGTTAAATCTAACTTTTTTTACAAAAAAGCTTTGAAAGTAGGCCTGCAATTAAAAATAAACGCGACAACCAGCTGTTTCGCTGATTTGATGGAGGTAAATCATAACAACTGAACTACAAGAAATAACTGAAACGTAATTCCTTAACAAAGGTCACTTTAATATACAAAAACCGCTAAAAATTAAGCTTGTTCCAAAAATGTCAAACAACTCTCATATAACAATATCGTTTGTAGAGTTTAGTAAGTTATGGACCTAGAACCTTATTTAATACAATATTTACAGGGCGGCAAATGCAAAACTCAAATGTTTGAAACTCTATACGTCTGTATTGTTTGAACAAGTCGTTTTTTTCTCGCTTATTGTTATTGAAGTAGCGATCTTCTTTTGTTTCTTTCAAAATGGCCACGTAGCGAAACTGACGTAATAATGTATTCAGAACAAAATGTCATTGTAACTGTTGTCACTGTATTTAGCTATCCGCATTCCGTAACAAATTATAATTGGCAAATCACAGATAATAGAAACTGTTTGTCAGTTATTTTTACTAAACGTTCTGACGTTTTTACGATCTTAATCTTATTTGGCTGTGTCAGAGGTTAGAATGCCTTTCTGTTCTCACAATCGATCTTGTCTATCCGCTTTCAGATCTTGTGAGTTCAAAAAAGTGATTCGATTTGGTTACTTGTCTGTGAAAATAAACAAGATGAATTTTAGCGTCTATACTAGGGGACAGACTACTCTAAATAATCAAATGTTACTTTCGGAAAAAACACTTTAAGAATCGGATTTTCTCGAAATCGATAATAAAATATTTTCAAATCAAATTTCCTAACAAAAGGTATTGCAAAAAACTCGTAGTAGGCCTGCATGTCAGATTTCATCAAATTTGGGAAATTCGTTTAGCAATGTCATGTGACACAAAAACCGATAGATATCCGAGTGAAAATTGCTTTTTTGGACCTGACAACGGATATATCCGTGCAAATCTCAAAAATCGATTTTTTTCAAGGTCGTTGTACTTCTTATTGGAATATTCGCTCTACTTTTCGTGAAGTAAAATTTACTTGAATTATAAATCATCTCATTATACAAATATTTGAACAAAATTTGTAAATGTATTGCTAAGAAATACTCCATGAATATTTCGTACTGTCGTTTATCAGTTTTATTGTTTTAAGTTTCCGAATTGGAATTTTCGTTGAAGCGGCCATTCAGATAGTCTTTCGGTTCCATTAAATAGTTTTTTGTAAATTACAAAACGTTCTGTTTTTAGGCGTATCCATTTGTGTTCATTGTTAGTGTGTTTTATAGCGATGCTGTTAAATCGTATTCAAATTGCCGACAACGTTTTTTTGTCCTTGCTCGCGCATGCGTGTTATATTCCAAGTGGCGTAAGTTAAATGTCAAGGTTTTGTAAAATCGACTGAAACAGGTTGTTGTTTATTCATGGCGGTTGAGTATCTGTCAATATGCAATGCATTATGAAAATACAAGGTTTCCCATAATGATTCTATCCTAACCGTCTCAATATTGAAAATTCTAGAAACTCAACAAGTCAGTAATCACAACGTAATATAGGCCTACCTATAAACCTGAAACGATATGTTTAATCACGTCACGCAGATGACTCGTCGAAGTGATATAAACGAACTTCCAACCACTAACAGTAATGTTAGTAAAAGAACATTCGATATGCAAATATCAAACTTGAAACAAAAACAGGTTTTATAAAAGCTTAAGTTTGTTACCCAACAAAATCCGTTTTAATGGGGCGATCATTTAAAATCTTAAAAACCATATTTGTACTTTTTTGAAAATTAATTTGATCGCAGTCACTAATGTAGCCTAAAGTAAATTCGTATGTATACCTCTTATCAATGAAAATGTGAACATTAACACCGACCTAATCTAGATTCAAGGAAATTTCACAATTTAAACCAGTTTGTTTTTGTACGAAAGTAAAATCAGATTTTCAAAAAAAATGTGCATTAAGTACTTTTTTAAAGATAATTCCTCCAATTTTAAACGAATGAACTGATTTAGGTTGGTGAAAATTTTTGTGGCACCTTTGAAACCAATTGGATCAATTTCGCGCGCTTTTTCGTAACAATTATTAATTAGTCTTCTAGAGAGGTCTGTTCAATGGAAATTCCCTAAAAATGAGTACCCAAATTAAAATTATTGTTTCTGACACGGCAGGTGTATTTACCGTCGCAATTTTTTCTGATATAATTTTGTTTTAATTTTTAATCACATTCTCCTGAAACGAATTATACATGGATTGTGTTCAAGAAAAATTGATTTTTATGTTTTGATGATTTATCCGTTTTCGTGTCCACTCACTGAGGTTTTTACTGAAGATATCAGTAGGTCTATGCGTTTCACCGAGATGGCTTACACATCAGAAATGTACTGTCATGTGTAGGCTTACTCAAAATATGCTATTTTAAAAAATAAGACCGATTATCGCGGTTTAGCTTCAAAAATGGATTTTTTAGAAAAGTGAAAGTTCGTGTAATTTGTTCTCCCAGATGCAGTACAGTTAGATTTATGTAGTAGTTATGTTTATTTCTTGTTTTATTTATATTTTACTTTTTATTGGACCATTTTAAGAACTTCTTAATTTAACGTCAGGTTTTTGAGATTGTTGACTTTTTCTAAAAGTTGTAAATACAAAATATGGTAGCTACTTCACTTTAATAGGTTAACAATTTTTAAAAAATATTTAGTGACTGCTAATTACAAAGTGTGCTTGTAAGATTTCGAAATTTGACCGAGCGAAGCTAGTTCTCTTTCAGCTCGACTGTTTGGCATCTGGTGTTCGTGCGTGTGTGTGTGTATTTATTGTTTCTTTCCGAAAGAAGTAGTCTATGTGTAAGATTTTTTCCAATTATCTTCAGTTTGAAGATGGCGGGCTAGGTTTAGAGAGTGTAATTGTTGGCTTTCCCGTTTTATGGAGAAAGAGTTTAATAATTCCAATAAAGTTATTCCGGTAACATTTTTCAAGAAAAATACACCGGTAAGTGTGTGTGTGTGTGTGTGTGTGTGTGTGTGTGTGTGTGTGTGTGTGTGTGTGTGTGTGTGTGTGTGTGTGTGTGTGTGTGTGTGTGTGTGTGTGTGTGTGTGTGTGTGTGTGTGTGTGTGTGTGTGTGTGTGTGTGTGTGTGTGTGTGTGTGTGTGTGTGTGTGTGTGTGTGTGTGTGTGTGTGTGTGTGTGTGTGTGTGTGTGTGTGTGTGTGTGTGTGTGTGTGTGTGTGTGTGTGTGTGTGTGTGTGTGTGTGTGTGTGTGTGTGTGTGTGTGTGTGTGTGTGTGTGTGTGTGTGTGTGTGTGTGTGTGTGTGTGTGTGTGTGTGTGTGTGTGTGTGTGTGTGTGTGTGTGTGTGTGTGTGTGTGTGTGTGTGTGTGTGTGTGTGTGTGTGTGTGTGTGTGTGTGTGTGTGTGTGTGTGTGTGTGTGTGTGTGTGTGTGTGTGTGTGTGTGTGTGTGTGTGTGTGCGTGTGCGCATGTGTGTGTTTATATTTAAATATATCTAATCTAATTCATATTATATTTCTGAAAGTTTGTGTGTTTGTTTGTTTGTTTGTTTGTTATTCAATCACGCTTTAACCACTGGACCAATTGAGATAAAATTTGGTACGTATATGGTTTAAGTATCAGAGATACATATAGGCCTATTCCCGTTTTACAAAACGTCATTATACTACTTACCCGGCCCAAAATAATTATCAGTTTTTAGTTTTGTAACATCTGTTAACTATAGTTAGGTTTAATTACTGTTTACTGAACATGAGATTTAGGCACCTGAGATGGACATAGATTTAATCCCATTTTACAAATCTTAATCTATGTTTTATTTATTGCAAAATTATTGTTTTTAATGTTACATTTTCATCTAATAATCACAATCTGGTATTTTTCATTTAAGACTATTCAATGTTTGTAAAACAGAGTGCAGAATATATAACATATAGGCTACAATTTTATTAGGATACTTTAATTGTAAGGTAGTATATATATATATTTGTGTAATTACATTATATGAAAAAATGGTAAATATGCAGTGCAGCATCTATTGTAGTTTTCGATATTTTTCTTACTAAAATGCTTTATTATGTGCCCAAAAGCAAAAATCCAAAATATGAAAGCAGGAGAAGTACGATAAAAATCGAAAATAAAAGTGACCAACATAACCTCAAAATTGCTACCGGCGAAAATCGGTACCGTGTTGTTCTGATTTTAGACGTATTTTTATTGTTTTACTGATCTACAGATCAGTAAAACAATAAAAATACGTCTAACACGGGTTTGGATGATAGGAAACCCATTTTTTAAAAGAATAGTGCATAACCTAAGTGACACGGTTGTTAGGCCTAATACGGTGATGCGTGAAAAAACCTTTATATTTTTTTAAAGAATACTGCATATCCTAACTGACACGGTTGTTAGGCCTATCACGGTGATGTGTGAAAAAACCTTTAAATTTTTTAAAAGAATACTAAGTATATTTACTGACACGGTTATTAGGCCTAACACGGTGATGTGTAAAAAAACTTTTATATTTTTTTAAAGAATACTACATATCCTAACTGATATGATTGCTGGGCCTATGATTGTGATGTGTGAAAAAAACCTTTATTTTTTTAAAGAGTATCCAATCCTTAACTGACACGGTTGTCAGGCCTAACATAGTGATGCGTGATAAATCTTTATATTTTTTTAAAGAATACTCCATGAGCTAACTAACATAGTTGTTAGGCCTAACACGGTGATGCATTAAAAGAACCTTTATTTATTTTTTTCAAAAGAGTACTCTATAACCTAACTGACACGGTTGTTGGGTCTAATACTGTTATGCATGGAAAAAACTTTATATTTTTTTTAAAGAGACATAACGAAGAGACATAAATTAAGTTTATATTTTTTTTATATAACTTAACTAACACGGTGATGCGTGAAAAAACCTTTATATTTTTTTAAAGAGTACTACATATCCTGACACGGTTGTTAAACCTATCACGGTGATGTGTCAAAAAACCTTTATATTTTTTTAAAAAATACTAGGCTACATATCCTGACACGGTTGTTAGGCCTAACATAGTGATGCGTGAAAAATCTTTATATTTTTTTACAGAATACTTCATTAGTAAACTAATATGGTTGTTAGGCCTAACACGGTGAAGCATTAAAAAAACTTTTATTTATTTTTTTAAAAAGAGTACTCCAAACCCAACTGACACGGTTGTTGGGTTAAACGGTGATGCAGAAAAAAAACCTTAATTTTTTTTAAAGAGTACTCCAAAACTTAACTAAACCGGTTGTTGGTCCTAACACGGTAATGCATGATCTTTAATGTATATTATGATTGCGGGCAAAGCCGTGACGGGTAACAGCTAATCATATTATATTTCTGAAAGTTTGTTTTTGTTTATTTGTTTGTTATTCAAATACACTTTAACTACTGGACCAAATGAGATTACATTTGGTGTGAACACGTTTTAGGTATCTGAGATAAACACAATACTATTCCAGTTTAATTGTATAATAATTACTTTTTAATAATACTGTATTTTATTAAAATATGACATGACCCTGTTTTAGCGTATCGAGTAGCAAAAATTTATATGTCTTGGCCGAAAACCATAAATCGTATAATATTGTATATAGCAATATATTAAAATGAAATGACCTATTCTGATTTTAAAAATCGACTATCAATCTTAATTGCTTACATTATAATTGCAGGCAAAGCCGCAACGGGTAACAGCTAGTAAATATATATATTTAAGTTACCGGCAAAATTGACGCAAAACGTTGGCAGCGCTGACGTGGAGCGATCTGTAAGCTTCTACTGCAAGGTCTATTGTACTTTTAACCAGTTGTACAAATGTTCTCAAACTTTGGAAGCTTGATGTGTATTTCAAATGTTTATCAAATATTGTAAATTTATAGAAACCAATTGTTTGCTTATACTTAATCATATGCCGAGCCTCCTTATCTCTTCGGCTACCCAGGGCTAATTGGCCGATAAGCGCTGATTGTTATTACTTGGCAAATAAAGCTCTCTACATTTAGAACTAACTACGAGACAGTATGTTGGAATCGGGTTCCAAGTCCACCAGCTTATGCAACGCAGCTCCCAGTCAAATTGAAATGCGTATTGTATTTATCTCCTTCTTTCTGAGAAAAGCGTTTTAAGTTCAGAAAAAAACGCCCTTGATGTTAAATAGTGTACACAACAACGATTGAGTACAGCAATTAATTTGTACCATTAGTTCGTAGCATTCTTAATGTAAAGGAAGTAGGAATTTAAAAACAACAAAAGTTAGTCACAAACAACACGCGCAGATCTTAGGCCATGGCCTTTAACAAATATTTGTGTTTTATGGAAATATGGTCCAGTTCTATTCAAACTTTGTACATAAATCAATTTTGGTAATAGCTTGGACAAGTTCGTTACCCTGAGAAAACTGTTAAATGGTTTCAAAAAGCCACTCATTCAAAATTGAAAAAAAACTTTTTGTTACACTTTTTTCAAAATATCATTTTAATGTCGTAATCCGCGTTAAAACCTGCATAAATTAACATTTTTAATTTCCATGTTCTATTGAAAATAAACTTACTTCGGTTAGAATTCATTTTCACATTTTTATTATAACCTAAAAATGTAGCCTAATCTATTTTCTGTCTGTGACTTAATTATGGATGTCATATGACGCGTTCTGAATACAATCTCGTCTTCATAAATATAAATTTAATATTTGTATTGTGAAAATTTAAAAGCCGATTAACGTAGGCCTATATTTTATTCTGAATAATTTTCAAACAAATGTAAGCGATATGGCCACCACATGAAAATTTCGGGCCCCGAAATCTGAAGCGAGCCCCTTATTATAGAATGAAGTGGGAAAACTTGGTCACCCTACGCCTAGAATTGGTATTATTTTGGTTAGTGGTGGTCTTAATGTCTGTCAAACATTATTTTTTCAGTTAACAAATATTTTTCGAAGTTTTTTTCTAATTTAAAAAAAAAATCACTCCCGGGCCTCTTCGGAACTTTGGACCCTCAGGTGCACTTGAATTCGCCCTGGTGAGTAACATATTGCCAGTTTGTAACTTTTTAAAAAACTTTTCCATTAATTCAACCTGACAGCTCCATGCTACGATTATTGCCTTGCCGTTGTGCGGTATGCCATCAACTAAAAATTAGTTCATCACTTGATAAGATAATACTTTAAATAACCGTATCAATAAGTAGTCCTACTTTTTGTTAGATGTTTTCCTTTATCGTATTACTGATAGTTCTAATAGTGGGACCAAGGCTTCCCTAACTTCTTTGTTACTCGAGGTTAACTAATGGGCTGTACCTGTCTGTAGTTAGTCTACGTGTTTATGTTATTAAAACCCATGAGGCTTTCAATTGTACTCGTTTAAAATCAAACAGTTTCACATTTGAAATAGAATTTCGCCTTAATTTGAGATCATAATTGACACTAAACAAAAGTTTCTTAATTGTTCTGTATGATTTTTTAAGATTTTAGCTTTTAGATTTTGCCGCCAATACAGTACAGTTTGAGTATTGGATCAGCTGTCATGGTAAAACCCAGACCAGGGACCATGAACTGTGCACAGTTTGTTTACGTCTACAACACGTTTTAAGGAGTTGTTTAATAATTTGCATGTACTTTCCCGCCGCCAGAGATAGACGCTGTTTTAGCTTGTCAGATTCAAACATTTTTTAGTAGTTAATAACGTTTTGTTTCTTTTGAAACTTCATGCCAAACACATATATTCCATAAAAAATTACCTTACCCCTCCAATTTACACCTTTTTTCAATGGGAATGTCTTAATGCTTGTCCAAGATGATAGCGGGCAAGTTTGCTATAGGCCTAACTCTGTAACCTGTAGGCCTACGTAAATCGAGTTTAATATTTACTACCAATGACATTTTGCTTGCATTCTGTATTTCTTCGTCTTCATTAGTATATTTAGATTGAAATAAAACAGACAAGTTTTATTATAATTTTAGACCTGACGTTTAGACGCTAGAGATACGCAAAGAAGGACAAACACAACCTATTATATTTAAAAAAAATTTTGCGTTTGTTCCTCTCGGTTTTTGACAACCGGCACGTGTAATTGTCGCCTCGCATCCCAGAAACCCGGTTCACACCCGACTACGACGGAATGTGAAAGTCTTTGAGAACACTTTTCTCGGCAACACGCACGCCGTACTTAGCGCCGTCCTGCGGTCTTCAGGGAAAATAAGCGTTAATTAATCGGCTTAATTAGCAGCAAAGTTTAAATATAAACACAGCTAACTGCTGCAACTGTCTGTCGAATAACGTGATTTGAAGCCATGTCCCGAAAGTTGGCAGCATTGTATTACGGAAGAGTGCATTCAACAACAGTAATAATTGTTTATAGTTAATGTAGAACGGAAACAAGAAAATGAAATACGAATTGTCTGGGTTTAAGTAAAAGTTTGACCACAGTTTTGTGTGTCTGACATAAATAATTCGAACACAAATTGTGTTTTGCGTAAATTGTGCAAACACATCGAACGAACTAGTTCAATGTATTGTTTAAAAAAGACTGAAGTATAGCTTACTTTACTATCGAAACAAAACGCAAGACACACAGAAAGTGCTGTTAAAAGCTAGGCCCTATATCGAAAAAAAAAACAACTAAAAAACCGTTTCATTAAGGTTTGATCGTACTTGAAGATCCATAGCACAGGTAACCTCGCTAACTTGGAAATAAAAGATATTCTACAGTGTGTGATTAAATACTGTAAAACATTAAAAAACTCACATTCAGATAATTTCATAAATGTCTGTGTTATAAGTTAAAGCGACAAAAAATAACGAAAATTTATCTAATTTCTTAAAATCAGCTGTACAAATTTTGATTTTATATGAAAATTCATCAATCACGTCAGTTTTTGAAATTGGAATTAATAATTGTGGTCGTGGCCTCTACACAGCCTTGCCTTTGTTTTTTTTATGTTTTTTTTTTTAATTAAATTAGTAGTTATTATGTAATGTAGTTTAGTTTAGTACTGTTGTAATTGTTATATACTATTTAATTAATAACGTATTTTATATAGATTATGGGAAAATAGATTTAACATGAAATTCTGTATAGATGATGATAACCTATTAGGTTTTTCGCCTTTAAAAAAAATTGAGGGTAAATCAAGAAAAGCGATAGCAGAGTTAAATTTGAGAATTTCTAGAGCTGAATTGATGGATCGAATGATAAGAT